>FXXK01000828.1:36781-49594 GCA_900184695.1 Betula pendula | reverse complement strand
ATCGTCCATTCGACAGGCACTCGCAGTCCATATGGCGTGCGCTAGCGCTATATTGCGTTGATGCAATGTCTATGCCACCCGTTCTCGGAGCACTGTCCGGACCGCTTTGCCGCCGCCCAGTCCTGCTCGCTTCGCTAACTTGGAGCCACATCGACTACGCGATTCATGGCGACCACACCCGTCCTGTGGATTCTCTACGCCGGGACGCATCGTGGCCGGCATCACCGCGCCACAGGTGCGGTTGCTTGGCGCCTATATCGCCGACATCACCGGATGGGGAAGATCGGGGCTCGCCACTTCGGGGCTCATGAGGCGCTTGTTTCGGCGCGTGGACTATGGTGGCAGTGCCCCGTGGCCGGGGGAACTGTTGGGCGCCATCTCCTTGCATGCACCATTCCTTGCGGCGGCGGTGTCTCAACGGCCTTCAACCTACTACTGGGCTGCTTCTAATGCAGGAGCGCATAAGGGAGAGGGCCGGTTTTTTTCGGGGGGGGGGAAAAACCACCAGATGCGCCTTGAGAGCCTTGTCTTCAACCCAGTCAGAGCTCCTCCGTGGGGCGGTTGATGACTATCGTCGCCGCACTTATGACTGTCTTCTTATCATGCAACTCGTAGGACAGGTGCCCGGCAGCGCTCTGGGTCATTTTCGGGCGGAGGGACCGCTTTCGCTGGATGCGGCGACGATGATCGCCTGTCGCTTGCGGATTCGGAAATTCTTGCACGCCCTCGGCTCAAGCCTTCGTTCACTGGTCCCGCCACCAAAACGTTTCGGCGGAGAAGCAGGCCATTATCGCCGGCATGGCGGCCGACGCGGCTGGGCTACGTATTGCTGGCGTTCGCTTTGACCGCGAGGCTGGATGCCTTCCCCATTATCGATTTTCTCGCTCCGGCGCATCGGGATTGCCCGCGTTGCAGGCCATGTGTCCAGGCAGGTAGATGGACGACCATCAGGGACAGTCAAGGAACTCGCTCGGCGGCTCATTACCAGCCTAAACTTCGATCATTGCGGACCGCTGATCGTCACGGCGATGGTATGCCGCCCGGCGACACATTGAATGGGAACGGGTTTTGGCAGGATTGTAGGCGCCGCCCTATACCTTGTCTGCCTCCCCGCGTTTGCGTCGCGGTTGCATGGGAGCCGGGGCCACCTCGACCTGAATGGAAGCCGGCGGCACCTCGCTTAACGGATTCACCACTCCAAGGAATTGGAGCCAATCAATTCTTGCGGAGAACGTGAATGCGGCAAACCAACCCTTGGCAGCAGAACATATCCATCGCGTCCGCCATCTCCAGCACCGCACGCGGGCGCATCTCGGGCAGCGTTGGGGTCCTGGCCACGGGGGCGCATGATCGTGCTCCTTGTCGTTGGAGGACCCGGGCTAGGGCTGCGGGTTGCCTTACTGGTTAGCAGAGATGAATCACCGATACGCGGAGGCGAACGTGAAGCGGGACTGCTCTGCCAAAAACGTCTGCGACCTGAGCAACAACATGAATGGTCTTCGGGTTTCGTGTTCGTAAAGCTGGAAACGCGGAAGCGGTCAGCGCCCTGCACCCATTATGTTCCGGATCTGCATTCGCCAGGATGCTTGCTGCTACCTGTGAACACCTTACATCTGTATTTAACGAAAGCGCTGGCATTGACCTGAGTGATTTTTCTCTGGTCCCGCCGCACTCCATACCGCCAGTTGTTTACCCTACACAACGTTCCAGTAAACCGGGCATGTTTCATCATCAGTACCCGTATCCGTAGATGATCCTCTCTCGTTTTCATCGGTATCAATTACCCCCATGAACAGAAATCCCCCTTACACGGAGGCATCAGTGACCAAACAGGAAAAAAACCGCCCTTAACATGGGACCCGCTTTATCAGAAGCCAGACATAGACGCTTCTGAGAAACTCAACGAGCTGGACGCGGATGAACAGGCAGACATCTGGCTGTCGGCTTCACGACCACGCTGATGAGCTTTACCGCAGCTGCCTCGCGCGTTTCGTGTGATGACGGTGAAAACCTCTGACACATGCAGCTCCCGGAGACGTCACAAGCTTGTCTGTAAGCGGATGACCGGGAGCAGACAAGCCCCGGTCAGGCGGGTCAGCGGGTGGTTGGCGGTGTCGGGCGCAGCCATGACCCAGTCACGTAGTAGCGATAGGCGGAGTGTATACTGGCTTAACTATGCGGGGATCAGAGCCCAGATTGTACTGAGTAGTGCACCATATGGCGGTGTGAAATACGCACAGATGCGTAAGGAGAAAATACCGCAATCAGGCGCCTCTTCCGGTTCCTCGCTCACTGGGACTCGCTTGGGGCGGGGCCTTTTCGGTCGTTCGGCTGCGCGAGCGGTATCAGCTCATCAAAGCGGTAATACGGGTTATCCCGAATCAGGGGATTAACGCAGGAAAGAAGAACATGTTTGAGCAAAAGGCCAAGCAAAAGGCCAGAACCGTAAAAAGGCCGCGATTGCTGGCGTTTTTCCATAGGCTCCGCCCCCCCTGACGAGCATCACAAAATCGACGCTCAAGTCAGAGTGCGAAACCCAAACTATTAAATGATACCAGGCGTTCCCCCTGGGAAGGCTCTCTCGTGCGGCTCTCACTGTTCCGACACCTGACCGCTAACCGGATACCTGTCCGCCTTTCTCCCTTCGGGAAGCGTGGCGCTTTCTCATTAGCTCACAGCTGTAGGTATCTCAGTTCGGGTAGGTCGTTCGCTCCAAGCTTGGCGTGTGCACGAACCCCCGTTCAGCCCGACCGCTGCGCCTGTATCCGGTAACTATCGTCTTGAGTTTCCAACCCGGTAAGAGACGACTTATCGCCACGGCAGCAGCCACTGGTAAACAGGATTAGCAGAGCGAAGGTATGTTTTTAGGCGGTTGCCTACAGAGTTCGTTTGAAGGTTGGGCCTAACACGGCCACTAGAAGACAGTATTTGGGTATCTTGCGCTCTGCTGAAGCCAGTTAACCTCGAGAAAAAGAGTTTGGGTAGCTCTTGATCCGGCAAAACAACACCGCTGGTTAGCGGTTGGTTTTTTTGTTTTGCAATTGCAGCATGATTACCGCGCAAGAAAAAAAGGATCTCATAGAAGACCGACTACGATGACTTCCACCAACTACAGAGATTTTCACGATGGAGATTTTTAGTTTTGACTTAGCGTAAATGAAATGACCCAACTCTTGTCTCCCAATATTTTGTGTTAGAATATATGGAAAATATAATATCTATAATAATATATTTTCATATATTTCAAAATGTCTTTATTGTATAATTCTATTTAACGCCGGCTTTTTTGAAAGGTAAAATTGGTAGACTTCAAATTTATCTTAATCATTCCTTATTGTTAGACAATTTATATATTCCCTAAACAGATTATCTTTAATCTGTGCATATATTGTGCAAGTCTTATTCAATTTTTTTTTTTAAAAAAAAAAATATCATATTTTGAAAACTTAGTCAATGGTGATCCTCCATGGACCAATTTTTAGATGTTAAGCAAAATTTCATAGCACAAAGAGCATAATAAAATAATGCTAAATATTGCTTTGTCAGGGTAAACTAGAATTTCAGAATGAATATTAAAAAAAACTTTTTTAGGTGAGTGAAAAATTAATTTTGGAGGGTTTTTCCCATAAAAAAGATTTCATTTAGAAGAAATTTTTAAAATTTCGGAGCTAGAGTGTAGGTAGTTCCGCCTGCTTTAATCAAGTCCTCTAATATTTTGACACAAGTTATTAAAATAGTTTACAAAAAAAAAAAATATATAAATGACATAATATATTTAGATTTTACATTTTATTCAGAGAAAAAATTGCTTCTTTGTCAAGAAAAAAAAAATCCTTTTCTATTCACATCCATCATCTACATCATCCCGTGTCCACAATGACCTCCTTTTATTTGGTAAATAAATTCCCTCCATTTCAAAGAAAATAGAGAAGAGTTGATCGGTCAAAATTGTGACAATTTTATAATTAAAATAAAATTGTCACTCAGTTTTGATTTACGGATTATTTTTCCATTTCAAAGGAAATTAGGAGGTCCTTTTTCCCTTTTATTGCCTCAGACTCCTCAAGTAAAAACCAATTATATATTTTATATTAAAAGTTATTAAGGAGTTTTCAAAACTAATTTCATTTCACATGTGAGTCTATGTCTATCACTGTAACAGTTACAACTCTTTTAAGTGAATTATTTTGCTGTGAATCTTTTCTATCATGAATAGTATGTATACACATCACTTTTAAAATATGGTAAAATATGATAAAAAAAAAATAAAAAAAAAGAAAAGAAAAGTTTGCTTGGATCATTTTAAGAAAATAAAAAGATCACCATATTAATAGTAAGAGAAAAGATTGAATTTATGACCTCTCATTGAAATCAGTAGCAGCAATGCAGCCTTGTAGCCTTTACGTAATAAACTTCTTTTTTTTTTTAATTATTATTTGCAAAAACCAAATAAATAGACCTTCAGCACTATGTGGCAGGCCTATACAACTATCTAAAATAATTTACAATTACTTCTCAGTGGTAGGCCACGTAAGACTAGGGCTTATAGTCTCAGTAGGCACAAGTTTTGGTGCATGCACAGCTCACGTGACCCCACCCTCTTTCTTTTGAACTTTTCAATAAGTATTACCTGTTTTTTTTAATTAGTTTAATTAGATCGAAGGGGCAGGAGCGCGTGCGACGCCGTCTTTGGCAGAGGCTGAGCCACCAATGGCGTTGCGACTACCGGTTCCAATTGACATTGTAGGACCCACGAAAAGTAAAAGCTTACGTCAACGTCATCATCACCATCCATCGACTCTCGTTTCCACATGATGATTGTACCAATTTATCTGACACCTGAGCGCTGCTGCTCTCTGAACCACGCTCCCTGGATGCCACGTGGACGTAAGCGTCCTTTGGTATTCCCACGGGCTTGCGTTCTTCTCTTGCACGACTGACCGCCACGTGCTTACTAACGTCTGAAACGTGTATCATTTCCCTTCTGTCTGACACAATTTTGAAAAAAATAGTTTCTACCTTACCATTCTTAAACGTTCTCTTTGTTTTTTAAAAAAACAAATGGACGTAAATATGCTGCATAGACAATAACAGTAACAAAATGCTTTTAGTAGCATTTTTTATTTTGTCGCTCTCATTTATTTTTTATACTCATTTAAAACTGACGTGACTTTTAATATTATCTTTATATTTGTAATAATTTTTTTTTTTTTTGAGTGAGAATCTGTCAAATTCCATTAATAATAAATCAGGAGCATAAAGCTCTTACAATAGAAGCTTAAACCGCAGATTAAACATAGCACAAACGCTATGAAATTACATAGACATAGACTGGACAAAAGCATCTAACAATTAAAGAACTGTCTATGACTACAATCATCACTAACCCAAGAACAACTCTTGAAAATGAGCAGATCTGCTCAGCAAACTAGATCTAAGGTTAGATCGGGACATGATTAGCCCGAAACGCACTCCTTTATTCCAGGCCGTGAGAGTTATTCTCCCACACCCAAATCTACACTCCTCGACCTTAAAGGGCAGGAGACACACACTCCTCAACCCTAAAGGGCATGAGACACACACATCCTTGATCCAAGACCCAGGACGACAGACAAAATACAAGAAAATTAAAGAAAACAGAAAATAAATGCAAAAAATAAATCCACAAAGTAGATCTACCGACTGAAGACGGAGCGGAAGGTGGTGCCGACGTGAGGTGGTGGAATTCTTCCAAGTTTACAAATCTAGTTTTGAAAAACCAGATTTAAAAACTCGAAAGAAGTAGATCCGGGCTGTAAGCAGCAAGAGGAGGTGGAGACCGGCCACCACGTGGTGGAAGAGGAATAATAATATATTTGTAATAAATTATTATTAAATTTTGATCAAATTATAATTTTAAAGCTACATCATTTTTTAGAGGGATATAAGAGGAACACAAGAACAATATGTAGCATTGCTCTTCCTTCAAACTATAACTCTATTGTCAATGTGCCTCCAAACTATCCATAGTGGCAAATTGACAATGTCCTCTTAAACTACCAAAAAAAAGTCAACGTCTCTCAAAGCCAACAAAAAGATAAAAATTACAATAAAAATGTTTGAATAAGACAAAAATATCTTTATAAATTTGAAAAAAAAAAGTTAAACTATATTTTGTTTTGAAAAAGATAAATAAAAAAAAAATCAGGAACGGGTAGTTTAGGGGGGACATTTTTTCTATGCAAAAAAAATTAGGAAAAAAAAAAATCAAAGGAGTCACCCCCTTGGTTTCTCTTTTTTTCTTTTTTCTTTTTTTTTTTTAAAAAAATTGTTTTATATTATATTTATATTTATTTTTATAGTATTTATATGAAGGATATTTTTGTCATTGGAAGACATTAACACATTTTTTGATAGTTTGAAGATGGACATATTGATAATGGAGTGATAGTTTGAAAAGTTATATGTACTTTTCCTTAAATTAAAATATGACATCACAATATATATTGTAATACTAGGGATTTACTCTATATTGAATAGACTTTTTTTAAAAAAAAAAAAAATTGCATAGACTTCACATACAATGCATGTGTAACACCCTACCCTAAACACTACAACTACATCCTTAAACAATTAACGCAGCAGAAATATCTATAATAATTTTGTCTTTAAATTGATGTGATAGACTTATCAATAAAACACACCAAAACTACTATTACATTACATAAAATCATTACAATTAAATCGCAATTAATTATACAACATCACTATAGTTTGTCACACAGAGACATCAATGCAAGACTAAAAGGGCCGACTTGGTTGAGTCAGCCTACAATCAACTAGCATATCCAAACTTACTCTTATAGATAATTATTTATTAGATTTATTATTACTATTTTATTATTCTAATAACATTTACCTTGTTTTAATTTATTTTATTTCTTAATTAATCATTACACTAACTTATTTCAAACTTCTTTATCACTTAAAACTTTTATTACATAAATACATCAGTAACATCACCATTAAATAATAATATTATCATATTTTTATCACAATTTTATTATTATTGATTAATCTTATTTTTATTAATTCAAATTATTTCGAAGTTATTAGTAATAGATTTCTTAATTATTTTCTTGTTATTAAAACTGATTTTATAAAGTTTGGGACACAATTAGATAATATCACTTCTTGTTATCCAAAAAAAAAAAATGTTAATTTACAATTTTAGGATAAAATTCACGTTAGTTTGTAATTTTATTAATAAAAATCACAATACACCCCTTACCTAAAAAAAAAATTAAGCTTTTAATTCCTTAAATGTATATTTACTTCAAAACCTCAAAAAAAAAAAAAAGATTTTATTCTACAAAACAAAAAAGCTTTTAACTCCTTAAATGCCTATTTACTTAAAATAGCATGAACTATAAGTTACTAACCGAGTGTTAATGGAAACTTTCAAATTAACACGAATTCCAAATCCTTAACAAACGTACACTAACGTACATGCCTAAAGCAAAATTTTGGGGACCCCTACACCACAAACGTAGCGCCGGCCCTAGAATTCCTAGAATTCCACAATTAATTGTACTTTCAGGAACTCTCATCTTTTCTTTTGTTTTTGTTTTTGTTTTTTTGTTTTTGTTTTTTTTTTTGTTTTTGTTTTTTTATTTTTTTTACTGTAATTCCAAATCGACCACTCAGGAATGGAATTAGCCGATTCGTATGTTTGGAACAAAAATAAACTACATTCAAAATGAACTCATATGCTTCAAGTCCTGTAATTAGGATGGAAATAATTTTTTTTTTATTAAAGTATTGATTAAATGATTAAATTTTTTTTTTATTATTATCTTAAGTTTTTATGATAAATGGTGATTTAACATGCTATCAAAGTTACTTTTTTGTGACATTTAATAAATATCTTTTGACGTTTTCTTTGTGTTTTTTGGTATTTTACTTCGATAAGCACACAATTTTGTTTCCATGCCATAGTTGGCCCGAGCCCTTTTTTGAATTTTGGCCCAAGTTACCCTATTTTCGTGGTGCCTCTTTTAAGTTTCTGTTCTTTACCCGTGCAAATTTTTCTTCCTGTTTAAATTTTTTTTTTTTGTATTTTTCTTTGTTTTAAACAATAGACAAACGTTTATTGCGGTTGCTTTTGTACATGATGAAACTTTGGAATTCATATTCGTTCCTATTTTGTGGTGATCTGCGGCTCAATTCATTGGCAAATTTTTATATTTTTATTATACATGAGACTCTTATTTATAAGAACATTAGAGTAAATAAGTATGGTAATTAAATTAAATGTAATTTGATTACCATCAAATCTTATTACAATCAAATCAAGCAGATCTGATTGTAGGAGATTACAATCAATTACAACAAATCTCTTAAATTAAATCTCCAAATATATTCTAACAGTTTTGTACTAAAATCAACAGCATGATAATGATAAACGATTAAAAATGTGTAACAATATAAAATCCAAGGCGTATGATAGTAAGTATAAAATATAAAATATCACATAAATAAAAAATAATAGAACTAAGATGCAAAAAAAGATTGGATTCTTTTATAATTCTTTTTGAGATTCTAAACATGTCATCATGCTTTAGTTTATATTATGCAAAAATTTGTTGGGTGTTAGGCGAAGATGTTCAATCTTGGTATCTGACTTCGATTTTACACTTGATACTAAGAGCATCTTTAGCAATACCTTTTATTTTAGCTAGTGAAAAAGTACAACCTTTTATTTTTAGCTACCGCTTTTTCACTACAAACTCTAACAGACCCTTTATTCAACCCTCTACTTGCATTTAAATATTATTTCTCATTATCTTATTTTTTATTATTTTCTTTTATTTCTCTTTCTCTTCGGTCTCCCTCTCTCCAAACCCACGCAGATTCACAATTTTGGCTCCATGGAAGGCAGATCAAAAATCAGCCAAGCTCTCATGGAAGAGTCCGAGGAAGAGAGTGAGGAAATCCCATCCCTGCAACTGTCTTTTCAGCGGGAATCCCATCCCTCTATTTTACTCTCTTTCCCTCTTCTCTATCCACCGGCACCATGGCTGTGGTTCTCGGAAATTTAGCTCTGTTACTAGACTTGGCCTTGCCTCGGATCGTAACATCGGACCGCAAGACCTGTACGGTGGCGCTCGACGTCGTGTTGAACATGACGAAGAGATCGGACCCTCACGCTCACTACAACGCTTCTGTTGCCTTCAACAGCTTCGACTCGGACGGGGAGGCTCGGAGCCAGCGCGGTAAAGCGAATTCAAAGGCGAACGGCGTGGATTTCAACGCGGGCTCGAGTGAGGAGGAGGGGGAACAGGAGGAGCCGTTCGATTGGGAGAAGGAAATGCGGAGGAGAGTGAAGGAGATCGAGGAGAGGAGGGAGCTGGAGAAGAAAGCCGAGGAGTTGCAAAACCGAGTGGAGGATGGTGAAGGCGAGGGTGAGGAAGAGACCGAGGAAGAGAGTGAGGAAAGAGCTCCAGAAGGGTTGTTGGCCGCCATGCCCATGGCTTGGTGTTAAGGCTTCGGTCACAGAGGAGAGGGAGAGGGAGAGAGAGAGAAGAGGAGGAAAAAATAATAAAAAGAAGGCTTGAAAAGGTGCGTACAGTAAACTTTCATATATGAAAGTTTACTGTTAGCAAATTGGTAGGGTGAGCTTTTTATTATTAGAGGTCTGCTGGAGTGAAAATTAGTTAAAAACAGTTAAATATAGCATATGCCCCCATTAAAGTGCTCTGCTGGAGATGCTCTAATTAAGTCAAACATGTAAGACCCAATATAGCTGGCATTTTTCTTTTCTTAATCATGTCTCAGCTGGCATTCTCCTCCTTTTTTTTTTTTTTTTTTTTTTTTTTCTTATTTATATAATATATTGAGGAGTTGGCACTTCTTGTCCAAGCTCTGTCCTGTTCTCAAAACTTGTTGACAAAGCAATATCTTAGTCTTAACCCAAATAAATAATTCTCTGTTAATTAATATATGGAAAATCTATTTTTCTTACTCATGCATCTTAATCTTATTCAATTTAACTCTTATCCAACTTAAGTATAAAAAAAATTTTAATTTTTAATTTTTAATTTTTTTTTTTAAAAAAAAAATACAAAAAAAAATTAAATGGATTAGATGCTTGGATTGGAGACTAACCAACTCCTTAATATATATATATTCATGGAAACTAAACTAATTATAGGAAAAGATAAATAAAGATATTCATGGGTAAGAGAGATTGGGGATGACTACGATGATCCTCTAATTGAATAGTTTGACTTTGATTTTACCAGACATAATTAAAATCTTACCTTATTCATTATCACAATGTATTATAATAATTAATAACCACTTGGCATGTGTCATACTCTTTTTCCTTCTTTTTTTTTTTAAAAAAAAATATTTTGAAGTAGGGAGGGGGATCGGGCTTCACTCTTTGTCTCTAGTCATTCTTGATATTTAACATTTTCTTAAGCATCAATCTTCTCTGGCTTCTATCTCTCACTAGAATTTTTAGAATAAAAGTAATATTATTTATTAAATTGTTCTATAACTGCTATACAAATAAAATGACGAGAATATGAAAATTAATCTTTATATAAGCCTTTACAAGAAAATAAAAAATAAAAAAAAACAAAGCTAATGGTAATTACTTAATTTCAAAAGGTTAGCTCAAGTAATAATGTTTTTAGCCTTGGTGACATTTTTATCACGTCTAAGATTCAAATTCTCTAATGGTAATGGCCTACTGGGGATTCACATGCAAGTCATGCAGTAATTGAGGGAATAGGGAACGGAAAAAGTATAAGAGCAATGCTACATGTTACATTCATTTACTTTTTGTGTTTATTTAAAACTGATGTCACTTTTAAAATTATTATTGAATTTGAAATAGATTAACATTGAATTTTGATCCAATGATGATTTTAAAGGCCACATCATTTTTAAAGGGATATAAGAGAAACACAAGAACAACATGTAGCATTGCTCTCCCTTCAAACTATAACTTCATTGTCAATGTGCCCCCAAATTATCGCAAATTGGCAATGTCCTCCTAAACTACCCAAAAAAAAGTCAACGTCCTTTAAGGCCAGCAAAAAGACAAAAATAACCCTACAATTTTTTTGAATAAGACAAAATANTTGGTGACATTTTTATTACGTCTAAGGTTCAAATTCTCTAATGTTAATGGCCTAATGGGGATTCACATGCAAGTCATGCAGTAATTGAGGGAATAGGGAACGGGAAAAGTATAAGAGCAATGCTACATGTTACATTCATTTACTTTTTGTGTTTATTTAAAATTGATGTCACTTTTAAAATTACTATTGAATTTGAAATAGATTAATATTGAATTTTGATCCGATGATGATTTTAAAGGCCACATCATTTTTAAAGGGATATAAGAGAAACACAAGAACAACATGTAGCATTGCTCTCCCTTCAAACTATAACTTCATTGTCAATGTGCCTCCAAACTATCCATTGTGGCAAATTGGCAATGTTCTCCTAAACTACCCAAAAAAAGTCAACGTCCTTTAAGGCTAGCAAAAAGACAAAAATAATATATTTTTTGTTAAAAAAAAAATCAAAGGAATCACCCCATTGTTTTTTTTTTTTTAATGTTTTATTATTATTATTTTTATATATATTTTTTAAATTGTTTTTTTATAATTTTATGAATGATATTTTTATTATTGGGAGACATGAACATTTTTTGGTAGTTTTTGAATGGACATTTGATCATGAAGTGGTAGTTTGAGAGGTTATATGTATTTTTCCCTAAATTAAAATATGACATCACAAAATATATTGTAATACTAGGTATTTACTCTGTATTGAATAGACTTTCTTTTTTTAAAAAAAATAAAAAATTACATAGACTTCACATGCAATGCATGTGTAATGCCCCGCCCTGGACACTAATAACTACATTCTTAATCAATTAATGCAACGAAAATACCAATAATAATTTTGTGTTTTCAATTGACGTGATAGACTTATCAATAAAACACACCAGAACTACTACTAATTTTATAAAATCATTACAATTGAATCCCAATTAATTATACATCACTATGGTTTGTCACACTAGACATCAATGCAAAACTACAGGGGTCGACTTGGCTGAGTCAGACCACGACCAACTAGTGTATCCAAACTTACTCTTATAAATAATTATTTATCAGACTTATTATTACTATTTTATTATTCTAATAACATTTACCTTGTTTTAATTTAGTTTATTTATTAATTAATCATCACACTAACTTATTTCAAACCACTTTATCACTTAAAACAATTATTACATAAATACATCAGTAACATCACCATTAAATAATAATACTATTATATTTTTATCACAATTTTATTTTTATTGATTAATCTTATTTGTATTAATTCAAATTATTTTGAGGTTATTAGTAATAAACTCATTAATTATTTTCTTGTTATTAAAACTGATTTTATAAAGTATGGGACACAACTAGATAATATCACTTCTTGTTATCCAAAAAAATGTTAATTTACAATTTTAGGATAGAGTAATGATACAAGTCACCCTTCATGTATACCTTGTGTCAATCAAAAGTAATGTGACTTTTAAAATTATCATTGAATTTATTATCGATGATTATTGACTTTTGATCTAATGGTAATTTTAAAAGCCACATCACTTTTGGTTGACACAAGATAAACATAAAGAGTAATTAATAAAATTCACGTTAGTTTGTAATTTTATTAATAAAAATCACAATACACTAGACATGTCCCTAACCCCAAAAAATTAAGCTTTTAATTCCTTAAATGTCTATTTACTTAAAA
>FXXK01000828.1:15818-36466 GCA_900184695.1 Betula pendula | reverse complement strand
CCTACAAAAAAAAAAAAATGTAGAAAACAAAAAAGCTTTTAATTCCTTAAATGTCTATTTACTTAAAATAGCATGAACTATAAGTTACTAACCGAGTGTTATTGGAAACTTTCAAATTAACACGAATTCCAAATCCTTAACAAACGTACACTAAAGTACATGCCTAAAGCAAAGTTTTGGGGACCCCTACACCACAAACGTAGCGCCGGCCCTAGAATTCCTAGAATTCCACAATTAATTGTACTTTCGGGAACTCCCATCTTTTTTATTTTGTTTTTTTGTTTTTGTTTTTGTTTTTTTTTTAAATCAGAATAAAATGCATCTCCCTTGAAAAGCTACAAATTTAGTAATTTACTGTAATTCCAAATCGAAAACTCAGGAATTATCCGATTCGTATGTTTGGAACCAAAATGAAGTAGATTCAAAATCAACCCATATGCTCCAAGTCCTGTAATTTGGATCAAAATAATTTTTGTTAAAGTATTAATTAAATGATTAAATTTTTTTTTTTTTTACTATTTTAAGTTTTTATAACAAGTAGTGATTTGATATGCTATCAAAGTCACTTTTTTGTGGCCTTTAATAATGTCTCCTGATGCTTTCTTGGTGTTTTCTGACGTTCTACTCCAACGAGCACACAATTTCGTTTTCATGCCATGGTCAGCCCGAGCTTTCTTTTGGATTTTGGCCCAAGTCAGCCATGTTTTCGTGGTGCCTCTTTTAAGCTTATGTTCTTTGCTTGTGCAAATTTTTCTTCATGTTTGAGCGTTTTTTTTTTTTGGTGTTTTTCTCTGTTTTATCGTGGTTGCTTTTGTAAATGACGGAACTTCGGAATTCATATTTGACCCTATTTTGTGGTGATCTACGGCTTAATTCATTGGCAAATCTTTATATTTTTATCATGTATGAGACACCTATTTATAGGAGAATTGTGGTAAATAAGTATAATTTAATTACCATCAAATCTAATTACAATCAAATCAAGCAGATTTAACTACCATCAAATCTGGTTGTAGGAGATTACAATCAATTACAACAAATCTATTAAATTAAATCCTCTAATATATTCTAACAGTTTTGTACTAAAATCAACGGCACGATAATGATAAACGATTAAAAACGTGAAACAATATAAAATCTAAGGCGTATGATAGTAAGTATAAAATATAAAATATCACATAAATAAAAAAAGGGTTTGTTAGAGCACTTTTTAGAGGTCCCTTCAAGGGTTATTTTATAATTTTTTTTTTTTAATTAAATTGGGGTTCACCTCTCAATGAAAGGTGGGTCTCAATTTGACTAAAAAAAAATAAAAAATAAAAATTTAGAATGACTCCTAAAAAGACCTCTAGAAGGTTACGAAGGTAAACAAACTTTTTTCATTAAAAAATAATAGAACTAAGAAGCAAAAAGATTGGATTCTTTTATAATCTTTTTGAGATTCTAAACTTGTCATCATGCTTTAGTTTATATTATGCAAAAATTTGTTGGGTGTTAGGCGAAGATGTTCAATCTTGGTATCTGACTTCAATTTTACACTTGATACTAATTAAGTCAAACATGTAAGACCCAATATAGCTGGCATTTTTCTTTTCTAAATCATGTCTCAGCTGGCATTTCTCCTCCTTTTTTTTTTTTTTTTTTTTTTCTTTTTTATATATATATATTGAGAGGAGTTGGCACTTTTCTTGTCCAAGCTCTGTCTCTCAAAACTTGTTGACAAAGCAATATCTTAGTCTTAACCCAAATAAATAATTCTCTGTTATTAATATATATATATTCATGGAAACTGAACTAATTATAGGAAAAGTTAAATAAAGATATTCATGGGTACGAGAGATTTGGGATGACTACGATGATCCTCTAATTGAATAGTTTGACTTTGATTTTAACACACATAATTAAAATCTTACCTTATTCATCATCACAATATATTATAATAATTAATAACCACTTGGAATGTGTCATACTTTTTTTCCTTATTATTATTATATTATTATTATTATTTTATTTAATTGTTTTTTTTAAAAAATTATTTTAAAGTAGGGAGGGGGATCAAGCTTCACTCTTTGTCTCTAGTCATTCTTGATACTTGACGGTCTTGAGCATCAATCTTCTCTCGCTTTTATCTCTCACTATAATTTTTTGAATATAAGTAATATTATTTATTAGACTGTTCTATAATTGCTATACAAATGAAATGGCGAAATTATAAAAATTAATCTTTAGATAAGCCTTTATAAATAATTAAAAAAAAACTAATGATAATTACTTAATTTCAAGAGGTTAGCTCAAATAATAATGTTTTTAGTCTTGGTGACAAATTTTCTTGTATTCAAATAATTTCTTAGGATCGATCATGTTCGCCAGTAAAATTGAAGTTTTATTTGATTCGTATGAATGTGGCGCTTTGTACAAGTTTAAAGTTTGCGTGATAAAGGTGAGTATATAAAGTAATAATTCTTTAAGGAGTTTCCCCCTTTTTTTAAAATAAAAAATAAAAAAAATGGTAATTACCTTTCAAAAAATAAAAAAAAAAACCAAAAAACAAAAACAAAACTAATGGTAATGGGCCTAATGGCCTAATGGGGATTCACATGCAAGGTCATGCAGTAATGGAGGGAACAGGGAACGGGAAGAAGAATATATGCAACGTGTCTGAATCTGATTGGCAAAGTGGGACAGCTTCTGCTGGGCGTTGGGTGGGGTAGGGGGACATTGCTTTAAAGTGAGCTGGTTGGCAGGTGGTCACGTGGGCCACCTCCATGTGTTGTCACTCCTTAACTTTCCCTTTATATAACTTCTTCTTCTTCTTCCCTATCAAATCCTCCAACACTAAAATCATCCGTAAACCACACGACACCCTATAATTAGCAAGTGCTCTTCAAAGCCCTTCGTAAGCGCGTGAGTCTATGATGTTTTTTTTTAAAAAAAAAACCCTATTGCAAACCTCGGCCTCTGCAAAACTTATCCTTTTATACACGCTTTTTGGGCTTTCATTTCCAACTAAAATTATTAATAATTATTATCCAATGATACAATAATAACACAACCTAATTAATGAATGATTAAAAAAGAAAAAAAAAATTAATAAAGGGTAATAAGATCTTAAAAGGACAAAGTTTTGCCCCCAAACTTGTGCTTTTTCCCACCCTCTACGCGGCGCATATAAATGGGGGGTCCCCTGTTAACTTACTAGAAGCAGGAGGACATTACCAAAATCAACGCCTACGGAATTTCTGCCAGATTTTTGCTCCTCCTAAATATTATTCCTTAATTTTCGGGATAATTTTTTATTTTATTTTATTAAAGTTGACGTAATTCTTAAAATTACCATTAAATTTGAGATAAATTAATAATTAATTTTAATTTAATGATAATTTTAAAATTTGCATCAATTTTAAGACAATAAAAAAATAATCTCTAATATATATATATATACCCTGACAATGGGATGGCAAAATGGGTTCATTGGTCAAGTTCGAGTCAATCCGTTTAGTTACAAGTCATGTTGTGTTAACCCGACACGATTAGCAAACTTTGTACGCTTACTCAATTTTTTTTTTTAAAAAAAAAACAAAACAAGAAAGTAAAAAAAATAAAAAAGTTAGACGAATCACCTCGCGGGTTGATCGTTTGACACATTTATTAAACAAGTTTGACTCGTTTATGATCCAAATCTGATTAACTTAAACCTAACCCTATATCTTCTTGTTGGGTTTGTGGGTCATGTCAAAAATTATCAACCCTAAATTTTATCTATCTCTTAGTTAAAAAAACACAAAACAAAAACAAAGAGATAAATGTAAATGTGACACATAAAATGAGAACAACAAAGAGAATATATATATATATATATATATATATATATATATATATATATATATATATATATATGAGAGATGAATGTAATCCGCAAAGGTGTTTCCCTTTTCTCCACTTAGCAACTACGTATATCGATCGTGGTTGTTTTTTAAGATGGTTGGTTGGTCTTTGATTTTAACGAACAAACTTGTTCGTCTCATGCAGAAGGTAATTAGTTATAATTTTTTTGTATTTTTGTTCATCTCTTTGGCAAGTAGTGGCCAAATGAGACTTGTGCAAGGTTGTTTATATTCTAGAAAAAGACGTGGTTAAAGCGGCAGAACTTTTTTAAGATGGTAATAATTAATTGTTAATACTTAGCTTTTGCCTTTTTGCTAAAAAGTAAAAATAATCTTAAAAAGCGTTTGCTAAACGACCCTTTTTACTGCTTAGATCAAAATAAATGTACATGCAATGAAAATTGGCAAAATAGTGAGGGCATTAACGCAATATCATAACATCTCTTTTTTTTTTTTTTTTTCAGAAAAGCATGCAAGTTGTAAGATGTTCTATTTTGCTTGCTGAATCATGTCTTGTAAAAGCATAACCTATCTTGGAGAGGATATAAACTAAGTACCCAAATCCACTCTGTTATCCGAAAACCCGCCACATGTCAAGCATTTAGATCCATTTTTAAAGGATTTCTCTCATAGAGGGAAACAAATCTTTGAAAATCAACTATATATGCTCATTTTTTTTCCTCGCACTCATCCACATCACATCTTTTCTTTATTCTTTTTATTTAGTTTTCTTATCCAACAAATATAAAATATACTGTCTTGAACGAGGAGTGTACCCGGTGACCTTCGGAGCCGATGATTTTCTAATTATGAATTCTTCTTTATTTTGCAAGTAACTATCAATTATTAATTCGACTGTCTAAAAAATTTGTAACCATCTAAAAAAAGTGTTAGCCACATATGCACGAACACCATTAAAAAGACTAATCAATTTAAAATTTTCATAAAATCACTTATAAACCAGTTTCATCTATATAAGCAACTCGACTTTTTCCAAGATATGAGATTGGGTGATACAAAATTTGCTTCTATCATATATATATACTTGAAATGGGAAAATTAAATTGATTGCTACATCTTTTAAAGTTGATAGTATCTGCTTTATATGATTTTGTGGCAGGCAATGCTTGATTTTCGTAGACCGACTTTAGAAACAAGTAAAAAACATCTTTGCTTTTTAGGAGATTATTATTATATACGTGTATTCTATTCCAGCATAGGAAAGTACTGGTGGAAGGGGAACTTGCACCAGGGGATTTTGGTGTTGCACGAATATAGCTTAAAATGAATTTTTATATAAAAACCCATGGAAGATTTGTAATCTAAATTGCAGAATTTAGACAAATTTAGTTGACTGAAATTTTTAGCCTCAAAAAGCTGATATGACTAGGAGCCTAGGACAGCTATAGGCATTTGCTTGTAGGCGCGTGTGTTTTAAAAAATAACAATAAATTGGGAGGAGGATTTGAACATTTGTCAGTTTTAAAATGCAGATTTGTTTAGTGTTATTCTTTTTCATATTCATTGTCTGTTTTTTTTATAAATTTATTATTGAATATATAGGAGAATAAAAGTAAACATTTTGTTCAAAAAAAACTTCAAACTTTTTTAATTTTTTTGTTAGTGAAAAGAATTGTTGTCGTGAGTACAAATTAAGAACGGTGGTGGTTCAGTGCTTCAATAAAATTTTTAAGAGGTTAAATATATATTAGGACGTGAGTTCAAAACTTAAAATAAGAATCTTTACATAAAGTCTGATTAATATTAGTCACTTTGAATTTCACTAATGCCCTGATAAGACTGAATTAGGTTATGACTCAATTGGTCTTGAATAAGTTCCTACAGTTCCCACCTGGGGAAAAATGATTCTCTTTGAAATGGAGAGAAGTCGGTGTAAGCAGTTAAGAGGGTAAAAATGTGATTCAAAAAGTTGAATTACATTTTTACCCTCCTATTTTAGTAAAAAATTGTCTAACCGGCTCTTCTCAATTTCTTTAAAATGGAGAGAATCATTTTTCACTATATAGACCCTTACTGAGTATTCACATTGAGCTCAATAAATATTTAACTAATTTTAGCTAAAACATAACTTTTTCTATTTTAGCTAACAACTTTTTAAAAGAAACCTATATTCGGCTCAACATTTTAACTAACAATTTTTACTATTCTATTAAATATTTATATTATTATTTATTTTTTATTATTTCTCTAATAATCATATTTTTAAAATTTTATCATTTTCTAACGGTCATATTTTTTAATTTTTTTTTTGTAATGGTTTTTTATTTTTTTAATTTTAAGTTTTTCTAACAGTCTTAAAAAAGAAAAAAAAAAGTTGGAAGTACATGTGAGAGAGAGAGAGAAAGAGAGAGAGAGAGGAGAGTATACAAAGATGAAGAAAGGAAGAAGGCATAGGAAAAAAAAAAAAAAAATGAGACAAGGACGGCGTGAGAGAGAGAGGAGAAAATATATTTTTATTAGATTTGTCTACGGTGCTCAATAATTTTGCTAAATATTATAGTAGCTCACTTAATTATTAAGTATTTTGTTGAGCTGAATGTTAGTTATTTTGTTGAGCTCAATGTAAGTGATTTAAACAATTTTGAACAAATAAGTGCTATAATGGTCATGCTCAAATATAATAATCACAGTTAGTTGCCCTCCCTTGCCATTTTATTTAGAAAAATAAAAAAAAAATTGATTCTTAAGTTTTTAACTATGGCCGGAAAAAAGAAAAATGAAATTAACAAAAAGAAGACAAGAATAGTACGTTACACATGTTCGTTGATCCAATCTTACAGGTAAGAAGTTCATCCAAAATTGGTACTCGTCTGGATCGAATTACAAGTCCATCCAAAATTCATGCAACAAGTAAGAAAGCTCCACGAGCCCCAAAGGAGACAGCATCAATCTCTTCTTTTTTTTTCCTAGTCGAGACAGCATCAATTAATGACTCCAAACTTTGCCCTCTATGGCTCCAACTTTTTTTTTTCTTTCTGGAAGATTTTGTTTGGACGGTCTATAAAGAAAAATAGAATATATAAAAATATTCTAATATTAAACTATTTTTTTTTTTCTTTAAAAGACAAGAAAAAAAAGTAGTCTAGTCGAATCCGTGTTAGAGTTATCGCATTCTTTTTCCAGATTCCCAAGCCTTTCCATAAAAAGTAAAGAGCATTGGGGCTTTATACGGCACCTATGACATAATCAATGCCGTGGTTTGGCAACGTTAAACGCGCATATGATCCCACTCTGTTTTCCCAAGCTTCAATCCTGTCGGGTTACTATTTGCTCAGACCTCTCCCAATATTACCAACATATTTAATTAATTAATATATATATTTATATTTTTATAGTCCTCCTCACATTCACATTCCCACGTATTTACGTAAAAAAAAACAATGTATATTCTCGACCATATAAAAAGTCACGTAACCATACGTCAAAAAAACAAAAAAAAAGACAGCTCGAATATACATGTCGCTGTCACCCGCCAGAGACAAAAAATCTCGCAGAACCTACTCGACACGTGGCGCGAATCACGCCGTTGGTCTCAGAAGTACTCGAACGCCGTGGATTGTGCCCTGCTATTGCTCAACAACGACCTCGTTTTGAGCCCCCCTCTTAGGCTTGGGATCTCCGGCGGTGTGAGCGACCGTATGAGAGCGAAGTTTAGGTTTCTGAAGAACGGGTGCTTTTTCACGTCGGCGGCTCCGCGCTTCGACCCGATTCGCTTTACCGGGTCCTTGTCTAACAACCCGGAGATTAGGTCCCGCGCGTGGAGCTCAAGCGCGCTGGAGGGCGTGGGCGTGGGGAACGCCAGGGGCTTCTTTATGATGTTGCGCAGGGTGGTCTCGTTCGATGTAGCCGCGAAGGGTGTGCGGCCGTAGATCATCTCGTAGACGAAGATCCCGAACGCCCACCAGTCAACGGCGTTTCCGTGGGTCCCACCGGAGGCGACCTCTGGCGAGACGTACTCGTGGGTCCCAACGAAGGAGCATGACCGGGCGCCCACCGGCTCGGCCACGAAGAGCCGGTTAGGGGCCAGGGTCTGGACCTTGCGCGACCGGAAGAGCCGCTTGGAGAGGCAGGAGAAGGGAGCGGGTACGGCGCGGGTGTGGGACGGGCTCGGTGTGGTCGCGGGATCTGGGGAACAAGATGGAGATTCGACGGCCGCGATTGCGTCGGAGCAGAGGGAGAGGTCAAAGTCCGAGAGCATGATGTGGCCGTCCGATCTGACTAAAACGTTCTCGGGCTTTAGGTCCCTGTAGATTATTCCCAACATATGGAGATATTCCAATGCCACGAGAACCTCGGCAGCATAAAACCTGGTTTAAAGTAAAAAATCAATTAATAAAGAAGAAAGATAATTAGCATTTCTTCCCAGACAAACAGTAGACAGAAAATTATGACACTTGAAATTTCTCGGGAACCAAACGGTGTTCTTCTCCAAAATCATCAAAAAGTGGTTAATGATTTCTTGTTTGAGAAGTTAGCGGAAATGCCTGATCTAGTAAATTATTCCATCAAAAGGGTAACCAAAGGGAGGTATTCTATAATTTCCAATAATGGAAAATTGTCATTAAATAGAAATTTGCGGCTAAGTCAGAGAAATGATCCGAGAAAATCTCAGCTGCAAAGCAAACAAAATAAAAAAGGTAAAATCCAAAGCGATTATTAATGCATCTGGTAAAAAAGAAAAATTAGAGTAAGTCAAATACAAAACTGCGAAAGCAGACGAGACAGGAACCTCTCAGCCCTTCCGCAGCACAAGAAAACAAAACGCCCAGAATCAAAACATGCAAAAATCAAATCAAATATATAAACTGATAACAACTAATGGAAATTTCCTCGTAAACTTCAAAAAAAGTAGGATCATTTTTGAATTTTTAATAGTATCTCTGTGGAAACAGTTTTGACGCTTTGAGAGAAAAGTACCTTGCGGAGGTGAGAGAGAAGCGCTTTTGGGGCTGCTTGTGGCGCAAGGAATGCAAGTCACCGCCGGAGCAAAACTCCATGACAATGCAAGAGAAATGGGAGGCCTCAAACTCTGCGTGGAGAGTGGGCAAGAAGGGGTGGTCAAGCATCTTCAGAATCTTCCTCTCCATCTCCGCCCTCTGAACCTTCTTCTTCTTCGCCAGCGCCTCCTTATCCACCACCTTCATCGCGTACAAGCACTGCTCCTCCTGATCGCCGCCGCCGCCGCCGGAGACCTCGCACTCGCGGAGCGAGCAGAGGTAGACGGTGCTGATGTCTCCGGCGCCGATCCTCCTCACCAGACGAAAGTCCCGGAACGTCAGCCCGCCGGTTCGGCGACGGCAGGTGGCGGAGCGGATGGCGGAGTAGGCGAAGTCGGAGGAGCGGTGGGGCTTTAGTGTCAGGCAGCTCTCCGGCGACGAATGAGAGGTCGTCGGGACGGCGAGCTCGAAGGAGAGGCGGCTGAAACTGCTGCAACTCTCGCTGCTCATTGAGCTGTAACCGGAATTCACTGCTTCGAAACTCAGCTCGCTGTCGGAGTCTAACATCTCACTCTTTCTCTTTCAAAATACAAAACACCCCCCGGTCAAAAAAGCCGAAAAAGAATAAGAATCCGGCACCGTTTTTGGTGCAGAGACTGTTTGTTGAAAAAAGAAAAGTTCTGGGTCGGTGAGAAACAATGAATTTGAGCTGTTCTGGAATCAGATACTTGGTGAGATCAACATTTCTTGTGGTTGTTTTGGAAGTGAGGAGTGGCATTAAAAAAGAGTCAGAGTCTCAGAGCCATGCCTTGAATGCGCATATTGAAACGCAGCAGGCTTTTCGGGCTGGACCTGAAAATTAGGGTTTCTGAACTTTTTCAAAAAAAAAGACAAAAAAAAACCCAGTCCGTACTGGAAGCTAATAAAGAGAGAGAGAGCGAGCGAGAGAAAGAGTGTTTGGTCCTCTGGCGGTGTTTTGGGAGAGAAAGAGAGGAGGATTGGAAAAGGAACGAGGTGGTTGGGGTATTTATGGTGGGGTGTACGGAGGGTTAATCTGGGATTGGGTTTTTTTTTTTTAAAAAAAATGTTATTAGTAGTAAATTTTTTTATGTGAAGTTTATTTATTAGAAAAATTAAAAAAAAATAATTAAAAAAAGAAATGAGAATACTAATAAATAAGCTCCACGTATCCATTTCTAAAGTAAAAATTTGGTATTTACATCAAATTTTTTTTTTTTGTTTTTAACTTTAACCATGGGTTATTATTGCATGAGGTTTCTGTTTGGGGGGGTTCGTAGGGTGGTGGGATGGGAGAGGGTAGGCTTTGTAGTTATAGGCTTTATTGATGACGCGGGTTAACTTACGGCACGTGCGTGGAAGATTGTCAGGGTCTTGGCCACGTGGCTTTGGTTGCTTCCATATCTTTTCCCAAGCTTCTCAGAATCTACTGTGCGTGTGGGTTTACTCTTGTACAGGTTGTGGTAATTTTTAGAGGTGAAATTACCGAACTGCACCTCTAAGCGTTTTATAATCCCATGCACTGGTAACTGGTCAACCCTAATATTTCATCGGAAAAATCAACTCCTAACTTTTTGATTTTCATGCTATTTCAATTTAGTTGGTAAATTTTTACTTTCAATAAGTAGATTTTGGGTTTTCACATTAAGTCGTGTTATACGTTCGTCTAAGATAAATATGTAGCGTTCGCTTAAAGAAAACGTCTAATTTTACTCTTTCATATAAGTACTTTCGTCATTTAAATTGATTAATAATATGTCATATCAAATCAATCAAATAATAATAGATCTCGTTTGATATGTTAGGTGCCGATCGTAGGTACCATATGATATAGTTACTTTAAATTATAAATATATTCTAATAAAATTAAAAAAGGTTAAAAATAGTATTTTTAATTTTTAATTTTTTTAAAAAAAGAGGTGATAAAACGAGAACCACATGACATTACAGATAACCCTTTACTTTGATTTTTGTTTTAATTTTTTAATTTATTCCCGGGTCGGTGAAAAAATGTCATTGGCCAAGTTTGCTGCCACCCATCAAAGTGACACACTTCCCTTGCAATTCTTCGGCTTTTGTTTTATTTTAACGAATTTAGTACAAGTTGTTTACTTACCAACGGAGTTCAGTGGGAATCTTAATATAAAATGTTGACAATAGTGTATTTGATGACTAAGCATTTAATACCATATTACAATATATGAGAAAGTTGACAATGGTGGACATCTTAATCTTATGCATTTACTCAAATTGTAGAATTTAAGTTCCCGATATCCACTACATTATATCCTAATCAAAGAAAAGGAAAATACCATCTTAGCAAAATTTAGATGGTCTATTCATCTACATTTGTGGTCCATTAGTGCATTAATTAGGGAATCGCGATTCTCTTCGCTTCAAATTGTTCAGTTTTTAGTATTGTCAAATTGACTTATGTTTGCTAGACTATTTGCTGGAGAGTTTGAACAATGCAGATAAAATGATTACCAAAAGCGAGCGTTTGTTAGGCCATTTGCTGGAATGTTCAATTAGTAAGTTTCGGAGACATTCGTTTGGAATACCATTTGTTGAGGCATTCGAACGGCCGACTACAGTCTACACTCATTGAGGAATTTGAGAACACGGTTCGTTGGCTTATCGTTGGACTGTTCGAACAATATGCATTATGGAATAATCTGAGAGCATCGTTCATTGAGTCGTTCGGAACCGAAAGTTATTTTACTTATGAAAAGTTATTTAGAAAGTTTTCATTTCATCACTAGATTACTTGTATTGATTGTTTGGCTGCTTTCATTATATTTGGTGGTACGTTGTTCATTTTTAAATTATGCATTATCTTGTGAACACCTATACAACTCTACTACTTTAGGTGTTAGTTGGAATCGTTTAGCTATATTTTTTCTTAAGTGAAATTAGATTTTTACAAATTTAATCATGAATATATTTAGTTGTTAAAAGTAAATATAATGACAAATGTTGAGAAGATAAAATTTGAACCATTTAATTTTTAAAAACAATTGTTGAGATGTGAGGAAATCTCCTACGTAGAATACCTAAAAATTATAAGAGATCTTGTTAGGTAGATTTAGTGACGAAACATTAATGTGAATTAATTATTATAATGAAATCAATGATTTTATGGTCTAATACCATTTCTCCTCCTAAAAAAAGATTTCGGTAGATTTGTTGGTTTTTATAAGATGAGGAAATTAATTAGGACTATTTTATGTGATAAAAATAAATAAAAATAAAAATACAAAAGTTCTGAAAAAGGGCAAAATAAATACTTTAATTTATATTATGCCGACCAAGTTCTGGTAAATCTCGGAAAAGACACTATTTTAAAACTAATTACCTTATATAACATCTCTGTGCTGTTTGTTTACATTGGCTCTAATTGAGTAGACAAAGCATGTGTAATTGTCTGTCCATGCAGGGACATGGTAGTAATTATATTTAGCCAAACGGTCGACGTAGATCCACGACGACCCTGGTTTAACCACACCATAAATATAGGACCTTAAAAAAAAAAAAAAAAAAAAAAAAAGAAGGAAAAAGCCACATCATATGGAGGTGTTTGGACGCGGGGTTAAGTGCAACCTAACAAAAAACATCAGACACAGAAGTAGGCCATTTTTGGTACGGAATAGGCCCCTCGAGCTGACGTTTCACCTTTTCAATCCTCGGCTGCTTTGCATGAACAAGTCGACATTATTTTATCCTTTTCTTTTTCTTTTTCAAATTAAAATGATACATGATGGTTTGAATTATTTGAAAAGAGAGAGAGAGAGAGAGAGAGAGTTTTGTTAATTTCGTCAATAGAAACAAAAATCTTGTACATTTGTTCATCTTAAACAAGAAACACTTAATTTTCTTCTTAATAATAGTTCATAGTACCTGTTATAATTATATTTTGTTTCATTTTCAAATAAAATATTAATAAATAACTAAAAATCAATTAGAGTACTCCAAAATACAAAACAATTTTTACTTTCAAATCACATATAAAATACTTTTTTTTCCAACAAAGAACAAAAATACAACTTAAAACACATTAACAAATAGATAAAAAATCTATCTATCTAGTTTATAAAATTGTCACGTGTTTTTTAGCAGGTGAAAAATATATATATTTTTTAATAAATTCTTCAAACTCGTTCAATGATATTATTTTACAGTAATGATAAACATCTCTTTCATGTTTTCATAAATTTAATGTAACCTTTAAAATTATTATTAAAAAAAGTCAAAATATAATATAATAATTTAAAATAGAGAAAAAAAACAAAAAAAGAGACAAAAACAAACATGAGAGATTCAATCAATCATTACATGTGCTTCAGTAAAAATAAGTGCCTTTGAAGGTAAAAAAAAAACGTGTACTTTTTTTACATGTTCAAAATACAATTCTCTCTCTCTCAATCAGAGAGCTTGACTAAAAAACCAACACCAATAATTGAGATCGTGACTAAAAGGACTATTGAAGTATGGAGAATTCTAACAGCCTTTTTTTTGTTCAATTCTAACAGCTATAATTTGGCAAGATCTGTAGTTTGATATCCTATTCTTAGGTAACAAACATATTATCATGAAGGAAATAATGTTTAATACCAACTCCGATTGGCCTTACCCAAAGAAACCAAAAAAACACTCCCATTGGCTTATTTATGCCATCAAACATCGTCAAACATATCAACTCAAAAAGAAAAAAAAAAATATGCCCTATCTATAGCTCAGGCTATATATATATATATAAATATATATATAATATTATCTTCTTCTAAACAAAAATATTGCCCTATCTATAGGCTCAGGCTATTAATATATATAATATATATATTTATAGTATATATTAACTAGTAGGTATATATCCTCCTCTTTCCATATGTATGTATTGTGTCTCTAATCTTTATCAGGTGTTGAAGATTGGTAGGAAATATTTAGGAGTAGGTCACGGGTTAATCCTCGTACAAAAGAACAGAAAGTAAATGAGAGAGACAGAGAGGGAGAAAAAGGCAGAAGAAAGCAAATTAATTGCATCAAGTTAGTCTGCTGATCTACAACTAGTAGGGTTAGCAATTTTTTTTTTCTTTTTTAAGACGATTTACAAATTTGATATGAATTTAAAGTTAAAAGTTAAGGTTGATGAGTTTGACTTATATAGTCTTATACCCATTATTTGACATGACCGGAACCTTATACATATTAGAGTATTGATTAAAATAATTAAATTTACATTTCATATCAGATTAAAATGATTAAATGACATGACTGGAACCTAATATGTATAAGCAAAATGCACGTTAACTTTGCTTATAAAAAAAAAAAAAATGCACGTTAACTTTGCTTTCATATGCCCCCAATATAAATATCTTTTTAATTAATTTGGGAAAGCAATGTAGCCAACAAGAAGTAGACAGATTAGACTTATACTAAATACCCACATGGCCAAAAAAAAAAAAAAAAAAAAAAAAAACAGTAGCTGCATGACATGTCAGCAAGATTGGTAGCAAGAGAGTGGGGAGCAACAGTTGGAGGTGAGGCCCCATTAGTTTGAAAAGAACAATTCTCTAAAAGCCCTACATGATTTTTGGATTGTTCCGATGGAGAAGAAATTGATGCGAAGAAGGGTCCCATGATAAGTTCAGATGGAAATCTGTGTCGTGGGAAAGGCCAACAAAAAGTGCAGCAAGTGGAATTGTTTTGTGCATTGAAGCAATGACATTTTCTTTGAAAGGGGAAGCCGAGGACCCATATTTATGAGCCTTGCTTCTTAGTGCGCTCAAGGACAAACTTGAGCTACCGAAGAATCAATCAAACAAACCAACACTATTTATTCACATGAACTATCTAACACACAAAAAAACTATCCATGGGGGAGGAAACAGAGAAGTGATTGCATCAGTACCTGTGCTGGAGCTACCGCATATATTTGCTGTCTTTTACGGTGGTAATTCGTGTTTGAGTGGTGTCGAAAATGTGTATAATATTATATAATTTAATTATGATTCGACTTATTAATTTTAATTTGTTAATTTTGTATTGGGTTTGTAGGTTGTCTAAATAATTGTTAGCTCTAGTGTCTCGTATTATGTTCAGGTCGTATCGAGACATAGATATAAAATTATATAGATCAACCATAATCAGATTAATTTAATTAAACGGATCCGACTCATCAATCTTAACTTGTTAATTTTGTGTTGGGTTTACGGGTCTTGTAAAAAATTGTCAGGTTTAGTATCACGTATTGTGTTCAAGTCGTATTTAAATATGGTTATAAAACTATATAAGTCAACCATAACACAACCTATTTAATTAATAGGTAAAACTTCTCAACCATAACTTACTGATTTCGTGTTGAATTTAGGTTGTGTCGAGGCGTGGGTATAAAACTATACATGTTAATCATAATCTGACTCATTTAATTAAATGAGTAAGATTTTTCAACCCTAACTTACTAATTTTGTATATGATTCGTGGGTCGTGTAAAAAATTGTCAGCTCTAATGTCCCATGTTATATTTAGGTTGTATAGAAACATAAGTATAAGACTATACATGTCAATCAGAACCTGAACCATTTAATTAAACGGGTCAGACCCCTCAACCATAATCTGCTAATTTTGTATTGAGTTCCTGGATCGTATAAAAAATTATCAGTTCTAATGTTGCGTGTTGTGTTTAAGTCGTGTCGAGGTATGAGTATAAGACTATACATATTAATCATATAACCCGATCATTTTAATTAAATAGATCAGACCCCTCCATCCGAAATCACTACTCTCATGTAAAATATTGCGGGGCCTACTATCTTTTGGAATTTATTTGTAGCATTTGTGAAGAGGCATCAGACATGTGTAAGAGTACATGATCCATGCAGGTGACAGAGGTATATATATATATATATACTACTCCATAACCAAAAAGAATGAAGTATAAATAATGTCGAGGCAAACTAGCTCTATACGCTGCTAACATTAATAGTAGAGACGACACCAATAATTGTTTTTCTCAGATTCTAACCTTATATACTGTGGAGTAGACAGGATGATCTATATGTGGATACGATTTCTGATCGAACTAGGGCCCAGAATTCTAAACCAATTATATGGGTTTCCGAGATTAATTAAATTAAGCACTATAAGCAGACACGTAAATCAGTAGCTTACAAACTGCTAATCCCACTTAAAGAGATCTTGTGGGCCAAATTAAGTTAATTTAAACTCACCTAATTTGTCCTTTGCAGCTTAATTTCAACGTTTGCCAGTTCCTCACGTGTCTCTCTCTCTCTGTTCCATCATGTTCATTAACCTTAAACTTTAAGCAATTAGCACTAATTAAGATTATATGATTATGATGATCTCTAGCTTATATTATAACATGCGTAAATGCGCAGGCCACTTTGTTTGACTCCACAAAGATTTCCAAGATAACTTCAAATTTTCAGAGCTTCATCAGCAATATCATTCCGTACGTCCACATGTCAAAGATTCTTTGTTTTTTTATCTGTTTTTCTGGGAAACGTTTAAACTTTCACAGAAAGGAAGAATTTCTTGTGTCGTTTATCTGTTTTGTACACATATTTTCACATGTTTACTCTATTAACAACAACGTATGCAACATCACTGTCTACTTTTATTTTGTCTCGATGTACGTAATACTAATACACTTGTCTTGATAGCTTTGATCTTGCGGATTAAACATCAGATATTGTTACTAAACCAAGAAATATATCATATCATCCGTTAAATCACTGTTTATAGTAGGAGTTTAAATTTTAGAGATAAATGTATTTTTGGTTCATGTGATTTGTAATTTTGATAAATAGTTCTTTGAGTTTTAAAAAGTGATTAATCACTCTTTATGATAAACAAAAAAGAACAAATTAGCCCATATTATTATAAAAATTAATAGAATCCATTAAAGTCTTAAATGCGGTAGCCGAATCATCTCATGACCTTAGGGGTCGTTTGACTACTCTCACTGAGTATATCTGGAGGTGGCCGAACAATCTTATGGCCATTAAGGGTGGTTTGGCCACTCCTTAATTTTATTTAATTAATTATTATTATTGCCATTTTATAGTGGCCGAACCACTCCCAATAGCCATGGGGTGGTTTGGCCACTCATTCTAACCGGTTTAATTTGTGCTGATGTGGTAATGGATTATGTCAACTTTTCTAACGACATGGGCAATTTTTTTTTTTTGCTTACTTCAGGGAGTGATTAATGCACTTATTTAACTTTATGCTATTTGTCAAAACTGAAAATTATAAGGACCAAAAATGCAATTATCTCTAAATTTTAACACTTTTTTTTTTTTTTTAATTTTTTATGTGTGGGTTTAAATTCTTCTTTAATAAGTGAGATTTAATATATGAAATATTTAATTGAAATAAAAAATAAATTGTAAAGTTAAGATTTGAACTGATCAGGACCTTTAGCTTTGATTTCCAAAAACTTAACGAATTTAATCATTTAATTTATATTCTAACACACTCTCTCTTAAGTGTGAGCTTACACTTTCTCTCAACAAGTGAGACCACATATTGAATGACTAAATGAAATGAGAAGTAAATTGTGATGTAAGGTTCGAATTCAAGATATCCGACTTTTATATTATATTAAATCACTACTTATTTTAAAAATTTAAATTAATAAAAAAATATAAATTTAAACGGTTAATTTATATTATATTTAACAACACCCATTTAATGCTAATGAAAGCCAAATCAACATGTTCATTAATTAATGGCCCCTGCCCCAAGGAAAATTTCTTAAACTATTCAAATAGACCCAAAAGTATGTTTAGATTTGACTTTGACTTATCTCAGCCTCAACACGATTGAGTGATTTTTAGAAAATATTAAAAACTTTGCTGTAAGTTCATTACAAGTTGATGTGGGCATTAAATGATCGATGAATTTAATTTTGACAAATTGATGTGGCATCCCACAATGGGATGCTCCAGTGCAAAATTTTATGTTTGTTTGAATTTACAATTTTAAAACAAGTGGTTATAAAAAATAATTTTTAAAACGTAGATAAATATTTGGTAAAATTATAGTTTAGCTTAATAAAAATTATATATATATATATATTTTAAAAAAATGCACCTCCTTATTTGTTATTTAAAAATAAAGATATTTATACGTTTTTAAATCGTAATTTTTTTAAAACACTTCAAATAATTATCATTTTCTACGATTTGATTTAAATCATACTTTTTGGTGTGCGAAATTGTAATACCAAACACTCTATTAAAGAAATATGAAACGCAGACAATCAAGAAAATTTGTAAATATCTCTAATAAAATATGTAATAACCCAAATATTTTTTTATTGGATCAATTATATGAGTTAATTAATCTAAGAAACTTCGACCCCATGATTAAAGAGTTCTGCTAGCATATTATAGCTTTTAGTATAAGTGTCATGGCAGCCCATGTGTTAGTTAATTAATTACTACATCACTCATTAAATAATTAAATTAATTTGTTAAATTTTGTTGCTAAATTTTTTAAGCATGACACTTTCCCACCTCAATCACATGAATTTGTAAAGAAATTATAATAAAAACCATAATATCTCAACATTTTCCATGTCGACTTTACAATTTACCTCTTTTAACTCCTCTTCAGCTACATTCTATAAAGTATATTAGGTGGAGATCGAAAGCAGAAAAATATCAAAACTGACAAAAAGGATCGTCTTGGAAAAAAAGTTGTTATCATATATATATATATATATTTGTTTTTTCAAAAAAGACGTTCTCATCAAATTATTGCATGGTGTGGATCAAAGTGTGTATCCATTCTGCAGATCAGTCGGAAAAGTTCCAGAAAAACTGGTTGACTTCAACAGAATATTTCCTGGCTCTTGATGTGGGCATGGCTTTATAATAACACGTTCCTAGTTTTAGAAAGTTGCGTGGCAGATGTGCGGATTGCGTTAGAATATATAAAAGATGCATGGAGCATATATATATATATATAGATATAGATAGATAGAGATTGACGCAGCAAGATTATGCTTTTCTACATTGACCTTATGTATCATATACATGCATGCTAAATAGAATATGATTATTATTATTGTTTTTTTTAGCAAAAGGCAGGCGAGTGAGACTAGTTGCAGTTATTCTAGTTAGGCGTAACTATAGTAATATTTACTCGCTGAAAACCGCACAAGAAAGATATAGACAATGAGAATCGCAGACGCTCTTTCAAATCCAACTGAATGATAGTCTGATCCAGTTGTATCAAAACATCAGTAAAACTCAAATCAACTAACACTAATTAGACTGAGAGTTTCAAACTCACATCCTAATGGGTGCCAAATAGAATATGATTTAAATGCAAGAAATATAGGAACTAACACAGAAAGATAAGATGAATAGAATGTAATAATTAGGCGATGATAAGCACAAAAAATGGGAAAATTAAAGTTCACATTTAATGACTATCATATCAAAAAAATTGTAGAAAATATATATTTATATTTATATAAATGCCTGCGAAAACATTCAGCTCAATTTCCCGCTTTTTGCTAGGCGACAACCGGGCAAAATATGTCACGTAGACAACTACATTCCTCATGAACATGACATATAACAAAAGCGGTGTTAGTTGAAAACTATAACATAAACATATAAATGAAGTTTATTTTTTATTTATTTTTTATTTTTTATAGAGGAAACTTCCACAGAAGCCCTGTAACTTTCACGCGATTTGGAAGAACCCCCCTCAACTTTGAAACTTCTCTCATTTTCACCCCCCTTGAACTTCTAATTCTATCATAGACGCCATGTCCGTCTGTTTTTCACCGTTAAAATTTTTTAAAATTCCCCAAAATACCCCCATTTTAGGGTTTAGATTTTTTTTTATAATTTTTGTTGTAAATACAGGGTAATTTAGAAATTTTAAAAAATTTTACGGTGAAACCAGACAGAAGGGGGTTTATGATAGAAAATTTGAAGTTGCGAGGGGCTGAAAATGAGATAAGTCAAAGTTTGAGGGGGTTCTTCAAAGTCACGTGGAAGTTCAGGGGTGCTTCTGTGAAATTTCCCCTTTTTTATAAATGATTATATACATAATATAAACTTAGTATTATAATGTACTAATTAGTTCATTAATCCTAAAGTTCGAGACTTAAGAATAATATTTATACATAATGACTGTACCAAGAACAACCCAAAAATAGGAAAAAAAAAATGGTGTGGAATCCGATCGAGTTCCTCTTTCTTGGTACCTTAAAAATTAATTAAACAATGCACGCCTGATGTTACCGAAGCTGTTTTCACATTGCTTCTACGTCTGCTTGATTTTGTATTAAAAAATCTAGTGGTTGTTCATCTAACTAGTACTGGATTTTGTTCCCATTGGCTATAAAATATTAATCTTTTTTATGAAAAAAATCAAAGCATATAATATTTAGGATTAGGCGACTCGTTTGCGATTTGCCTTAAGCGGTGTTGTAAAATCACAGACCACAATAAACTCGTCACCATTCATTTAGGCTTTTCTTTTTATGATAATTAGTTTTTGAGACTGAGCTTAATACACGTATCAAAATTTTTTTTTTTCCCCTCTTGTTTAGGATATTTAAAAAAGGAAAAATAGAATAGTAATTAATTACTCCTATTTTCAAGTAGATTTAAACTGCTGGATCGTCGACCATGTGCACCAAAAAAAAAAAAAAATTCAATATATGACGAAAATGGTTACAAGCAGTCACTACTCACGAGGCAGCAGATCACATCTTCTTCTTTAACCTTATGCAAAAGATGAA
>FXXK01000827.1:243346-254038 GCA_900184695.1 Betula pendula | reverse complement strand
AAAAAAAAAAAAACAAATTCCTTTCACATGGGAAACCTGCTTTAAATTCTGATGAACTGTTAATTAGGTACAATAGATGCATATGACATAATCAAGATAATTTGATACCCAATCTGCCTCGGACAATCAAAAGCACTCATGGAATTTTATATGTTTGTTGTGTTGAAAATTTTGGATGCATTGGGGTCCCATGATTTCGCGACATTTAAGATAAATTTGGTTTTTCTAAGCGACATTTGAGACAATTTGATTCTTATATAATGATCCTTCACATTTTTTTTTTCATATTCTTTTTTTTTCTTGGGTAAATTTCTCAATACTACTGTTTCTTTTTGTATAACTCATCAGGTTGGACTTAACAAAAAAAAACTTCATCAATGTTAAAGTATTAATTAAATTATTATTATTATTTTTTATATTAGTTTCAATTTTTGAGATAAGTGATTATTTAGTCTTGAATTCGAACATTGATTCCATTATTTATCGTTCAATTTTAATTAAATATTTCACTTATTTAACTCCAATTATTAAAAGAGAGTTTGAACTGTGAGAAAAAATGTTGAAGTATTGATTAAAAGATAAATTCACATTTTATTAGCTTATAAAAAAGATATTAACGAATTAGTGGGGTAAGGCCTTTTTTTTTTTTTTCTTTCTAAATTCAATGAATTAATAGTTTGATTTGGACTTGTTTGGTACGCATACAGAAGTTTTCATGTTTTAGACCCCTAGCAACTCTTGAAAAAAAAAAAAAAAAAAAGACAAATAATCCTTGCAACTAGCAGGTGGGAGGGAAGGTTCAAGGTTCAAGTCAGTGTCAGGAAAATAATTTTTCGCACAAGGAAAACCTGCTTAAACTAATGGAAAGCTTTCTTGGTCTATATCGAGATGAAGGGCATATAAATCATTATCAGCAGCAAATCTTCGAACCACTCATGGTATACTGGGGGGACCAAATTGTTTTCGTGATGTTTAAGGAAAAGCAGTCTATTAAAATATGAATATTAATCTACTTAGGGCTTTTCTAATGTTTCATATAATTATGCCAGCTTTTTGGTTTTATTCCTAGTTCATCTGGTCTGTATTCTTTTTTTTTTTTTTTTTGTGAGTTCATCTGGTCGGTATTCTAAGTTAAAGTCTTGTAGATTTCGTTGCTTCTTCCTTTTCCCTGTATGGCTTAGAAAATATATATAATTACCACCATCACATTTTGTTTTAGTTTTGTTTATTGAAATATAAATTAAATGACTAAATTAATTATTTTTTATTAATTTATAATTTTGAGATAAATGTTAATTTAATATGGTATTAAAACAAATGTCTTGAATTTTAATATCTCATTTCATTTAAATATTTTATGTATTGAACTTTTAATATAAATGTTGATCTATAAAGTTTTTCTGTCTAATTTTTCTTTTTGGTACGTCTCAGTGAATGTAGCCATCTTCAATATTATTCTTTAGATCTGCACTTCAACTTCATTTAAGAAGATTTTAATTGGGTTGTAGTGGCATTTGAACAAATTTCTAATGGAGATTCGATTAATACATATCCAAATTATGGCATGGTAACATTAAAAATTAACCAAAGGTTTAAATATTAATTTTTCCTTTTCCTTTTCCTTTCTACTTGTGTATTGAATTTTTTGACATAAGGGGCTGATTTGTAAAAAATTTATGTATAAACCGCTCTAAGTTGGTTCGCAAGTTTGTTTATACCCAAAAAAGAAAAAAAAAAGAAAAAATTAACACCCTAACAATATATTCGCTCCTCTTTTGTAACCCTTTTCCCCATTAATCTAAAAAAAAAAAACAAAGAGGGATCTATGACTGCCAACGTGGGTAAAGGAACACACAAAGAAGAAAAGGAGAAGGAGATGGAAAGAATATCCATGATAATGTTGAAAACTTCTCATTAGCTTAAAAGAGTAATACTATAAATCACATTTTAATTGTACTAATATTTCAATTAATATTTCACCATATTAATGTAGTAGTGCCAATCAATTTTTGTTAAAAAAAAATAAAAAATTAAAAGTTAATTGACACTACTACATTAACAAAGTAAGATAGTTATAAGATAAAAATGTATTTTGTAACATTACTTGTTGCTTAAATATTTATGGCAAATGTATAGTTATTATCTTCGCACTGAAATTTGTTATTATTATACCCTCCTCTCTAACATGATAAGAGTTACTATAAGAATCATTATGCTGAAAGGGGATGATTTGGTAGTAGAGTTTGGCTTGGGTTTAATTTTGAATAATGCTTTATGTCCAATTCCTTTATAACTTTATCCAATTTGTTTAATATGACAAGTGAAAAAAAAAAAAAAATTACTTGCCACATTGGACAAGTTAGACAAAGTTGGACAATAGAATTTGATATGAATTATTACTTTTTAATTTTAGGTGGAGTTGAATTTGTTGAGATTGGAACATGTGTCTTATAATAAGACAGAAGTGACACGTATTTCAATTCCAACGAGTCCAATTCCAACTGAATATGAACTCAAGGGGGAGCTGTAATAAGTGTGCAAATAGTACACCCTCTATCTTGGTATAAAAAGTAGACATCTTATATTGAAATTTTAAATATAAATATTATTCAGCATTTTTAAGTAGCATTTTTTAATTTTTAAAAAAAAAAATTTCTTTTTACTTTTTATTTATTTGAAAAAAAAATGAATATAAATGTGCCATATAGATAAAAATGCTACTTAAAAATACGGAGTAACATTTATCAATCTTAAAACCTAATAAATTATTATTATTACTTTTTTTTTATAGACAATTGGTGCATCAGTCTATGATTACAAGCTCAAGAGTCAAGGCTAAGCATGATAAGACCCAAATTAAGACAACGAATGCAGAGTCCAAAGCAAATCTCAGGCCCAAGCTGACATGTAGAACAGTAGAAGCAAGTAAAGAGGGCCAAACTCAAGCCCAAGCCCAAGCCTAAGCCCAAACATAATCTCAAGCCACAAGCACTAGCATTTTACACACATAACAAAAAAACAAAACTTTCTTAGGGAACAAAATTAATTAAGTTTCTCCAAGTCTGAAGACGACAAGGATGCTCCATTTCAAATGAAATTTATAATATTTATTTGATGGTCAAAATTTAAATTTTGTGTTTTTAATGACGGTGTACATAATTTCATATTATTTAAGTTTTTTTAAAAACTTGCTAACATTGATTTTATATATATTGTTAGATGAACTAGCTTTGAATGTTGATTGTGAAATGGAAATAATGAAGAGGACCCTATTCCAAGTCAAACAATATTAACCATTAATTCTCTTCAACCCCATAGGATCCTATTCCGTTAGTCTGCCGCTAGATCATAAACAGAGTCGGCTTAATAGATTTTGAGGTCTAAAACGACAAATTTAAGTGAAGTTCATTTTTATATTGAAATATTAATCAAGTCATTCTTATTTTAATGTTTATATTATATTTTTCTTATGTCAATTATAACACTTTTTCTATTTGTAAAATTTATTATTTTATTTAACTTATTAGATATATAACTTTTATCACTTGATTCAAAGACATGAAATAATAAGAATAAAAGAAGAAATAAAGAGAAAAATGGAATTAAGTTATAACATGTGATTTGTAATGGAATATAATTTGAAAAAAAAAAAACGTGGGACGTTGAAGACTCACATGGTGTAATTCTATTTGTTATGAACAACCCAAACATCGAGAATTTATGCACTTTGAAGACTTTCCATATTTTTTTAAGCATTTAATTATAACGAACAGAGAAAAAATTGTAAACATTAAACTTTTATGAATGTAAAAATGATTTTTTTAAAAAAGTAAAAAAGTGATACTTTACAAGAATTTATAGACGTTGAAATCTTTCCATGAATGTAAATAATGAGACTTTCAATTTTAAATTACTTTCTATCATAATTGGGCATTAATTATAAACTTATTTATTAAATTTGCACTATATTAGAGCTTTAATTTGGTTCTTGAAAAGAATACAAATATTAATTGGGGCTTAATTATAGCGTATTATTTAACTTAATAAATAAAAATAAAAAATCTAATTTTTTTAGTAAAAACTAAACTTAAAAAGAAAAAAATTTAGAAAGCATAGGTGTTCTAAAATTCTTATGAGCGAAAGACTTGGGTGCATTTGATAATGAGTTATATTTTGAAATTTTAGTTTAAATAGTAATATAAAGTAATTGATGTGATATAAAAGTAAAAAATGATTTAAAATTTTGTGGAATCAGAGAAAAAAACAATTGTTTAGTAAATAATTTTAAAAAGAGATTGACCTTTTTTTTTTGGAGGAGTAAAATTGAGATAAAAATTGTTACCAAACGGTCCCTTCTGAGGCTTTTGAGATGCTCCGGAAGACATTGATATGGCGGATAAATACCAGGCTGACAGGATTCTTGAAAAGATGAGCTTGGATAGTGGGAGATGTGAACTCTATAGTGCAAATTGAAAGAATTTGAATTGCTTTCTATTCAAAATTCAACGAGTTACATCAGTAGGTACATAACATTATATACACGAGTGAGTAAAGCTTTACAACAGAAAATGAAAGGAAACTAATGAGTTGTAGGACAGATTTTGCATTTGTGAAATCCGCTACTTTCCTTTTTTGTTCATCCTTCTTTTTTTATAGGTCTCGTTTGGTATACAAAATGAGTATTTCATTAGAAAATAGAGTCCGGCAACAACTAGTTTTGCTTGATTAAAGGCTTGCTGTTGGCATTTGAGATGTTGCCAAATATACTCTTCTTGATTTAGCTGAATCTTTCCAATTCTGTCTTGTTATTTTTTTAGTTAATGTCGTCCTTGCTGTCCTCATCTTCTCGATCATTGATTTAGAAAATCCATTTCTAAAACTTATGACAGTGTTACAGTTGAAAAGTTTGAGAGACATTGTCAATTATACAGTAGGTTTGAAAAAATATGTAATTTTTTTTTATTTATTTTTTCTTAAAATAAAAATATTAACAAACAACTTAAAATATAAAACACTCAAAATTATTTTATTTTAAATATTTTTTAAAATAAAAAATAAAAAATATGCTTCAAAATACATTAATAAACCGATTTAAAAGCCGTGCTCGGTTGGTTGAGATCCACCATCTCCGACAGCAAGCAGCTGTTAACGTTCGGTAATAACCGTCAGCTGTAGACCAAACGAGGACGTTTCCGTCATTTAAAGACAGCGACAAATCACCGACTCCGAAACCGAAACGTCCGAAACGCAACTCGGGAATTTTGATAAAACTATAAGGCTATTGCCGTCACTTTGATAAAAATATTCCCACACACCGATAAAAGCATTTCAGATTGAAAAACACGAAAAATCACAACAAAAAAAAAAAAAAAACAAAAAAACAATTTAAACAATTTTGCGGTTTTACATATATTTCTCTCCTCCTCTCCTCTCCACTCAGGAGGTGTTCGATTCGTGATTCCGTGCACTTCCTGAGTCTCTCTCTCTCTCTGAGTCTCTCTGCCATGGCGTCCGATGCGTTCTCAGACAAGAACGCTTTGTTCAGAAAACTGAAAGCAAAGTCAGAAAACAAGGTCTGTGTTTTTGTTTCTTTTCTTTTTCTTTTTTGGGTTTCTTTTGGTTGGATCTGAATCAGATCTGGGATTCATGTAATGGGATTTCGGTTTTAAGTTCTTGTTTGGGTTTTGTGTGTTCGTGAATTCAGATGTGTTTCGATTGTAATGCAAAGAACCCTACTTGGGCGTCGGTGACTTACGGGATCTTCCTCTGCATAGACTGCTCTGCCGCGCATCGCAGCCTCGGCGTTCACATCAGCTTCGTGAGGTATCAATTTCAACTGTTTTTTTTTTTCCTTATTCTTTGAGAATTTGTCCTGTTTTTGGTGTTCAAGGAGCTGATTTGGGTTTTGGGTTGGCTTTTTAATTTGATTCAGCTGTGAATTAGCTTACCCTTTTGTCTGTTATATGTGTAATTGTGGGTAATTATGTTTAAGAAGTTATAGATGCTACTTTTTTTTTTTTTTAATACCGTTATCTAAGCACTTTTCCATGCATTGTATTGGCTTAACGTATATAAAACGTATTAAATCTGATTTTCTTTTTATAAGTAATCTAAATTTTATTAAAGCCGAAAAGACTTAACTCAAGTACAGTCAAGAGACACCTAATCAGCAAAAGAGATAGAGAAAGATTAAAAATAAATCATGAAGACTAGTACGATGAAGGCAATCATAGGAGGCTATCCCATGGTATAAGGTTTTGAAGAAAAAGGTCTTTAGTTTTGTCACCATTCTCTCGCAATATTCAAAGCTATGAATTTCTTTCCAAATACAGCACATCAAGCATGATGAGATCATCTTCCACATTGCGACTTTTTGAGAAGAAACACGCTGTTCTCTCCAACATGCGAAGAGATCCACTACCTGCTGAGGCATGACCTATTTTAACCCATAAAGGTCAAAGATAGAACTCCATAAGGCATAAGCAATCTCACAATGGAGTAAAAGGTGATCTACATATTCTCCACTCTTCTTGCACATGCGAGACCAATCTACTACTATGATATGCTGTTTCCTTAGCTCATCTTTCGTGAGAATCTTTCCTAAGGAGGCCGACCAAGCAAAGAAGGCTAGTCTCAAAGGAGCGTTACTACGCCAAATACTCCTCCAAAGGAAAGGATTACTTTCACCGGGAATCAAGACATTGTAGAATGATCTAACACCATTTAACCCTCTCTAGGATGGGGCCCAACAAAGCCTATCTGTCCCCTCCCGTCTTAATCTGGAAGAGTACAACACATTAAAAAACAAGGTGAAGAAAGTCGCCTCCCAATCGTGTGTGGCTTTGAGAAAACTAACGTTCCATTGGTGCGAGCCACTTGAAAATTCTAAATAACCAGTCATTGAAGCATCCTTAAATCGAGCAATACTGAATAGATCCGGAAAAGCTACCGTAAGGGTTTGATCCCCACACCACATGTCATGCTAAAATCTAATTTTGGAACTATCACCCATCTCAAATCTAGTATGACTAGAAAACTTCCCCCAGCCCCTCTTGATATTTTTTCGAAAGCCCACCCCATATGACCCATAAACGTCATTAAAACACCACCCGCCCCACAAGCAGTCATATTTCAAATCCACTACCACCCTCCATAATGCCTCTCTTTCATGCACATAGCACCATAACCACTTTGCTAAGAGGGCATGGTTGAAAAGAAGTAAGTTTCTGATCCCCAACTCCCTTAGAAATCAAAGAATAGACCTTGGACCAACTGTGAAATTTGAATGCTTCACCAATGCCAATTCACAAAAATCCATCTATAACTTCTTGATGCGGTTGGCAACACCGGCCAGGAGGAGAAAAAGAGCCATGAAGTAAGTAGTTATATGGGATTTAGTCCTTTTCATCAAGTAACCCTCCCACCCTTTTACGAATAATACATTCTCTTCCATCCAGCCAAACGACACTCTATCTACTCAATAATACTATTGTTAATAGATTTGACCTTAAATGAAGATCCCAGTGGAAGACTTAGGTACTTCATAGGTAAAGAAGAGACCTTGCAACCCAAAATACTAGCTAGACCATCAACATTATAGGAATTGCCAATGGGGACCAATTCTGATTTAGCCAAGTTGATCTTTAAACATGAGATAGCTTCGAAGCATAAGAACAAGCATTGCAAGTAATGAATGTGATATGGGTTTGCCCCGCCGAAAATCAAGGAGTCGTCTTGCAAATAGAAGATGGGAGATGGTAAGCGCACTAATATTCCTAGACCCCATAGAAAAGCCTAATAAAGACCATTGTTCATTGAAAGCCCCCATTGCGATAACAAATTGCAAGTGAGACAAAGAGTCCCCCTGTCTCAAGGTACGAGATCTACCAAAAACAATCGGTCAGAGTGCCATTCACCAAAGTAGAAAAGCGCATCAAAGAAACATAATGAGCTATCCATTCACTCAATTTCTCCCTAAAACAACATCTCCTTATAGCATATACAACGAAAAATCCCAATTCATGATCATAAGCCTTTTTAATATCAAACTTGCAAAGTACACCTAGCTCCCTAGAATGCTCCTGCTATTAAGGCATTTGTTGGCTATTAGAATGGAGTTTAAAATCTGCCTCTCCTTGATGAAAGCAATCTGAGGCTTGGAGGAGATGATCTTCTCCACTACCATTTTCAACTTGTTGGCGAGAACTTATGGCAACAATTTTCTAAACTCCTCCCACTAAATCTAATAGTCTAAAGTCCTTAATATCAACAACCACAAATTTCTTTAGAATAAGAGCAAGGAAAGTAGCATTAACACTTTTTCAAACTTGCCTCTGGCGTGAAAATCATGGAAGACGTTCATGATATCTTTTTTAAGAACATCCTAATAAGCATGGAAGAATCCCATAGTAAAACGGCCAGGGCCTCGAGACCTTGCCACTATATAGGGCTTTCACCATCTCAAAGACCTCATCTTTCTCAAAAGCTCTCTCCAGCCGGATGGCCTCATCCCCACTAATGGAATCAAAAGAGGCAATTCAAACTAGGTTGCCAATTGAACCATTCGTTAAACTGACTTTCATAGAATTGCACAATGTCTTTTCTGATCCGAGTATGATATGAAGAGAGTGTACCATTAACCAACAAAGATTCAATGGTGTTGTTCCTTCTATTTGAGTTGGCTACTTGATGGAAGAATTTTGTGCAGTTATCGCCTTCTCTTAAACTACAATGCCTTCAATTTCTGCCTCCTGCTCACCCCCATCAAAAGAGTTATCCTTTCTAAATCATTAATAGCTATATCCTTCCTCATTTTCTTCTCCTCACTTAAAGCTCTCTCTTCTTCCAGTCCCTCAAGAGCCTGTAAATCATCCAAAGGAAGCTTTTTCTTATTCTCTACATTGCCAAACAGCTCCTCATTCCATGCTCTCAAGTCAGCTTTCAATGCCTCAAGTTTGCGAGCCAAAGGGAAACTCGGAGAACCTAAAAGTGATAAGAAGTCCACCATTGTTTCACCATATTCACAAACCCCTTTGATTTTAACCGCATATTTTCGAACATAAAATACCTTCTACCTCCGTGAAAGCCCCCATAATCGAAAAGGATAAGGAAATGATTCGAGCACTGTCCAGGCAACCTCTTCTGGGACAACTTAGGAAACTAGGCTTCCCAATAAGGAGAAACAAGAAATTATCAATTCTAGACTAAGAGGCAACCACATAAAGACCTTCTTCAAGAGGAATATCCATGAGTCCTGGATTAAAAATGAAATTTCAGGACTCCACCATTTGGACAGAGTAGGCTTTACCCGATCTTTCACTAAGAAAGCGACTGACGTTGAAATCCACCCGATGTGCAATGACAAGTTCCACCAAGCAAACCAACCAATTCTTCCCATAACAACCTTCTATCACAATCGGAATTAGTGCCATAAATACCTGCAAAATTCCAAGTAAAATGATCTTCAACATAGCGGAAGTCCCTCATCTTCTGCAATACCCTACTTGATGCTTTTGTCAGTTTCATTAGTCTGATTAGTGTTGAAGATGTTGATGATGGGTTATTTTGGAGTTAGAAAAATCATCCTTGGAGAGATAGTTACTGTCCTTGTTTCTTTTTTGAAATTCTACTAGTTGTCTTCAAGAAAGTTCATAATGTTTCTATGAGTAAAAAGTTAAAAAAGGGGCTGTTGGCGTGGTGTCTTTTCAGTTTCCTTTTTATTTTTTTTGATAAGTAAGTAGAAATTTTATAAAAAGCGTAAGGCGCCCCTAAGTACACTAGAAGTATACAAGAGGAAACCTTAACAGAAAAGCAAGAAAAAAGAAGAAAAAACAACAAACCCCAAGCCCCCACAACAACAAAAAACCCCTAAACCCGCAATGACCTATTTTTAACCTGGCTGGACCCAATACTTCCAACATCAAAGTTAAGGGAGCATTCTAAATTTTTTCGCTCACTCCAACCCTTTGATTTTACAACAGAGCCCCCTTCATCCGCAAACACGCCCTCCCGCTTATGACCCTCTTCGATGTCACACAACAGATCGAGGAAGCCTTTCTCATCTCCCCCACACGTGATTCCCAAAAAAGGAGCAACCACCAACGCATCAGCCACAGCCTCAGAGTCCATTAGCCCCCAAGACCCCATCCTCAACCTCAGCCCCAACCTCCGAGATGTTCCATGGCAGTGCAAAGACTTCCCCAAGCACTTTACTCCTCTTAGAAGATTCCCCAACCTCCGAAAAGCTCACAGGCTCGGGAGACCGACGTGAAACCCCGCCGCAGGGGCGAGGCATGAGAAAGCCCCGTCGGAGCATACCCTTCGTCGGAGAAGAATGAACCAAAGACGTACCGGCCTCCACTGCGGGAGCCAAGAGACCGCCCACCTCCTTGGAGCCCGAAAAACCACAGGACCCAAAGGCTGAGAACAGCCTAGAAGACCCACCAGAAACCGAGCTCTGATCACCCACTAGCGGCACAACACCAGGGGCTATGCTAATCAGGTCACTCGCAAACTGACCCAAATCCAACTTCGAAGCCCGCTTGACCTTGTGTTTACGGTTATAGAAGTGCACCAGGGACGGCTTTTGGGGAGAACCAGCCACCGGTAAGCTCACTGTCGGCGCTGACGGAGAAAGGTTCCTCACAGACGTATCCACATCGGCAAGGGAGACAGACCCCTCGTACTTGAAGC
>FXXK01000827.1:223329-242412 GCA_900184695.1 Betula pendula | reverse complement strand
TTTTAGTTACTGCTTTCTTTCTTCTTTCAGTGTGTGAATTCCAACCTTTCCTTATCTGTTTCCTTTCCATCTAGTGCAAATCTGTTTCTATTTTAGGAACTTTTTGGTAGGAAATGGTTTTGACTCAAAGATCATATACTGGAACCAGTCTCATTGCGAAGGAGGTCACAATGCATATATCCTTGGAAGACGAGATGCCTCAGAGCCCTAGTTCTTTGTTGCTGATTGTTTATGTTACTCGTACCTTCAAATTTTCCTTCACATGCATCTCTTTTTCACACCATAATGAGGGAAGGAAATAGTTTGTCTAGTGGTATTTTCTTTTTTACTATTTCACTGAGGTCATGCCCAGGCTGAACATACAATTTATTCATTGAGGAATTCGAGGTGGCATCTTAAGTATCTGTTGGGGTTGTGTTGGGTGTTAGAATTGTTGGCTCAACACATTTTGAGGGTTTAGTGGATTGGGCTTTCCCTTCACAAAGCTTGGAAAGATCCTTTCTTGACCTATTGCTTTTTATTTTCCCCGGTTTGTTTGTTTTGGAAAATCTTGAAGGCTTGGAATTGATGCAGCCATGGAAAATGGGAAGGCTCTTAGTTTCATATGATTTTCAAATTTGGCAATTATGAGGATTTATGTGTGGCTGACATGTGACATCCAATACAATCATGGGTTGCATGGTTTTGAAGGTTGAGTCATTAGGAGCCTAGGGTTAAAACAATTATTAGTTTAGGCCAATTGTGTAGCAGTTATTGGCACTTTTGTAATCATTTTTAGAATTTTAATTTTCTGCGAACCTTGTGTAGATTATCTATTTTTGTGGGGTGGAATTGGCGATAAGTTCAAATTCCATCTAATCAGTTGGGCTAAGACTTGTTTGCTGTTTTGCTTGGGCCGTTTGGAGGTTAGAAATCTAATTCTTTTTAACCAAGCTCTTTTAGAAAAGTGGTTATGGCGTTTTGCTACGAAAAGGGAGGCTTTGTGGAGATGGGTGATGGAAACCAAATTTGATAGCAAGAGAGGAGGATGGTGTTCCAAGAACGTCGTTGAACCTTTCGGGGTAGGGTTGTGGAAAAATAAATAGAGATAATTTTTTTTTTTGATGTCAGGGGGGAGATGAGTCTAAGATAAGTTTTTGGCATGATTTATGGTGTGGGGTATCATCTGCAGGCGACTTCTGTTTCAGAATTGTTTAGTATTACCCGTTATAAGGAGGCTTTGGTGGCGGATCATATGCAGTTATGTAACAGAAATCTTATGTTGAATATTTCTTTTACCATACCAGTGTATGATTGGGAGTTGGACTTGGCCACTTTATTCTTTGATCTTTTGTGGTCTTTTAGGTTGAGACGAGGTGGTGAGGACAAATTAGTTGGGTCCCTTCCAAAAGACAAGTTTGAGGTCAGATATTTTTATTATGCGCTTTGTACTCTTGTTGGCTCTCCATTTCCTTGGAAGAGCGTTTAGAGAATTAGGTCTCTTTTGAGAGTCGTGTTCTTTGTGTGGACTGGTGTTGCATGTGCAAGAGGAGCAGGGAGACCATAGAGAACCTTCCCCATTGTGAAGTGGCTAGAGAATTGTGGGTTTTGATCTTCCATCTTTCTTGTATTGAGTGAGTCATGCCTAGTGAAAAACAATATTTAGACCCCCAACAATCAGCAAAGATGACTAGGTGATGTGCAACAATAATAAATAATAGCAAATTAAAAATATGCAGCACAATATATCCCAATTAACAAACCACAACAAATATAAAAATAAACATTTACCACATCAACACAGAGATTTTGTTAACGAAGTGGAAATGCTTTGATTACACATTAAAGGTAAAACCACTTTAAGGTAGCCAAACTCAGGAAATCAAAACTAAGGGCTCATTTGGTACGCATAATGACTATTCCATTAAGAAAAATAATAGTTATTATTGGGAATGAGAGAGGGTGGAATAAAATAACTATTCCTATTCCTTAATTTGATATACAAAAAATTAATCATAATTTAAAAAAAATCTGAAAAAAAAAATTTGGTTGTCGGTGGTTCGTTTTTAACTCCATTCTTGCAGTTTTGATTCTATGTATCTGGTAGCATGAATTAATTCGCATAATTTGATGAATGCATTGTCATTAGAATTGTCGGGGAGGGAATTCGCCCTTTAGAACCGCAAAAGCAGTACTTCAAAAAAGCACCCGAGGAATTTGATTGCAGTTAATCTGATAAACTGTAGACGTGGTAATGTGGCTGGCATAGTTTGGCATTGCTCAATCAATTCCCTGGAAATTTTAAGGCAGATTCTACAATGGATGGAACTTTATGGTCTTTCTCTAGTAGAAAAAAATATTGTTCAGTGTTTTGTATTGGTGTGCAACACAGATCCATGTTTGTTATCTATTATCCAGAGAGGATCTGCTGAGAAAAATTACGCTGAGGATGCCAAGGTGGCGGGCCATCAAAGAATTTTTTCCAAGTGTTTTGTTTGTTTTGTTTTTTGTTTTATTTGTTTGTTTGTTTGTATTTTTTTTTGTTTTTGATATTTAGGTTTGCAGAAAAAACAAAAAGAAGAATTAATGGATTTTTTTGGGAAACCCATTCCATTCCTCGAGCAATAGCTATTTCTAGGTTTGGTGAGCAACCAAACAAAGGAATAATTATTCTATAAGAATAATCATTTCATATCAGGGGTCTATTCCGCGTACCAAATGAGCAATGACTTTCATTAGAAAAAAGAATAGCTATTACTGGGAATGAGAGAGGGTGGAATGAAATAACTATTCTTATTCCTTAATTTGGTGACAACATATATGCTCTTATTGAAATTCTTAGTATAGACAAAGTAAACTTACAACCCTTGTAACAACTTAGACATCTGTATGTAGACAAGCACCCCCCACTTGTCTCCTGCCGCAACAACTCCAGCTCCTCATTTAGCAATTCTTCTTCTTGATCTCTTTATTGACCCACCGGTAGACTTTCAAATGGTTTGTTGATGATGAATTATGTGGTTTGAATGAAATATTCCAAGAGAATAGGCAATGAAAACTCTTAAAACATAAATTTCTCTAGGCATATGAGAGAGAGGGTTTGGCACTGTTTAGGCTAAAGAACATTGAAGAAACTCTCCAGAACAAATATGAAATAGCCTCCCTAACCTACTGAAAGTTGTGGGTTATGATCCTTATATAGACAGGAGAAAGACAAGGTTATTTGTTTTAAGTCGGCTAGGGTTAATTCGCATTGCCGCAATTTTTGATCGATCTATTTTAATTTTGATTGAGCAAATTTAAATTCAATTGGTTTGTCCGGACACTTTTGCAAACAAAACATTTTGTGTATTCCACATAAATTCATTTGATCCAAATTTGCAACTCTTGATTTTTTCGTTTTAGCTCCAAACTTGTCTTAACACGACCCTAGATTTGAAACTTACATCCAAAATTAGTTTGTAACTGAATTAACCAATTCAAAAACCTAACACCTAGAAAGGTGGTGGAGTTCTTAGCTAGCTGGAGATGTCAATGTGGAAGTCATTGCATTTTAGAAGCTTGGAGTATGGCACCTCTGTGCTTAATGTGATGCATTTGAAGAGCGCAGAATGCGATGAGCTTCGAAGATTGTGAGAGATTTGTGTTAGAGTTAAAAAATATTATGTTTAAATTTCTTTATGCTTGTATGGCGGTGTATAGTAGTCCTCGCTTTTGTAGTTTCATGGAATTTCTGGAATCGTTTTCTTCTTTTTCTCCCTAATTTGTAGTTTCTTTTGTATACTTTTTGTGTACATATGTTGCGCCCCTATGTGCTTTTAATGAGATTGATTTTCTTTAAAAAAAAGAAAAGAAGAAGAGTATTTTCGAAATATGCTTCTCAAGGTTTTATAGGAGTTCTAAGAGTCTAAGGAGTGCTTTCTTGAGTTTAATTACAATTAGTTTACAATTCAATTTAGGAGTTTTGCCCAAGTAGGAGGTAACATCCAAGAGTCTTCAAATGTACCCTTTTTACTGAAATAGACATGCTTCGATAATCACAATATTGAGTAATGGGGTAAATTCCTTGTGTGTTCTTTGTAATCCTAAACTTACACCTTATCTTTTATACTTTGAAAGCCATAAAACCTAAAGTTTTCCAAAAGTTTTTTGCCATCAAATCACCTCTCAAAACCTCTCTAAAAACAGGAGGTTTGATACTGCCTTCTTCATTTTGGTGTCTTAGCCATGGGTTACTTTTCAAAGCAAAAGCACAGGACATTTTGTTTACAACCCTAAACCTTACACCTTCTCTTATATACTTTGAAACCCATAAAACCTAAGGTGTCCAAAGCTTTAGCTTTAAATCACCTCTAAACGCATTTCTTGATACACAATCTTTGCTACTGTCTGCTTCTTACTTCTGGGTACTTTTCCTAGCAAAAGGACAGAACATTCTTTTAACAACCCGAAACCTTACACCTTTTCTTATATACCGTGAAAGCCATAAAGCCTATGGTTTTCTACAAGTTTTAACCATCGATTCACTTGTCAAAACATCTCTAAAATTACTACCTTTGATACTGCCTGCTTCTTTTTGATATATTATTCACAGGTTTCTTTCCACAGCAAAAGCACATAACCTTCCTTTCCTTTTCTCTTTACAACCCTAAACCTTACACCTTCTATTATGTAGTTTGAAAGCCATTAAAAAATAGAAAACCTATAGTTTCCACAAGCTTTAGCCATCAAATCACCTCTCGCGACATCTCTAAAGACAAGGTTTTTGCTACTGCCTGCAAAATTCTGCAACCTGCTTTCTACAGGTGTAGCCCCTCTTGCCTTTAAATTCTATCAGTTCTTTGCAACTACTTGCTTCTTGTTTGCTTTCTTCATCTTCTTTTACTGCTTCTATGTGGGATTTTAGGGTTTTTATAGTGCAAGGGAAAGGGTTTGACTCGGGTCTGTTGATAGAGAAGAAATGAGAGGTTCAAGGGTCTGTGAATAGTATCCTGTGATCAGTGTACTGGGAAGGAAGAGGAAATTAAGAGGCAAAAAGAGAAAAAGAACACAATAGACACTCTTGCCTCAAAACTCAAATACTTAATATTTTGTTTGTCAAACCTAAATTTTCTTCAGTACATTGAAGTATGTTTTAAGATTCTTGGACATTTTTTCCGATACGCACGACATTTTTTCCGATAAGCATGAGAAGCCTTCAATGTGAAAATTACTGTAATAAATATAAGACCAACTTAATATTCAAGAGATACCCATCCAGAAAGTTTAGTAAAAACCAAGTAGATTCTAGATCTTGACATAAACATAAATTCCTGTGTAGGATCATATGAAGCTCCGGTTCTGACCCTATACATAAGAACACCTATGACTCTTAATTTACTGACTCAATTAAAAACTGTTTTAAATCTAGAATTTCTTATAAGATGGTCTTTTAAACCATTTTTGTTTCAATAGGGCATCACATGTCCTCACATGAAAAGCTCTAAATGGCCAAAAACTAAAAAACTCACTGTCAAGACAGCAACTTGACTCTTCTTCCATGGCTGTGTCACATGGAGTTCTAAAATAATGGTGATCAAAAGAAGCTATCTAATACTTTCTTGGATTTATGCTCTTATTATAGACAAACTGGAAACATTTTCTTTTAATCTTCCGGACACTGTAAATGTTTAAGAGAGGAGTTGGAGGACATGTTAGAGGGTTTCTTTTTCTGTGTTTTTTGCTTTGTTTCTTGTTGCTGTGCATACTTTTGGGTCCACACAAGTCATACCCTTCCTTTCTGTTAAATATCTTTAGACGCATTCCTTAGGATGGGTTTGTGAAGATAGAGCTTCTATGTCATTTTTGTGGCTCTGAATTGGATAATTTTGAAGTTATATTCTCCACCCTTTTCAGTATCACAAATTAAGAGGAAAACATGCTGCATGTATACACAAATGAAAAAAAAGAAAGAAGGAAAAACATGCTTGCAACTGATATTGTCTTTAGCATTGCAAAAACAAGTCAACAGAAAAATTTCATGCAGCCTATGTATGTAGAACAGGAGCGAGCCCTTTATTCATAGCAATTGTTGGTAGTTATATTTACAATTTTTTGTGCCATTTTATATGCTTCCTTGATGTCCATAATGCATCTGTCCATTGGTTGCATTTTAGGTTATCTTTCCAAATTTTCACTTTTGTAATTAGCTTGCTTTTGTTTTACAAGGAGAAAGCCTTTCTGATTGAAATTGACTAGCCAACATATTTTGCTTCTATGTTGACAATTTGGGTTCAATTATGGTTCGTATTCCTAGGTAATGAAAAACAGAATATTTATGTGTATTTCATGTTTCAACTCAAGAGGATGCCAACTGTACTCTTGGGGATACCTTCCTCTGGCTAGAAAACAAGGGTGTCAGTTACTTGGTGGTTCTAGTACATCTTACATGTCTAGTTGCCGGTCATTTCTAGCGCAGAGTGGTCAGTTGGTCTTGTGTAAACCATGAGTGGAATGCAACGTATATGAGAGTTGTGAAGCTCATCACTTGGGCATAATCTTCCTTGTTTAACCTTTTTCCTTTTTTTTTTTTTTTCTTTTTTTTTTCNAATTTTATAATTTTTTATGTGACATTTTTTCTTTTAGAAATTATTATTTTGTAAGATATAATAAAATTTTGTGTTCTATCATGTAGGTCTACAAACTTAGACTCATGGACTCCTGAACAGCTGAAAATGATGAGCTTTGGGGGAAACAACCGTGCACAGGTTTTCTTTAAGCAGCATGGATGGACTGATGGAGGCAAAATTGAGGCCAAGTATACATCAAGAGCTGCTGATTTATATAGGCAAATACTTTCAAAAGAAGTTGCTAAAAGCGTGGCAGAGGAGGCAAATTTGCCATCATCACCCGTTTCTTCTCAGCCAGCACAAGCAGCTTATGAACCCGCTGATGTCCTGACAAGGGAAGCTCCAAAAGAAAACTCTTTAGGAAGGCAAGAAGTACCTGATAGCTTTGCTGCACCTAAAGTTCCTCATACAGTTGTGACCACTGCTGTCAAGAAGCCTTTTGGTGCAAAGAAAACTGGGAAGACTGGTGGGGGGCTTGGTGCTAGAAAGCTTACTACAAAGGTAGATTATTTATTGCTTTGTCGTTGTGAGCAAATTGTTTACCAGCAGAGTGTTTTGTGGTTTAAGTTCTGTCACTTGATTATCCTACACTGATAAAAATGCTTTTCTCTTTACTAAATAATCTTTTCCAAATGTAGGCAAGTGAAAATCTCTATGATCAGAAGCCTGAGGAACCAGTTATTCCTGTTTCCTCCACAAATAGCACTCCAACAGCTGGCTCATCTTTTGTATCGCGCTTTGAATATGTAGAGAATGTCCAATCAGCGGAGAATAGCTCTAGTGGCCCACAAATGATTAACCACGTGGCTCCACCAAAGTCAACCAGCTTTTTTGCAGACTTCGGAATGGACAGTGGTTTTCCGAAGAAAGCTGGCTCAAATTCCTCAAAGGTGCAAGTATGCTTTATGACCTACAACATAGTCATTCTATATCATAGACTTTTGTTTATGATTAATGTGACTTATAATATGCACAATGCTCAGCTGCTTGATATAATCCTGGTCTTATAGAATGTAAAAATCTAAAAACTAACCAACAAAAAAAAAAAGAAGGGTGGGGGGGGAAGGGGGTTATAGGCCCAGTTTATGCCGGTTTATGATGCAAAGATTCAGACCAGGGCCAAGGTGCACACATGTAAACACATGCACAAACACACACACATCTATGTTATATTTTTCTGACTGTTCCAAAATTATCATTACATTTGAGTCTTTCCATTCCTAACTGGCTCAATTTTACTATTATTTGCCTATAATCCTTAGAATTTTCTTTTTCCCCGAGTTTTACTCCATTACTGAATAGGAGAAGCCAGCAACTTAATCTATTCGGAACGAGTCTAATGCTTGTGAGTGTCAGAAACTGAAATTGATATTATAGAAATGTCCCGTTATTGTTGGGGCATGTGTCCAATGTCTGTATTTTTCAGTGTCAGTTCAACATGCCAATGAGAGATAGTCTAATTGCTTGGTTGCTGAGTTGGGTGGTTTTATAGGATTTATCACTCGCATGATGGAAGTTTTAGTGTAAAGACTAAATAAATCTTAGTCCAGCAATAAGGCATATCTAGTGTTTAATATTCTCTGCATTTGCTTGCACTACTTGTATCTCACACAAAATGTAGTGTTAAAGAATCTTTTACGATGAATATATTGAAGTATGTTTTTCATTTGCTTTATTGGTGTTGCAACTGTGCAACATCACAAACTTCATTTTATTTAGAGAAACAAAGAGTTTTTGAGAGGTTCTTTTGGCTTGTTTTGGTTTTTCATTTGTGACATGACCAAAAGTTTTGAATTTTGGAGATCTGCAAACCATTTTTTAGGTGGTTTTCTAATTTTATATTGTATGGTATATGGGGGAAGCAATAGAATAGAACTTTTGTGTTGTTATTTAGTATCTTTGGATAAAGGGTTGTTTTGGCAGCTATATTTATTATAAGGTCAGTTGTAGTTCCCTCGTCTACAGCATGTTGCCTCTTGGAATTATCATTCTTTTGAGATCATATTTTGTCACTCTACAATCACAATATTTTTGGTTCATTTCACTTTTTTAGACTGTTTCCCTGAGTGATCCTCTGCTTCCTCATTTATTTATTAATTGTCTATTTTAATTACAATGCTATTGTTGTCAGATTGAGGAAACGGATGAAGCAAGGAAGAAGTTCACAAATGCAAAATCTATTTCATCAGCCCAATTCTTTGGGGATCACAACAAAGCTACTGATGTAGATGCTCAAGTCTCTCTGCAGAAGTTCTCAGTATGTGTCCTTACCATGACATACTGAAGAATTATTTACTAAATAGAGTTTCAAGAGAGTTATTTTCAGATCTTTTTGAATGTTTAATCTTATTTTGGACAATAACCTATATAGTCTGTCCTGTTTCCACATTGCTTGACCATCAGTTGGCCAGAGGGGATAAAAAAAATAATAATAAAGAGAGACATTTTTCTTATCCTTAATTAATCTAACTTTTCATGGTTAAGGGAGGAACTTATAGCTTTATAACAGGACTTGGAAATGGTAACTTACTGATGATAAAAAAGAAAAAAGAAAAGAAAAAGAAAAAGCTGCCTTATCATTTTAACCTGCTTTGGTGAATCACCTCTACTTGAATTTGCTGATGTAATGTTGTTGAACTACTACATGTAACTTTTAAGTAATGAAATTGGATAAGTATCAAAAAAATTTCCCCATTAAATTGCGATCAGATGAGAATAGGAATTCTTAATTCTATTCATCATGTTCTTGTTTTTTTCCAGGGTTCAACATCCATCTCCAGCGCTGATCTTTTTGGGGACAGCGGAGATCATTCATCTGTCGATCTTACTAGTGACATCTTCAACCGACTCTCATTCCAGGTAGGCCTTGCAACTTCACTGCATTTAACAGTTCACTTGCATTATTCTTTATCAGTTTGACAGATTGCAATCTATGTGTGAGATATTGGATAATATTTCTTTTGTCCTTATAAATATTCCCCTGGCTTTATTTTCCTCCCCTAATTTAGATTGCTGCATTACATTTGGGTTGTTTTTTCTCCTCTCCAGGCACAACAGGATATTACCAACCTTAAAAGCATTGCGGGAGAGACTGGAAAGAAACTCAGTTCATTGGCATCCACTTTAATGACAGATCTTCAGGACAGAATTCTATGATATAAATATTTTTCTGTCGGAAACAAAAAGTGAGGAGTTTGTCAGTGTAGCAGCCAAATGTGTAGTGAATATAAACTGCGTTCATTATAAATTCTTTCAGGAGACAAAATAAGATTTTAAAACTTTCCAGGCTTGTAACAGGCTGGTGTTCTTATTTTGTTACCTCACGTATTTCAAGATTGATTATGTGTTTTAGTTACTTTTGTTTTATAATCTTATAAAATATGTAGAACCTCGGTTAACTTTCCTGCTATGAATCAGGCAATTTATAAAATCATTTTGGCTGTGAGGCTTGAGAATTGATCAATTTCGTTTGTTACATTACTTCATATGCCTCTGGCCTAGTTAAAGGTGGTTGTGCAGCCACTATTCTCCTCCGCTGAGGATGGCTTGATGTCACTTTTGTTTTTTTATTATTTTATTTTTTCTAATTGATGATCGTAAAAGTATGTTCAAACAACTAATTAATATAGCTTGAATTTCCTCAAACAAGAGAACCGATCTTCATTTAATGCTTGAGAGCATCTTGCTCTCATCCATTCGTGTGACCCATTTCTCCCTCCCCCATTTCATACGGACAACAAAGAGAGAGGAAGAGGATGAGTTTGATGAGGTGATGAGAAGGAAGAAAATTCTTCGAAGGTATGGAGATTGAAAAATGGCGGAGGAGGAGAGGTAGGTGATGATGTGTTAAGAGTTGAATATGGGGGGATTTTGATGTTGTGAAAGTTGTTATTTGGTGTTTTAGTTTTGAATAGAAAACTTTTCATACCGTTTGTGCCGTGATTGTTGCGGATAATAATCCTCTTGTAATTTTATTTTGTTTTAATGAAATATTAATCTTTGTAGGATATCAACTGTTTGAATCTCCCATCAATACGACACGGAAACACTCAAAATATATTAATAAAAAATGCAACTACATTAGAAGAGGAAAAAGAGCTTTTCTCCATTACTCGTCCTCGATCGTCTCCTTCATTTTCGGGTCAAAGTCATCCAAACATTTTTATATATCCCTCCTCCCGTAAGCTTCACGGAGGCTGTCTATGATTGTTTGTGGGAAAGAGTGGGAGCGAGTAAGGGTGGTAAATTGTGTTCACATATCGGGTTCAGGTTGTGTCGAGGTATGGTTATATAATTATATAAGTCAATCTAAACCTGAATCATTTAATTAACAGGGTCAAATTCCTCAACTCTAACACTTTAATTTTGTATTGGATTAGTGTCGGGTTCGCAGATTATGTCAAAAATTGCCTGCTATTATGTCGCGTATCGAGTTCAGGTCATGTCGAAGCATGTGTATAAGACTATATTGGTTAACACTAACACAACCCATTTAATTAAACAGGTCAAACTCTTCGACCTTAACCCTTTAATTTTGTGTTGGGTTCGTATCAAATTTGCGGGTCGTATCAAAAATTGCCAACCTAATAGCGAGAGCATCTCATTTCTCTCATATTCTGTTAACATACATCCAGACATAGACTTTTGACTGAAGCTTCCACTTGAGCGTTGGTAGGTGCAATTTCCAAGCTATTTCCAGAAAACGCGCGGTTGGGCATGACTGTGGGTGCGTTTGGGTAAGCGATTTCGTAGACAATAAGTGCGATTTTAAACCAAATCGCAAAAACTGAATTGTTTGGGAACTGCGATTTTAAAAAATTGCGATTTGAAAACGCAGAAAATCTGCGATTTCAAATCGCAGGTAAGGACGTGCTTTTTTGAAAACGCAGAATTTTAAAACGCTAAACTGCGATTTTAAATGCCAAACTGCAATTTTGCCAAACGCTAAACTGCGTTTTCAAAAATCACGTTTTCAAATCGCACTTTTTAAAATCGCTATTTTTGAAATCGCACTTTTTGAAATCGTAATCCCAAACAGGCCCCGAGTAGAATAAACAAATTAGTAATAATTAATTTGATTACTGAAATAATACTTATTTATACATAGGTTTATGAAGAAGATGCACAACCATTCCTTTGAGAATCTCTTTGGAAATGAAGACTTGTTTTGGTAATAATGTCATTTTGCTTTGGGTTATGGCTATCACTTTTTCCCCTTTTGCTTGGGGTAAGGGATGCAGCGAAGAACAGACGAGAGCTCTGTTGGAGATCAGAAACTCTACAAATGGTGTAGCCTTTGCGGGCTGGGACGTCAGAAGGGATTGTTGTAATCAATCGTTTGAAATCACGTGTGGCGGTATTGCTGGGGGAGTTAGCGGTATCTATTTGGATGACTTGAGTACTCATGACGACAAGGCACCATCAAGAACGTGGTATCCAAATGTAACCTTGTTCACCTTATTTGATGAACTGGAAGAACTGCATCTTTCTAACATGCAAATTGGAGGGGGTCTTCAACGTACGTGAGAACACTTATAACTTGATTTGTTCATCTAATTTGATTTGCTCTCTCACTTCCAACTCAATTCATATTGACTAATTTATCAAGTTCCCAATGATATGTTATAATAGAATGATAGATTCTGAGTCGCTATGAATTAGAATTCATTTAATCTTGTACTTGATTTTATGTTTCATAATCAAGACTTTCAACTCAAATATCCTACCTTTTACACCCACAAATTATTACTACACTCATTTCTCAAACTTATTTTGTTGCAGCTTTTTGCGAATTGAAGCGACTAAAACATTTGAGGGTGCTGGATCTTTGGAATAATGGATTGGAAGGTTTTATTCCCTCTTGTCTTGGGATGATTGCAAACCTTCAAGAACTTGATCTATCGGATAATCGCCTTCATGGTAATCTACCTTCATCAATATTTTCCAAACAAAGCAAGGTTGCGTTCTTTAGTGTTTCGGGTAATCAATTAGAAGGAGTTTTATCATTTTCTACTTTTGTCAATGCTTCAAGCCTCGAAATCCTCGATCTTTCGGATAATCTCTTTCATGGCAATGTACCTCCATTAATATTCTCTAACCAAAGTAGGATTTTGAGGTTTGATGTTTCACGCAATCAATTAGAAGGGATTTTATCATTTTCTATTTTTGCCAATGCTTCAAGTCTCTTTACCATTGATCTTTCAAGCAACTACAATTTGGAAGTTGAAACTGAATCTCCCTCATGGGTCCCAACCTTTCAACTAGAAAGTCTAAGCTTGGAGGATTGCAACATCAACAAGAAGAACGGTCACGTTGTCCCAAGCTTCATCTCCACCCAATTTTCCTTGTTACGGCTAGATTTGTCTAGAAACTCAATAGAGGGAAGCATACCTTGTCGGTTGTTGTTCAAACCGAATATCACATATCTATCCTTGAGAAGCAACAAAATCGATGGCTCTTTTCTTGATTGCGTTGCTAATCGAACTTCATCACTTACGGTTCTTGACATATCTGATAATCATGTCAAAGGCCGTCTTCCTGAAAATGTTGGACATCTTTTTCCAAACTTACTTCAAGTTAACATGTCCTCAAATGCATTAGAAGGCAACATTCCATGGTCATTTGGTAATCTATCTTTGGAAATATTAGATCTTTCTAATAACATGTTCTCAGGAACAACACCACGAAGTTTGACTAGAGATGGCAGCCACGTGTCATATCTAAATCTATCAAACAATAAATTGCGAGGAGAAATGCTCCCAAAGAGCTCCAACATGACATGGCTGGAAACTTTACTACTTGGCGGCAATCACTTTGAAGGAGTCATCTCACCCACGATATCAAACAGTCCCTATTTGAAAATCTTAGATGTTCAAAACAATCATTTATCTGGTAATATTCCAAAGTGGTTGTATGATCATCCTAGATTGGCTATAGTTCTTTTAAGTGGAAATCGCTTTGAAGGTCATCTACTCCGACAAATGTGTCAAATGGAAATGTTCGATATCTCTCATAATCATGTTTCAGGTCGAATTCCAGCCTGCCTTGATAACATTACATTTTGGAAGAAGACTTCTCCAACTGGAACATTTGTAAATGGACTTACACATGGAGATGAACTTCAAGTTGAAATTGGAGCGTCCTGGCAAATAAAAAATATGGTATATAATTTCAAAGGTATACCACTTTGGTTGATCACCGGAATTGACATGTCATCCAACCAATTGACAGGTAGCATTCCTTTTAAAATGGGAGACTTGTCACAGCTTCAATTCTTGAACTTGTCGAATAATTTTCTAACAGGTCACATTCCAAATTCTTTTCGAAACTTGAAAAATGTGGAGAGCTTGGATCTTTCTCACAACAACTTGAGTGGGAACATCCCTTATGAATTGGTTGGACTCACTTCACTATCTACATTTAGTGTTGCATATAACAATCTTTCAGGAAAAGTCCTATTTGAACGACAGTTCTCAACTTTCAAAATGCAATGCTATGATGGCAATCCGTATCTCTGTGGAGACCCTCTACCAAGAAACTGCTCAACCACAAACGAGCTTGAATCTGAACATAAGGGCCAAAGTAAGGACACAAAAGAAGGGACTAGAATAATTGATACCCCTTTATTTTTCTATGCATTTGTTGCTGTCTCTTATGCATTCGGATTTTGGGTTTTCTTTGGGATCCTAATCATTAACAAGAACTGGAGGCATAACTATTTTAGAGCCGTGGACAGATTGATTGAGTCTTGTTTTGAAATGATTTCCAAGTATTGGTGATTCACAACCAACTTTGTAGTGGAAGTAGAAAAGATATCTGAACTTCAAAGTAATATTGTTTATCTTCAATATGTTGTATTCCAAGTTTGAAGTCTTCGTAGTGGTAAAGACTTGAGATTTTTTTTTTGTGATTAAAGACTCGAGAAAATTACTTGCACAGCTCACAGTACTCTAAGAATATAGTAACTATATGAATACCTTTTGAAGTCTTACTAGTGGTTGACTCTGACGACGTGTTTTAATCGTTCTTTACTCTATTATACTTTGAATATTTTGGCGTCTATTAATGTTTAACAGTATTTTGAAATAATTCAAACATCTTATTCATCTTGAATCATCATAAGTTGATTAAGTCAATAGACGTTATACAAAAAAGGTATAAAATTACATCCTATTTGATCATGTTACAAAACTGAAACATTCAAAATACAAACAAAGCTATTTGATCTATAGTATATTGTTGTAATGTGATTAACTGTATATATGGAGAGCTATTCATCTGTAGTAGTTATCTTGAGAGAGTCATTTGATCGATGTAGAGTTCTTCTGTGAGTTGTAGTCTTAGTTAACATCTCCGGTAAGCAAAAGGGGGGAGGAAATACCATGAGCTTGTCACGAAAAAGAGTTGTGACAAGAAAATCATTTTTCAGAAAAAATGTTTTTTATAGAAAATATTTTTCAGTGTTTGGCGCGTACGGCAAAATCACAAATATATATATTTTTAATATATTTTCATTCAATTATATTAACCTATAAATATTAATTTTTATTCACAACATAAAAATATTAATATAATTTTTTTTTTTAAAAAAAAAACCCAAAAATTTGAGTTCTAGCGATGTCCCATCAGGGTCACGGCTTGGTCTCGGTGGTGTCCGACAGGTCCCGGAGGGGCACAACGGAGTCCTGGTGGTCCCGGCAAGGTCCTGACTGAGTTTCGGCGGTGGTCCAATAGGAGTCAAGACATCAAGTGGTGTTTTGGCAATAATCTAGTGGGGTCCCGACTGGGTTTCGGTCGTGGTCAAATAGGGGTCAGGTGGTGTTTTGGCAGTGGTCCGACGATTTGAGAATGAGAACCTCAAACTCGAAAAATAATTTACAATTTTAGAAAAGAAAAATCATTTTACGGAAATTAAACAAGCTTTTTCGGTCAAATCGAAAATGATTTCCGTTGACTATTATTTTTCGTTGCACCAAACATTAAAAAATACGGAAAACATTTTTCAAAAATCATTTTAAGCTGAAACAAACAAAGAATAATTTTTTTTTTAATATGACTTTTTTTTAAAAAAAATGTGTTTCTGACATGCTTAAAGGACAAATATCCATCCCAAGGAAATTTATGTCCAATTTTTAGTGATATTCTTATCATTTTTCAATCTGAGTAAATTCCCCCTCCAAGTCCTCCTAATCAAAGCTGTAGTAATAGCTACTAAATATTCTACATCTCACTATTGTGACGACACTACCCTATCTCGATGATGGACAAACAATCAGGATTGATTTCATCTAAGTTCTTGACCTCTTCTCCAACATATGTCATACGTAAGTATTCGGAAACCCAACCATGATACAATTTTACAATAAACATATAACGTAGGAATCACATACAAAAACACAAGAAGCACATTACATGCAATCACTCATAACCAACCATTAGTTCTTTTTTATTTATCAACAATTGATCTCAAAGTTAGTTGAAATTATCATATCAATATTTTTAAATAATGTAACATATAAATATAATATTTAACATTTCTCTTCTAATTTTGGTTGCTCTTTTATTCTACTTGAAGGGGATTTTCAGTTCTGTATTCTTGCCATCAATAAAGATAACCTCTTTTTAGATTGGCTGTATGCCCCTATGATAGTTGATATTCGTTTGCTTCTCTTGCGGTTTGCTAGTTGAACAGTGTCGAAAGTTTCAAAATGTGCTAACTCGAGAGCACACTCGGTTGTTAAATGGGTCATTTTCTACCATATGTTTGAAAGTAGTCCTGCTTGTTTCCCTTATCTTTCCTCCATTTGGATTAAGAGTATGAGAGACCATCCATTGTAATAATCCTCCCCTTTCCCCATTTGAATAGGAAAAAAAAAAAAATCTCCCCTAATTTTGGTAGGAATTGCTGTCAACAAAAACTTACTTTGATAAAACATTTGTGACTTGTGAAAAAGCAAGAGTTCCGCGGCTATAAACCTTGTAGACGTCAGTTAAATGAATCGAAAAAGATCAGGATCAGGATCGATCCGATTGACTCCGCCGTAGGCTATACGCCAAGTGTGGAAGGGAGTTGGATTCATCATGACATTCGGGCTACTTCTGCGCCCGTTATAGCCAATTTTGTACATGTGCTTTTGTCGGCTCTACTATCATACTTTGCGGCCGGCCACTGGTCCCGTTCTTCTTTAACTTCCTCATCAATTTCCACCTCCCCACATCTTCTAGATTCTTTCTAATTGTCTTATTACATACGTTCTTTCTTATAGGTTGTGAAATATACTTTCTAATTGTCTTATTACATCTTTCATGGAAATGGAAAACAAGAACTTTCGTATATATCAGCTATAAACTTTTGTTAAGAAATTCTACCGATTTCTTGGAACCATGTGGAGTGAAAAAGAAGAAAAACAAAAAAAACAAATAATCATAAGATACAAAGATTTAAGTGGTTTACTTTCGAGAGCTACACCCATTGTATTGTGACAAAGTTTCATTATTTTCAAAAAATACTACAAGGAATGCATCAGAACGAGCATTACAAAACCCTACTATAGAAGGGACTATATAAAGACCTTCAACTGGGTCAAAAACATATAAACGGGCGGGTCCAAAAAATTTTCTTGAAAACATTCGCACCATAGACTAAGCCTAAAAATAAAAAGCCCATTTAAACTGTAGTGCTTCTTTTGTCGTATTAGGTCAGGTGCAAACCAGATCGGACACGAACTATGGTCTACATAGCCTAACAACCTTGTACATTGCATTGCAAGATTTTGGTAGTTTGGAGGACATTGATGAAATTTTTAGTTCATAATACATTACAAATTAAATATTAGTTTGAGGAAGGTATGCATACTTTTCTCCTACTCTTTTATAAGATTTTTATAGCTCCCAAGTTGTGTTTTCTTGTTGCATATACTCTTCAATTTAGGAGGGGTTCAACGCCCACTGAATCTATAGATTTATTTTTTGATTTTTTTGATATTTTTCACATGCTTTAGTTAAATGGGCCGTTTCTCATCTTGTTTTTAGAAGCATTCTTATAGGATCTCCCATCCTCTTTTCCATTAAGATTAAGAGTGGTAAAAATTTTCCCTTGTAATCCTCTTCCCCATTGAATTAGAAAAAAAAAAAAATCTATAGATTTTTCACCATTCCGGCTTGCGAGAGAGATCGAGAAAGAGGATTTTAAACGTTAGAGATTAAGAAAATGTGGGTTAGTGATTTTGAGAAATAGAAAGATTGTAGAAGGATTTCGGTAGATGCTGTAACATTTCCCTTCTCTATTAGTGTCTTTAAAAAATACTTACTTTTCACATATTTAAGGGACGTGGCAAATTTAGAGTTGGAAGAAAACTCTGATACCTTCTGTTTGGGGAGTTTTTGTTCAACAATCTTTCTATGAAGTTTTCTTGTTTGCCGGGGGCTTATTATTTTGAAGTGTTGTAATTCATATTTGAGGTAATGTGCTCTTAAATAAATATTGTATTATTCTCAAGCCTCATTTGAAATATATACCAAGGTTAGAGAACTTGATTTTACTTGAATAAATAATGTGAGTAAAAAAACCTAACAGATTTTTTTTTTTAGTGTGTATACAGGTTGATGCTTCTCTTGTTTGTTGTTTCAGAATATGAAGTACAGATTGTCAAGGCTTCTCAATTTGATTTTATTTGTTGTTTATATAATATTTTTTGAATTTGATTGTATTTGTAATTTGTCATAAGTAATGCTACTTTTTGTACTATATATTATATTTTTACACCAACTTCACATCATTTTACGTATTTTAAGTGGTTAACATATATTTTTTTAATGACCGACATAAAAAATAACTTAAAACACGACATATTGTCTCAAAGGGGTAGTTTAATCGGTTAGGAATCACGCCTTATGAAGCGGAGGTCACTAGTTAGAATCTTCTTCCGCTTGTGTGGACATGTTTTTTTTTTTTTTAAAAAAAAACGACATATCAATCAATATGAAATTAATGTCAAACTCTAAGTGTGAAGAATAACATTACTCGTTTAATGTGAAAAAGCAGAAACAGTATTCAATTTTTCGCACTTAATCATCCTCATTCTTCCCGAATTAAGGCCGTGATTATTGTTGAATAGAAAAAAGAAAAAAGAAAAAAAGGCCGTGATTATTGTTGAATAGAAAAAAAAAAGAAAAAGAAAAAAAAGGCCGTGATTATTGTTATTATAATCATTAAGTCCACAGCGGGGGTAGCCATGGACCATATCCCCAACTTTTTTTTTTTTTTGAAAGGAATTTCGCTCATATATTAAACTTGTTAAGCACACAATATTTTATTACCCACTTCGTCTATAATCCTACACATCAATTTAATGTTGAGAGCCCCTTTCATAAGGACCTTCCTTAAAAAGGGGAGTTTTACAGCCCCAATAATATGCTGACAACTCAGCAAAAATCATTAAATCTCACCAAATACTTTACACTCACATACACAGAATCAGCTCCCTTGACTAGAGAG
>FXXK01000827.1:205616-222785 GCA_900184695.1 Betula pendula | reverse complement strand
CAGCGGCCTGGTCTGGCCGCGAGTCACGGCCAGGTCTGGCCGGAGCACGGCCAGACTTGGCCGCTGCAAACCCCCCCTCCCTGCGTGGCCCCTGCAAAACCCCCTCCTCCTCCATGCCAAACTCCCCTGCTATTCCCCCTCCCCCTCCATGCGACCTCCATGTAAAATCCCTTCTTTCTCTCTCTCTCTCTCCCCGTCTGTTTAAGGGTGCTATCCAGTGTATGTGAGTATAGTGTATTTTGGTGAGATTTTATGCTTTTAGCTGGGTTGTCAAAATATGATTGGAGGCTGTAAAATCCTGATTTTACAGCCCATCTGAAGGTTTTCCCTTTAATGTTTTCACAAACACGGCATGAGAACGTACCACATGTACAAAATTCTGTGATATTTTTCATTTGAAAAATGCTTATGTATTTACTTTATGTCTTTTTCAGTGTCTTTTTGGTACACATGAACTAATTTTTTCATTTTTTTAACAAAAGCTGAGACTCACTTATTTTTTTCAAAAAATGAAAAAACTAGTTCATGTGTACCAGATAGACACTAAAAAAATATAAAGTAAATGCACAAACATTACTCTTTTTTACCCTCACAAATTCATAGACAAAAAGAAAAACGTGCAACATGTGAACTAACCCGACGAAACCCATCAAATTTACTTAAAAGATTCCCTCCATTCTTGACGGTCAGTCCCTCGCCATGTGCTGGATACAAATACAATGCGTGACACAGGAGGCAACATACGTTATAAAGGCAGCTAGCATGACGAAGAAGCACAACCATTCATTCATTTGAGAATCTCTTTGGAAATGAAAATGAAGACTTGTTTTCGTAATAATGTCATTTTTCTTTGGGTTATGGCTATCACTTTTTTCCCTTTGGCTTGTGGCAAAGGATGCAGAAAAGAACAGAAGAGAGCTCTCTTGGAGATCAGAAACTCCACAAATGGTTTAGCCTTTGCAGGCTGGGACGGAAGGGATTGTTGTAATGAAACAATTGGAATCGTGTGTGGCGGCATTGCTGGGGGAGTTAGCTCTATCAATTTGGACGATGCTTCATCAAGAACATGGTATCCAAATGTAACCTTGTTCACGTTATTTGAGGAACTGGAAGAACTGACACTTTCTAACATGCAAATTGGAGGGGGTCTTCAATGTGAGAATTCTTAATTACTTGATTTATCCATGATTTGTTCATCTATATATAGGTACCTGTGCTTCATTCAATTTTATTTTCTCTCTCACTTCCAACTCAATTCACATTGACTAATTCATCAAGTTCAAAATGATATATGTTATGATTGAATGATTCTGACTCCCTATAAATTAGATTTCATTTAATTTTATACTCACTACTAAATCCTACCATTTACACCCACAAATTACTTCTACACTCATTTCTCAAATTCACTTTGTTGCAGCTTTTTGCGAATTGAAGCGACTAAAACATATGAGAGTGCTAGGTCTTTGGAATAATGAATTGGAAGGCGTTATTCCATCTTGTCTTGAAATGATTGCAAACCTTCAAGAACTTTATCTATCAGGTAATCGCTTTCATGGAAATCTACCTCCATCAATATTCTCCAAACAAAGCAAGATTATGCACTTCGATGTTTCGGACAATCAATTAGAAGGAGTTTTATCATTTTCTACTTTTGCCAATGCTTCAAGTCTCAAAGACCTCGATCTTTCATATAATCTCTTTCATGGCAATGTACCAACATTAATATTCTCTAACCAAAGCAGGATTTCTAGGTTTGATGTTTCGGGCAATCAATTAGAAGGGGTTTTATCATTTTCTATTTTTGCCAATGCTTCAAGTCTCGAAACCCTTTATCTTTCAAGCAACTATGATTTGGAAGTTGAAACCGAGTCTCCTTCATGGGTCCCAACCTTTCAACTAGTAAGTCTGAGCTTGGAGGACTGCAACATTAACAAGAAGAATGGTCACATTTTCCCAAGCTTCATATCCACCCAATTTGCATTGGAATTTCTAGACTTGTCTAGAAACTCATTAGAGGGAAGCATACCTTGTGAGCTGTTATTCAATACAAGTATCACATATCTTAAGAAGCAACAAAATCAATGGGTCTTTTCTTGATTGCTTTGCAAATCAAACTTCATCACTTACGATTTTTGACATATCTGGTAATCATGTCAAAGGTCGTCTTCCTAAATATGTTGGACATCTTCTTCCACAGTTAATTAAAGTTAATATGTCCTCAAATGCATTAGAAGGCAATATACCTTGGTCATTTGGTAATCTATCTTTTGTAATATTAGATCTTTCTAATGACAAGTTCTCAGGAACATTACCACGAAGTTTAACTAGAAAGGGCACCCTTTCTAAATCTATCAAACAATAGATTGCAAGGAGAAATGCTCCCAAAGAACTCCAACATGACATTGCTGGAGACTCTACTAGTTGGCGGCAATCACTTTGAAGGAGTCATCTCACCCATGATAGCAAACAGTCTCTCTTTGGAAATCTTAGATGTTCGAAATAATCACTTGTCTGGTAATATTCCAAAGTGGTTGTATGGTCATCCTAGCTTGGCCGTAGTTCTTTTAAGTGGAAATCGCTTTGAAGGTCACTTACTACAAAGAATGTGCCAAATGAAAAGTTTGCGAGTTTTTGATATCTCTAATAATCATGTTTCAGGACGAATTCCCTCATGCCTCGAGAACATTACATTCTGGGGGAAGACTTCTCCAAGCTCCAACTATACTTCTATTCCAACTCCACTTGCATTTCAATTTGAAATTGAAGCGACATGGCGAGTGAAAAATATGGTATATAGTTTCAAAGGTATACCACTATGGTTGATGAGTGGAATTGATATGTCATCCAACCAATTGACAGGTAGCATTCCTTTTGAAATGGGAGACTTGTCACAGCTTCAATTTTTGAACTTGTCGAATAATTTTCTAACAGGTTCCATTCGAAATTCTTTTCGAAACTTGAAAAACGTTGAGAGTTTGGATTTTTCTCACAACAATTTGAGTGAAAAAATCCCTTATGAATTGGTTGAGCTCGCTTCTCTATCTACATTTAGTGTTGCATATAACAATCTTTCCGGAAGAATCCCATTTGAGCGACAGTTCTCAACATTTAGGATGCAATGTTATGATGGCAATCCAGATCTTTGTGGAGAGCCTTTGCCAAGAAACTGTTCAACCACAAACGAGCATGAACCTGAACATAAGGGCCAAAATAAGGATGAAAAAGAAGAGACTACAATAATTGATAGCCCTTTATTTTTCTATGCATTTGTTGCGGTCTCTTATGCATTTGGATTTTGGAGCTGTGGACAGATTTGTTGAGTATTGTTTTGAAATGCTTTCCAAGTATTGGTGATTGACAACCAGCTTTGTAGTGGAAGCAGAAAAGATATTTGAACTTCAAAGTAATGTTTATCTTTAATAAAGATGTTGTATTGCATAGTGCTTCTTGCTTACACTTGGAAGTAGAAGATGTGTACAATTTTTATGGGTTATGAGATTTCATTATAGATTACGGGATTTGTTGTGCCCTTTGTGCTCTTTACTATGTTGTAAATTTTGGAAAAACACAATTGAGAAATTGTTTTGTTTATGAAGTCATAAAAGGAAAAACAAGACCCGAATGTCCTTGATTACATGTCGCATCCTAGTTTGGATTTTGGTATGAATTGATGTCAACAAAAACGAACTTGCAGGTATACAATTCTGATCAAATTAATGAAGGATTGTAGTTGTCATCACCATACACGTAGTAATACTTTGAATAGTTTAGCGTCTATTACTGTTTAACAATATTTTTAAATAAGTCAAACATCTGATTCATCGATCTCGATTTCATCGTAAGTTGATTAAGTCAATAGACCTTATACAAAAAAGGTACAAAATTACAGCCTTACTAGAGAAGAAGATTGATTTGAAAGAATTGTCTGTGAATGGTTTGGTCAACTAACCAAAACCGTATGTTGTATTGATCTTGTATAGAACATACAGTTATGAAATTGAATCATGTTACAAGACTGAAACATTCAAAATACAAAGAAAGCTATCTGATCTATAGTATATTGTTGTAATGTGATAAACCATATATATATGGATAGCTATTCATATGTAGTAGTTATCTTGAGAGAGTCCTTTGATGAAGAGTTTTTCTGTGAGTTGGAGTCTTTGTTAACATCCCCCGTAAGCGAATGGCACGAAGAAGAAGAAATCATTATGAAGTGAGCCCTTTAGTGAGGATATCCGCAGGTTGATCGCAAATAAAAATGAACAATATCCTTATTAAGCGCATTTTCTCAAATAAAATGAAAATTCACCTTAATATGTTTGATGCATGCCTGAAAGACAAGATTAGCAGCAAGTGCAATTATGGCACCAAGATTATCACACCAAGATTGTCCTGAAATTTTTTATTTTTCTGATTTTTTTGTTTGTTTTTTTATTCTTCTAAATTTTTTGTTTTTGTTTTTATTTTTTTTACTAAATTTCTATCATAAGTAATTTTGTCATTTTTGCGCAAAATGGGTCATTACAACCTTATAATGATAGTTTGAGGGGACATTGCTGCAAGTAATGTTAAAAATCACATTTTTATTTAACATTTATTCATAATGCTGACGTAACAATCTTAACCAACTGTTACATCAATCGTTATTAAAAAATAAAAATAAAAAAATTCAAAAATTAGACGTGAGAAACTAAGAAGGGGAGGGCCGGTATGGGCCATGGCCCTCCCCCTTATTTTGAAATTTTGTTTGCAATAGCAGCAAGTGGCTCGAGGTGGACCAAACTAGCAATACGCCTGACAAAGCCTTCCAAGTAGAGTCAAAATTCAATGCGAGATGTATGGGAGAATTTATAAACTAAACTACCTAAACACGGTCTCACCGAAATCAATTTAAAATTGGGATAGTTAGTATCTATATACGGACAAAATTGAAAATTAGATAGCCCAATGTTTCCACATCCTAGAAGCAAAAATGGAAAACTACTGCAAAGGAAATTTTGGAGCCTAAGGCGTCGATTGAAGTCTATGTTTCATGTTTATGATGCTTGTATATTCAATGCAAAAATAACATTAAAAAAAGAATGTTTTGGCTTTTGGTCTTTCTCATCCCTCTAATAGACTAACATGTGGACAAGTAAACAACCAGCACCTTTTAAAATATTAACATGAATAGCTAATTAAAGGCATATATTTTATCAAAAAAAAAAAAAATTAAAGGCATACATGGCACAACTATAGTGGACAATCTCTTCATTATTAGAAGGGGTTTGAATTGACACATCCTCATATACACAATTTTTTCATTATTGAGGTTAGCTTGACAAAAGGAAAATTTAAAAGTTAGAAAAATCATAGTTACTAAACCATCCTCCGAATTTGTCTAACTTCAATCAAACATAAGGCTACAACTTCAAGTTTCAGTTTTTAGGTCTTTCAAAAAATAACATGTGAAAAAGAAGAAGAAGAAGAAGAAGAAGAAGAAGAAGAAGAAGAAGAAACAATTATTAAGAACATCGGATTCTCTTTTGATATATGGGTGATTGAGTTGAATATTGTCATATATTAAGAAAAAATTAATTTGTATATTTTTCTTTTATTTATATTTTGTTAACACTGTACAAATACTAATTTTATTTTTTATCTATTAATTTAATCTTTAATCTTAATATATTTTTCATTCATGATTTCACTTCCCTTACCTTAAAATATTTTTCATCATATTTTAGCCCTTTCCATAAAAATTCATGATTCCGTCCTTAACTCTCGCACAAGTTGAAATTTCATAAGAATATTACAAATTGCTTGACAAATAGAAATAGCCACGACATTTGAGTTGATGGTGGGATTGTCAAATTAAGGAGGAAATGACGGGGATTGGTTAGATCTATTCTTGCATTGAATTTGAGGGTGGAAATTGCAGTTCTTCAAAGATTGAACATCACGATTGACGACATTGCTTTGGAAAATCTCCATCATGTCTATATCTATTTCTAATTCTACACTCTGGCGCACGGCATGCTTAACGTCCAGCTAGATGATGAAGACATGGTTGATGGTTGCACATGGAATATCTCCATCATGCCTATTTCTACACCCTGGGGCACGCCATTCTTAAAGACAATTTTGATAGTTGAAATAATATTTATATATACACATATATACGTTACGATGAAGATGCACAAACCATTCAATTCATTTGAGAATCTATTTGGAAATGAAGAATTGTTTTGGTAAAAATGTCATTTTTCTTTGCGTTATGGCGGCTATCACTTTTTTCCCTTTGTCTTGTGGCAAAGGATGCACCAAAGAGCAAAACAGAGCTCTCTTGCAGATCAGAAACTCCACAAATGGTTTAGCCTTTGAGGACTGGGACGGAAGGAATTGTTGTCAAGCGTTTCAAGTCTTGTGTTATGGGAGAAATGGGGGAGTTAGCCGTTTCACTTTGGACAACGTTTCATCAAGTACATGGTATCCAAATGTAACCTTGTTCACGTTATTTGAGGAGCTGGAAGAACTGGAACTTTCCAAGATGCAAATTGGAGGGGGTCTTCAACGTGAGAATTCTTACTTGATTTATCCATAATTTTTTGATCTATAGAGGTGTTTCATTCAATTTTATCTGCTCTCTCACTTCCAACTCAATTCACATTAATTGACTAATTCATCAAGTTCAAAATCATATGTTATGATTAATTGATTCTGACTCCTATAAATTAAATTAGACTTCATTTAATTTTGTAATTGATTTTCATATTCAAGACTTTTAACTCAATCTTTGACACACACACAAAATCTATAATTAATTAAGAACATAATCTCTAGTTTAAGCCTAATTCATATATTGGTTTCAAATATATTTTTGTTTACCAGAACTTCAAAAATTATTGAAAAAGACATTAATCCATGACGCATAATATTTTATTATTTTCTTTCCTCATTATTCTCATCAAACAAACAATTTCACAAAATTAACAAATTTCGACTGCCATAAATCTCATTGATGATTAACCTAAACAACAAGAGGCCGATTTGATTAACCTAGGTAACTAAAAGCGCAAAAATTACATTGTTCACTGTTTAGTGTGCCGATTTGTTTTCGTTTTCTTTTCCAATATTTGCTTGGCAACCAAAACAAAGAGAAAAGAAAGTACGTAGATGGGTTTTCGTGCTGATGTGCTTAATTTGCTTCTTATACTTGGGCAATTAAAGCCAGTTAGACTAAATTGGTTGAAAGAAATATTTACTTGGTACTCGATCCCACCATTTACCCCCACAAATTTCTACTTCACTCATTTCTTAAACTCACTTTGTTGCAGCTTTTTGCGAATTGAAGCGACTAAAACATCTGAGCGTGTTATTTCTTTGGAATAATGAATTGGAAGGCGTTATTCCCTCTTGTTTTGGGATGATTGCAAACCTTGAAAGACTTTATCTATCGGGTAATCGCCTTCATGGTAATCTACCTCCATCATTATTCTACCAACAAAGCAAGATTGCATACTTTGATGTTTCGCGTAATCAATTAGAAGGGATTTTATCATTTTCTATTTTCGCCAATGCTTCAAGTCTCGTGTACCTTGATCTTTCAAGCAACTACGATTTGGAAGTTGAAACTGAGTCTCCCTCATGGGTCCCAACCTTTCAGCTAATAAGTCTGAGCATGAAGAACTGCAATATCAACAAGAAGAATGCTCACATTGTCCCAAGCTTCATCTCCTCCCAATTTTCCTTGAGTTGGCTAGAGTTGTCTGAGACCTCAATAGAGGGAAGCATACCTTGTCAGTTGTTCTTCAACACGAGTATTAGAGGTCTATTCTTGAGAAGCAACAAAATTGATGACTTTTTTCTTGATTGCTTTGCTAATCGAACTTCATCACTTGAGGTTCTTGACATATCTGATAATCATGTCAAAGGTCGTCTTCCTGAATATGTTGGACATGTTCTTCCACACTTACGTCAAGTTAACATGTCCACAAATACATTAGAAGGAAACATTCCCTGGTCATTTGGTAATCTGACTCTCGAAATATTAGATATTTCTAATAACATGTTCTCTGGAACAATACCACGAAGTTTGACTAGAGATGGCACCCACCTGGAATATCTGGATCTATCAAACAATAAATTGCAAGGAGAAATGCTTCCAAGGAGCTCCAACATGACATGGTTGAATTTTTTACTACTTGGCAACAATCACTTTGAAGGAGTCATCTCACCCACGATATCAAATAGTCCCTCTTTGATAATTTTAGATGTTCAAGACAATCACTTGTCTGGTAATATTCCAAAGTGGTTGTATGCTCATCCTAGATTGGCCGTAGTTCTTTTAAGTGGAAATCTTTTTGAAGGTCACCTACTCCGACAAATGTGTCAAATGGAAAGTTTGCGAGTTTTTGATATCTCCTATAATCATGTTTCAGGTCTAATTCCCTCATGCCTCGATAACATTACATTTTGGAACAAGACTTCTCCAATGGAAGAGTTTCAAAATTCTATATTTCCATTTCTTGTTCGATTTGAAATTAAAATGGGAGCATCCTGGCGAGTGAAAAATAGGGTATATAATTTCAAAGGTACACCATTTTGGTTGATGGTTGGAATTGACATGTCATCCAACCAATTGACAGGTAGCATTCCTTCTGAAATGGGAGACTTGTCACAACTTCGATTCTTCAACTTGTCAAATAATTTTTTAACAGGTCACATTCCAAATTCTTTTCAAAACTTGAAAAACATGGAGAGTTTGGATCTTTCTCAAAACAAGTTAAATGGGAAAATCCCTTATGAATTGGTTAGACTCACTTCTCTATCTACATTTAGTGTTGCATATAACAATCTTTCAGGAAGAATCCCATTTGAGCGGCAGTTTTCAACTTTTGGGATGCAATGCTATGATGGCAATCCGTATCTCTGTGGAAACCCTCTACCAAGAAACTGCTCAACCACAAACGAGCTTGAACCTGAATATAAGGGCCAAAGTAATGACAAAGAAGAAGGGACTAGCATAATTGATACCCCTTTATTTTTCTATGCATTTGTTGCTGTCTCTTATGCATTTGGATTTTGGGTTTTCTTTGGGATCCTAATCATTAACAAGAACTGGAGGCATAACTATTTTAGAGCTGTGGACAGATTGATTGAGTCTTGTTTTGAAATGATTTCCAAGTATTGGTGATTCACCACCAACTTTGTAGTGGAAGTAGAAAAGATATGTGAACTTCAAAGTAATATTGTTTATCTTCAATAAAGATGTTGTATTCCAAGTTTGAAGTCTTCGTAGTGGTAAAGACCTGAGAAAATTACTTACACAGCTCACAGTACTATAAGTCTATAGTAACTATATGAATACCTTTTGAAGTCTTACTAGTGGTTGACTCTGACGACGTGTTTTGATTTTTCTTTACTCTATAATACTTTGAATATTTTAGCGTCTATTAATGTTTAACAGTATTTTGAAATAATTCAGACATCTTATTCATCTCGAATTCATCATAAGTTGATTAAGTCAATAGACCTTACAGAAAAAAGGTATAAAATTACATAGATTGATGTGAAAGAATTGTCCGTGAATGGTTTGGTAAACTTACAAAAATTTTATGTTGTATTGATCTTATATAGAATATATCGTTATGAAATTGAATCATGTTACACAACTAAAACATTCAAAGTACAAAAAATTAACCCAAAAATTTGAGTTCCGGCAATGTCTCATCGGGGATCACGATAGGGTCTCACTTGGTCACGGTGGTGTCCGACGGGGTCTAGAGGGGCACAATGGGGTCCTGGTGGTCCCAGTTGGGTTTCAGCAGTGGTCCAATAGGGGTCAGGAGGAATTTTGGTAGTAGTCCAGTGATTTGAGAATGAAAAGCTCAAACTTAAAAAATGATTTAAGGTAAAAAATGAAAATTATTTTACGAAAATTAAAGAGGCTTTTTCGGTGAAATCAAAAATGTTTTTCATTAATTATTATTTTTCGTCGCACAAAACACTAGAAAAGACAGAAAACATTTTTTATAAATCATTTTAGGTCAAAACAAACGGAGAATAAATTTTTTTTTTTTTTTAACTTAAAAACATGTGATTCTCACATGCTTAAAGAACACATGATAGCTTGATAGACTAAATTGAAGAAAATTCGTCCATCACAATTTGAAGAAAATTTATGCCCAATTTTTAATGATATTCTTATCATTGTTCAATCTGAGTAAATTCCCCCTCCAATTCCTCCTAATCAAAGTTGTAGTAATAGCTACTAAAAATTCTACATTTCACTATTGTGATGACACTACCCTATCTCGATGATGGACAAAAAATCAGGATTGATTTCATCTAAGTTCTTGACCTCTTCTCCAACATATGTCATACGTAGGTATTCGGAAACCCAACCATTTTACAATTTTACAATAAATTAAAACATATAACGTAGGAATTGAATCACATACAAAAACACAAGAAGCACATTACATGCAATCACTCATAACCAACCATTAGTTCTTTTTTATTTAACAAGAATTAATCTCAAAATTAGTTGAAATTGTCACATCAACATTGTTAAATAATTATAACATATAAATATAATATTTAACATTTTTCTCCTAATTTTGGTTGCTCTTCTATTCTATTTGAAGTGAATTCTCAGCTCTGCATTCTTGCATCGATAAAGATAACCTCTTTTCAGATTGGCTTTATGCCCGTTGATATTCATTTGCTTCTCTTGCGGTTTGCTAGTTGAACAGCGTCAGAAGTTTCAAAATGTGCTAACTCAAAAGCACAATCGGTTGTTAAATAGGTTGTTTTTCATCATGTGTTTGGAAACATTTTTGGAAACATTCCTGTTTATTTTTCTTATTTTTCTTCCGTTTGAATTAAGAGTGTGAGAGAACCTCCATTGTAATAATCCTTCCCTTTCCCATTTGAATAGGAAAAAAAAAAAAATCTCTCCTAATTTTGGTGTCAACAAAAACTTACTTTTTGTGATTTTCGTGATAAAACATTTGTGACTTGTGAAAAAGCAAGAGTCCCGCGGCTATAAACCTTGTAGACGTCAGTTAAATGAACCGAAAAAGGATCAGGATCAGGATCGACCCGATTGACTCCGCCATAGGCTATACGCCAAGTGTGGAAGATAGTTTTTTTTTTTTTTTTTCTATTCAAAGTGTGGAAGATAGTTGGATTCATTATGACATGGCGCCGAAGTAGCCAATTTTGTACAGGTGCTTTTGTCATACTTTGCGGCTGGCCACTGGTCCCGTTCTTTCTTTAACTTCCTCATCAATTTCCACCTCCCCACGTCTTCTAGATTCTTTTTTCAGCTGTATACTTTCTAGTTGTCTTATTACCTCTTTCATGGAAACGGAAAACAAGAACTTTCGTATATATCAGCTATAAACTTTTGAAAGGAAATAGAAAAAAAAAAAGAAAAAACAAATAATCATAGGACATTGAGATTTAAGTGGTTCATCTTCAAGGACTACGCTTATTGCATTACAACAAAATTTTACTATTTTCGAAAAATATTACAAGAGAGGCATCAGAACGCGCATTACAAAATCTTACTATAGAAGAGATTATATAAAGACCCTCAACTGGGTCAAAAACACGTAAATGGGTGAGTCCAAAAAATTTTATAGGAAGCATTCGCTCTATATACTAAGCCTAAAAAAAAAACCCATTTAAACTGTAGCGCTTCTTTTATCGTACTAGATCAGGTGCAAATCGGATCGGATACAAACTATGCTCTACATAGCCTAACAACCTTGTACATTACATTGCAAGCTTTTGATAATTTGGAGGACATTGATGAAATTTTTAATTCATAATACATTACAAATTAAATATTAGTTTGATGAAGGTATATATACTTTTCTCCTACGCTTCTATAAGATTTTTATAGCTCCCAAGTTGCATTTTTTCGCTGCACATACTCTTCAATTTAGGAAGGGTTCGAAGGCCGCTGGATTTATAGATTTTTTTTTAGCGCTTTTTTTTTTTTTTTACATGCTTTAACTAAATGGGCCGCTTTCCATTTTGTTTTTGGAATCATTCCCATAAGATTCCCCTTCTCTCTTCCATTAGAATTAAGAGTAGTAAGGATCTTTCATTGTAACCCTTTTCCCATTGAATTAAAAAAAAAAAAAAAATTCCATAGATTTTTCACCATTCCGGCTTGCGAGAGAGATCGAGAAAGAGGATTTTAAACGTTAGAGATTAAGAAAATGTGGGTTTCTCTATTAGTGTCTTTAAAAAATACTTACTTTTCACATATTTAAGGGACGTGGCAAATTTAGAGTTGGAAGAAAACTCTGATACCTTCTGTTTGGGGAGTTTTTGTTCAACAATCTTTCTATGACGTTTTCTTGTTTGCCGGGGCTTATTATTTTGAAGTGTTGTAATTCATATTTGAGGCAATGTGCTCTTAAATAAATCTTGTATTATTCTCAAACCTCATTTGACATATATACCAAGGTTAGAGAACTTGATTTTACTTGAATAAATAATGTGAGTAAAAAAACCTAACAGATTTTTTTTTAGTGTGCATACAGGTTGATGCTTCTCTTGTTTGTTGTTTCAGAATATGAAGTACAGATTGTCAAGGCTTCTCAATTTGATTTTATTTGTTGTTTATATAAATTTTTTTGAATTTGTTTGTATTTGTAATTTGCCATAAGTAATGCTATTGTTCAGACTATATTTTTACACTAACTTCACATCGGATTTGACGTGTTTTAAATGGTTAATACTTTTATTTTTTTTTAATGACTAACATAAAAAATCATTTAAAACACGACATAATGTTTCTAAGGGGTAACTTAATCGGCTGGGAACCACGCCTCATTAAGTGAAGATCACTAGTTCGAATCATCATTTCTTCTTTCCCTTTCCTTGTGTGAACTTGTTTACAAAAAAAAAAAAACACGACATATTAGTCGGTGTGAAGTTAGTGTCAAAATCTTAGTACGAAGAATAACATTACTCATTTAATGTGAAAATATTAGTGGTAAAGAAGGGATAATATAGAAATCTGTCAAATATTTTGCCTTTCATTCTTGACCAAAACGTAGAAATAATAATTAGAAAACGTGCAACATGTGAACTAACCCGACCAAACCCATAAAATTTACTTAAAAGTTTCTTTCCATTCTTGACGGTCAGTCCCTCACCATGTGCTGGATACAAATACAATGCGTGACAGAGGAGGCAACATACGTTATAAAGGCAGCTAGCATGACGAAGAAGCACAACCATTCATTCATTTGAGAATCTCTTTGGAAATGAAAATGAGGATTTGTTTTCGTAATAATGTCATTTTTCTTTGGGTTATGGCTATCACTTTTTTCCCTTTGGCTTGTGGCAAAGGATGCAGCAAAGAACAGAAGAGAGCTCTCTTGGAGATCAGAAACTCCACAAATGGTTTAGCCTTTGCAGGCTGGGACGGAAGGGATTGTTGTAATGAAACAATTGGAATCGTGTGTGGCGGCAATATTGCTGGGGGAGTTAGCTCTATCAATTTGGACGATGCTTCATCAAGAACATGGTATCCAAATGTAACCTTGTTCACGTTATTTGAGGAACTGGAAGAACTGACACTTTCTAACATGCAAATTGGTGGGGGTCTTCAATGTGAGAATTCTTACTTGATTTATCCATGATTTGTTCATCTATATATAGGTACCTGTGCTTCATTCAATTTTATTTTCTCTCTCACTTCCAACTCAATTCACATTGACTAATTCATCAAGTTCAAAATGATATATGTTATGATTGAATGATTCTGACTCCCTATAAATTAGATTTCATTTAATTTTATACTCGCTAATCAACCCTACCATTTACACCCACAAATTACTACTACACTCATTTCTCAAACTCACTTTAATTAACAAGACCATGAGCTGCAAAATTTGCCCCTATCTTAATATGGCAAATCTGTCATCTTCATAACATATTTAGAATCACTCTAGCTTTCGCCACCAGCTGTCCATTGATTGGTTGGTTTTTAAAACAGTTTACAAATAATTTAATACAGAAAATAATTTTCAAAATATAAAACACTTTTTAGAAAATGAAAAATTGACCCAATCCATGATCCACATAAATGTGGATGATATTTTGCTCTTTCATTTAATCCTCCACAACATTTTTAAGGACATAAATTTCTTTTAATTGGGTTGGATGAAATTTTTCAAAACAATCTATAAAGCTATCATGTGTTCTTTAAACATGCAAGAATCACTTTTTTTTTTAATATAACTTAAAAATACGAGTAGTTCTAGAATCTCTCTTGTGTCATTCCAAAAATGAAGTGGCTTTTAAAATCATCATTTGATCAAAATTCAATAGTGATTAATCACAAGCTCAATGGTGATTTAAAAAGCCACATCATTCTTGGAGGAATACAAGAAGGACTTCTACCATTACTCTAAAAATGCATGTGCTTCTCACATGCTTAAAAGACACATGACAACTTCATAGACTAAATTGGAAGAAATTTGTCAATCCAAATTTGGAGGAAATTTATGTCCAATTTTTAATAACATTCTTATCATTGTTCAACCTGACTAAATTCCCGCTCCAAGTCCTCCTCCTAATCAAATCTGTAGTAATAGCTAATAAACATATCTCGATGATGGACAAATAATCAGGATTGACACCTAAGTTCTTGACCTGTTCTCCAACATATGTCATACGTAAGTATTCGAAAACCCAACCACAATACAATTTTACAATAAACATATAACGCAGGAATCACATACAAAAACACAAGAAGCACATTACATGCAAATATACAAAATCTAGGGGAGCAAAAGACATTTTACATTGGTGTATATCGATGAGAACATCTTGCATATGTAATAAACAGGGGAGCAACAAAGGCCACGCAAAGGCTAACATACAAAACCTTGGGAGGAGAAGACAGGTTACATATACCACAGCAAAAAAGGCCGTGCAAAGGCCAATAAACAAAACACTTGGACTAAAGTAGCTTGCTTGTAACAAAGCAGCAAAGGCAATGTACAAGAAAAGGCCAACACAAAGCAAATAATTTTGGCACAAAGTAGCAGAGCCCAATTCGACAAAGTGCTGATAAGCACTAGTAGTTCTCTTAAATGTTCGAGCCAGTTTATATTTTTAACGAGTCAAGTTTGAATAGTCATTACTCACTTCGATTCGATCATTGTCCTGTAAACAACTGTTTGGATATTTCATCAAACACTTGGCAAGCACAATAATTAACTTTTCAAGACAAAAGTCCTTCAGGCAATGACTTTTGTGTCTCCACCTAGTTACTCATTGTCTCATTTAGTGGGAGTGATAGATTAAATATAGGAAAAAGCATATATACTCCTCACTAACTACTAAATATTACAATATTCTCATGAATATTTAGTAGTTACAACACTAACAATAACTTTCTTGAAACTCCATTCCATTCTTTAGTATTAACGTTACCATTTGCTGACTTGAATATTGCCATTATGGTGGATAACGTAAGTAATTCTAATTAGCTCATCCCAAGTGTAACACATACCTGCTTTGAATTGTGCAATTTGTTTTAATTGTAAACATATATATGCCTTGATTAGTAGCTTGTAACATCCATATATAGCTGTAACGTGTATAGCTGGATGACATTAATGTATGTAGTAATAATTAGCTTGTAGTAACGTAGGGCAATTATTTCATTCCTTAACTGATGTAATTTTCTCTTCTATTTAAACTAATGAAAGCCCAATCAGATGGGTGTAAGGAAATATTTTACAATCATGTTTCAACTTTAACATGGTATCAAAGCATTAGGCAACGATTTTTCTAAACACGATTTTTTCCTTACTAATTCTTATTCAATTATTTATTTTTTTGTAATGGCTGAAATATCATCTAAAGCTAGTTCTTCATCTGAGAGCAATGATTCACAAGGATCAATTAATGATCCCCATTATGTTCATCACTCGGATAGTCCAACCATGGTGCTTGTTGCACCTGTTCTATCCGGAGATAATTACGGCACTTGGATTCATGCTATTACTATGACTTTACATGCCAAAAACAAATTGGGTTTTGTGGATGGCACTTTGATAAAGCCAACTTCACCAAATGATCTCTCTCAATGGGAGAGATGCAATGATCTTGTCTGTTCATGGATTCTGATCAATTCTGTTACAGTTGAGATTTGTAGCAGCATTTTATATGCCGACACTGCCAGAGAGATTTGGTTGGATCTTTCGGAACGATTCTCCCAATCCAATGCTCCACAAATTTATCAGTTGAAGCAGTCAATTTCTTCTCTCAAACAAGAGAACATGTCTGTTTCTGCATATTTTACAAAGCTTAAGTCACTATTGAATGAGCTCAATTCTCTTGTAATTATCCAACCATGCACCTGTGGACATGGAAAAATTATTGCGGACCAATGCCAACAAGATAGGGCGATGGAATTTCTACAGGGTCTTCATGAGCGATATGCTGCACTTCATAGCCAAATACTTCTCATGGAACCTTTTCCTAGCACAACCAGAATATATTCACTTGTTCGTCAAGAAGAAAAACAACAAGAGATACATTCTTCATTATCCCCTACTCCAGATGCTGCAACTTTTATCACTAAGCCCACAAATCGTGGTGGCCAACTCAACCGTAAGCCACGCTACCATCGTGATCATTGTGGCTGTGACGGTCACACTAAAGACCGTTGTTTAAAGCTTATTAGGTATCCTCCAAAAAAGACTGATGCTCCTACTAAGACAACTAAAACTGAAGATTGTACCATTGTATCACCACCACCCATCACTCAAGAACAGTACAACAAATTACTGGCTATGCTCTCTTCAAGTAGCATCAAATCTAGTGTTTCTCTAGCAGGTATAGCCCTTATTGCTTACTCTGCTTCGGTGTGGATTATTGATACAGGAGCTACTAACCATATGTGTCACTCCTTATCTTTGTTTTCCTCTTATAAAGCCTGTCTAACTCCATCTTTTGTTCAACTTCCTGATGGGTCAAATGCCTCTATTACACACATTGGAACTATTTATCTCTCATCCACCATTAAACTTGAAAATGTTTTCTTTATCCCATCATTCAAATTTAATCTTTTATCTATTAGTCAACTAGCAAAAACTAATAATTGCCTAGTGACTTTCTCTTCTACTCAATGTTTTTTTC
>FXXK01000827.1:143920-205436 GCA_900184695.1 Betula pendula | reverse complement strand
AGGACCTGTCAATGAAGAAGATGATTGGACAGGGTAATGTTCATGAGGGGCTATACCATTACCAAGCGGCTTCAGCAATGGCTGTCACTAAAAACTCTTCCATTGATTTGTGGCATTGGTGGCTTGAACACTTATCTTATCATACTTTGCATAATTTAGCTAAGGATGTTCCTTTCATTTCTTGTTCAAATAATCTTGCTTGTGTAATTTGTCCACAAGCCAAACAAAGCCATTTGCCATTTTCTTCTAGTTTTATTAATACTGATAGACCTTTTGCTTTAATTCATTGTGATATTTGGGGCAATTTTTTTCAACAATCTTTAAATGGTTCTCGTTATTTCTTAACAATTGTTGATGATTTTAGTCGATGTACATGGGTTTATCTAATGCATGCTAAGTCTGAGACTAAAATTATTTTGCAATCATTCTTTTCCATGATTAAGATTCAATTCAATTCTTGCATACAAAAAGTTAGATCAAACAATGGTTTTGAATTTCTTCCACTGATATGCAAAAAAAATTTCTAGAACGTGGCATAATTCATCAACGAAGTTGTGTTGAAACTCCGCAACAAAATGGTGTCATTGAACGTAAGCATCGACATCTTCTTGAGGTTGCACGAGCTCTTTGTTTTCAAGCGCACTTACCCTTACCATTTTGGGGTGAGTGCGTTCTTACAGCCACATATTTGATCAATAAAATGCCATCACCCATTTTATCTGGAAAATCTCCACATGAAATTCTATTCCACTCAAAACCGAATTATTCTCATTTGCGTGTCTTTGGAAGTTTATGCTTTGCTCACAATCATAGCATTAAACATAAATTTGATCAACGAGGTAAACCTGGCATTTTTATTGGTTATCCTTATGCTCAAAAGGGTTACAAAATTTTTGATATTGCCACTAAAACCATTTTTACTTCTCGAGATGTCATATTTCATGAAGGAATTTTTCCTTTTCGTGATTTATCTAAATTACCATCCTCATCTTCTGATGTCACTCCTTTACCTTTGAGTGATGATTTCGTTTTTGATTTTCCTATTGCTAAAAATGATACACTCATTTCTCCAATTGAGCGGTTGGATTTAGAATCACCTAGCATGGAACAAAATCCCATCACTTCTCCTACTAGTCCGCTAACTAATCGGCCTAGTCGCATTCGTCGCCCACCTTCTTACTTAGCTGATTATCACTGCTCTATTGCCACTCATGACCAGCTACCTTCTCCATCTGACTCTATGTTGAAAGGTACACCTTATCCACTCCACCAATATATTTTCTAATTTTTCACTTGCGTACAAAGGGTTTCTTTCTACTATTTGTTCAACAGATGAGCCTAAAACCTTCTCCCAAGCAGTGAAGTCACAAGTATGGTGGGTGGCTATGAAAAAGAAATTGAAGCTCTTGAAAAAAATAATACTTGGAGCCTCACTACTCTTCCACCCAACAAGAAACCCATAGGATGTAAATGGGTGTACAAGATTAAGTACCGCTCAGATGGAACAATTGAGCGTTATAAAGCCCGTTTTGTAGCAAAGGGTTTTACTCAGATTGAAGGATTGGATTATCATGAGAATTTCGCATCTGTTGCAAAATTGGTAACAGTTCGAACCTTGCTTTCTCTTGCATCCATCAAACAATGGTCCCTTCATTAACTTAACGTTAATAATGCCTTTTTACAAGGTGATCTTAACGAAGAGGTATATAGGGTACTTCCACTTGGATTTTGCCGAAAGGGGGAAACACAGATTTGTAAATTAAACAAATCTATTTATGGGTTGAAGCAAGCATCGCGACAGTGGTTTGCAAAATTTTCCTCTACCATCATACAAGCTGGTTTTTCTCAATCTAAAATATGATTATTCATTGTTTATTAATCATAATGGAAATTCTTCTACTTTTGTCTTGGTTTATGTTGACGACATCATCATTACTAGCAACGATAATTTGGCTATTCACCAACTCAAGCAATTTCTCGAGAAGAATTCTTTATCAAAGATTTAGGCAAGCTTAAATATTTTCTTGGTATAGAAGTTGCCCATTCTAAAAATGACATATTTCTTTCTAAAAGGAAATACATCTTGGATATTCTCAAGGATACTAGTTTGATTGGAGGACGTGTCTCTGATTTTCCCATGGAGCAACACTTGCATTTATCACTTGATGATGGTACTTTACTTCCTGACCCCACTCCTTATTGTCGATTGGTGGGATGTCTTATATACCTTACTGTTACCAGACCTGATATTAATTATTCGGTCAATATTCTTAGCCAATTTATGCACTCTCCTCGAACAGCTCATATGGATGTTGCGCACCATGCGGTTCGATATTTGAAGGGTTCTATTGGTAAGGGAATTTTTTTATCATCATTGAGTCCTATTCATTTGCAAGGTTATTGTGATTCAGATTGGGCAGGATGTCCTATTACTCGCCGATCCACTACTGGCTATTGTGTTTTTCTTGGTTCCAATCTCATTTCTTGGAAAACCAATAAACAAGCTACAGTTTCTCGTTCTTCTGCAGAAGCCGAATATCGAGCCATGGCTACTTTAACATGTGAGCTTCAATGGTTAAAATATTTGTTGTGCGATCTTGGTATTTCTCACTCTTCTCCCATTACCATATTTTGTGACAACCAAGCTGCCTTACACATCGCCAGCAATCCAGTCTTTCACGAACACACCAAGCATATCGAAATTGATTGCCACTTCATTCAGGAAAAACTACAGTCCAAACTCATTGCTCCTTGATATATACCTACATCTAATCAACTTGCAGATGTCTTCACAAAGCCATTGGGTAAAGATGCATTTCATGATTTAATTTGCAAGTTGGGCGTTATTTCCATACACAATCCAACTTGAGGGGGAGTATTAACGTTACCATTTGCTGACTTGAATATTGCCATTATGGTGGATAAAAACAAAAGGAGAAAAAGACTCCTTTTTCTTCAGTTGTGCGGCACCAAGAAGCAATATATGCGGTGCTTCCTCACGCTCATTAAACAAGGGTTGAATTACTTGAATAGATGCCCTTTTATAGAAGCCTCTAGTCCGTTAGTAGTTCTTGAGAATCCCAAACTGTGTGGGACTTCAATAAAGGAAGTCGGCTAACACTCCAATTCAAAACATAAGAAGGAATATACATGGGCCCACACCATACTTGATGCATGAAAGAGTCACCCACGTCAACATAGAGAAGTACCAACTAAAAATTGTTTCCTTCATTTAGAAAAATAAAAGTGATTTTCTTAATATTATTTTAATATAAAAAATTTTCTTTCTCCTTTTTTTTTTTTTTTTTCTACCACTTGTTTAAAATAATATCTAAATGATTTCTCTTTCATTTATCTTTCTTATAACATTTAATTTAAAAAATATTTAAATGGTATAGAGAAATGATAAGGGAAGCTGTTATGAAGTTTATTTAAATAGGAAAGCAAAAAGTAGTTTGGTTCCCTACAATGAAATTTTTTTTTAAGGAAAGCTACTGCTAGTGCTCTTAGGGTGTGTTTAGGATTTCTATTTTGGAGATAAAAAATGTAATTTTAAACCAAATCGCAAAAAATAGATCGTTTGGAAATTACGTTTTTAAAAATTGCGATTTGAAAATACAAAAAATCTGTGTTTTCAAATCCCAAGTAAATGAATGCTTTTTTAAAAATGCTAAATTTGAAAGGTTAAACTACGATTTTACCAAACGCTCAACTGCATTTTCAAAAATCACGTTTTCAAATCGCACATTTTAAAATCTCTATTTTTAAAATCGCAATCTCAAACATACCCTTAACTTGGATCCAAACTACAATTGAAGTTGTAATGTCCTCTTTTTGTGCAAAAAATGATAAAAATATCCCTTACAAAAAAAATGAGAAAATGAAAGAAAAAAAAATCATTTATTTTGAATTTTTATCTTTTCTTATTTATTTTTCTGAATATTTTTGTTTTTTTTTTCTAAATTTTTATCAAAAGTAATTTTGTTATATGTTTTGCCGAAAAGAGGAACATTGCAACTCTAATAATAATTTGGGGAAACATTATACAAATTGAAAGTTGATGAAAGTAAAGATGATTTAAATATAGGAAATGTTACATACACTCTCCTTTTCACTCTTTGACATGAAATTAAAAATGATTGTTAAATTTTGGAGTAATCACTATTAAATTTTGGATTTAATAGTAATTTTTAGTGTCATATTAAAGAGCGTAAACCATTGGGTATGTTTGGCAAAGGGTTAGATTGGGGTTGAGGGTTTTTGAGCTTTAATGTGATATAAAGTAAAAAGAATGTTGTAAATTTTTTTGTATGAAAAAATGAATTTTTTTTTGTTTTTTCAGTGAATATTTTATTTGAATAGTAATAAAAAAGTGTTTGATGTGATATAAAATATAGGATTTTTTTTTATTTTTTTTTTTTTATTTTTGGTTTAACAAAACCTCCCAGCCCTTTACAAAACAAAGGTAGTTTGGATCACATCAAAGGTAGCATGTTTGGCAAAGGTAGTTACTGTTCACTGGTTTCACTATTCATCACTTTTACTAAACAAAAAAAAAACATTTCTACTTTATATCACATCAACCACTTTTAACAATTTTTTTTTTTTATACTATTAAAATAAAAATTCACTAAAAAACAAAATTTTTACTTTTTCATACAAAAATTTACAATATTCCCCTTACTTTATATCATATCAAAAGTCAATAACCCACCTACTCTACCCCACTACCTTTGCCAAACACACCCAATAAGAATATCAAAAAGTCATAACCCACTACTCTAACCCACTACCTTTGCCAAACACACCCAATAAGAATATGGGAGCTGGTGGAGTTGTGAGTGGTAGTGTGAGTGAGACGTGGGTACCATTTTTCGGATTCAGATCCCCGGCAACTTGTGAAAAATTGCCAGGGCAGTTTTTTTGATCATAATGGCCGTTAGATGTGTCTAACGGCCTAGAGCATGCCACCCACTCTTTTAGTGGGTGGCATGTTACCCAGGTGTAAAAAAAAAAAAGAAAAGATTTTTTAGTGGGATTAACTGAACCAGGGTTATCAACCTTTCAAACTTTCATTTTTTTTCCCCAAAACTTTTGCCCCTCCTCTCCCACGCTGCTCCCTCCCCCCCCCATGTTCGGCCTCCGCCCAAAACCAAAAACTGCCGCCGCCCACCATCCGGCCGAAAACCAAGGATGCTCCTCCTCCTCCTCCTCTCCCACACTTGGAAGCATACTTTCGCTTTCGTCCCCCCTCAACCACTCCGGACAGCTCCCTCTCTCTCTTGCTTGAAGGTTGCAGCAGATCCACTCCATACAACGGGCAAACCCAGACGCCGATCTGAAAGCCAACACCGCCGCGCCGTTCGTTTCAGACCACCACCACCGACCCTGCAAATTTTTTTTTTTTTTTCATTTGCTGGCTTAAGGAGTTGCGGTGCCTTGTTCTTCTTTAGGCTTGAGGAGTTTGGGGGTTTGAGGAGTCTGGGTTTGAAGATTGCTGGGGACAATGATGTTCTTGCTATTTTTTTTTAAATTTTTTTTATTTGGGTGGATACTTGGACGAATCGAAAAAAATCCAACTTGCTGGATACTTGGTTTTCGGCCGGATGGTGGGCGGCGGCAGTGCTTGGTTTTGGGCGGAGGCCGAGCATGAGGGGGGGTTTGCAGGTTTTTGTAACCTTTTGTTAGTTTTCTTGCGTAGGGATCGTTTGTTAATCCTGCATCATCGGTGGAGTGTTTTTTTTTTTTTTTTTTTCTTTCTGTTCTTGACCAGTGGCTGTTCGTTGTTTACGTGTTTTTTTTTCTTTCTTTTCTTTTTTACATGTAATGTTTTGTTAATAAACCACCAAATCGGTGGATTGTGCTTGACAGATTTTTTTTCCCGGTTGTTCTTGACCGTAGCTTTTGGTTTATGCAGAGGTAGAGGCTTTTGGATAGCTTCGACATTTCTTGCTCTATTTGCCTTTTTTTATGAATAACCATCCAAGCAAAAGAATTGAAAGAAAAACTGTCGTGTACCTTTTTTTTTTCACTCAATTCAATAGGTAAATGAAAGAATAGACTTAACAAGTGAAAAGGTCTTCTCTTATTTATCATTCAATTCAGTTTTCAAATTGCACATTGCAACATCTCATAAATACATGGATAAAAAAGTTAATCTAGCTTCTGATTTTGTAACATACACCAAAGAAACAAAAAAAAAAAACAAAGCACTCTAAGCAATGATGAAACCCAACATCACGGTTACAAAAGAAGTTTGGCACTATAGAGCTGAGACATGCCCTTTATCTTTTAGCTCCCCTTCCTCGCTTTGCTGTGTGTTGTTTCTTCCATTTTAGTCCATTTTCTCAAGCAGCTCACTAGCTTCATTTAATGGTCTCTATTTGCAAAGTCCTTCAATCATTGAAGTGCAAGTCTGAACAGTAGGTTGCAACCCTTTGTTTACGCAGGTCTCTATTTTCGAAAATCCATGTTCGTTTAAGCGGGTAACTTAAGCTTTGCATTGTTTTTCAAACTGCAAAACAAGTTATTCTTAATGTTATTCATCTAATACAAAAGTGTAAGAGATGATCATAAGAATGTTTCGGAGTCAATTACCTAATAAAGTAGTAGAAAAAGAAATCTGCATATAAAGCTGTCTGAACAAGACCAGAGATGCAAGCTTGCAAGTTCATAGCTTGAACTACATTTAAAAGATGTGCTCAAAATTATAGAAGTAACATAAATGAGCAGTCAAGAACAACAACAGGAAAAAAAAAATGTGCTCAAGTTCTATAAAAGATATGCTCAAAACGTAAACAACCAACAGCCACGGTCAAGAACAACAGGAAAAAAAAAACTGTCAAAACACTCCACCGATGATGCAGGATTAACAAACGATCCCTAAGCAAGAAAACTAACAAAAGATTAAAAAATATGCACAAAAAAAAAACACAGATCAAAAGGAAAAAAAAAAAAGAAAAAAAAAGAGAAGGCAGATCTGGGTTTACCTCTTGCACGAAGGGGCCGTTCGTCAGTGGTGGTGGTGGGTCGTCGGGGGATGGCGGCGGTGGAATCGGTGGCCCGTGCTGTCATCGTTAGTCGCTTTCCGTCACAGATCCGCAGGGCGGACGACCGCCGTCGCACGGTGGAGAGGAAGGAGAGGAGAGGCGGCGCACGGTGGAGAGGGAGGAGCACACCGAGCACAAAGAGAGAGAGAGAGGGGTGTTTCGCAGGGGGATAAGAGAGGGATTATCGTTGCAGATTGGGGGAGAAAGAGAATGGAGGGAAAAATGGGTACTCCTGAAATGAATTGGGGGAGACAGAACGTGGGAAGGAGACAGAGTAAGAGTAATTTCTTTTTATATTATTTTTTTATTAAAGGCTGGTTACTTGGGTTAACCGGTTAAAATTGTGGAAGGAGTGGGTGGCATGATCTAGGCCATTGGACTCATCTAACGGCCCAATTATAAAAAAAGCTACCCTGGCAATTTTTCACAATTGCCGGGGATCCGAATCCCCATTTTTCGGTCAATATGCTTGTCGTTGCGTCCAGAAATGTCAACGACAAAAGAGATGAGCCGCGAAATTTGACTTGCTGGCGGTGTCAAATTAAAGAGGAAATAGGACGCGGATTGGTTAGACCTATTCGGCTATTCCTGCATCTTGCATTGAATTTGACTATTTGAGCGTGGAAATTGCAGTGCTTTTAAAGCTAGCTCGCCTGTAATTTCCAGAAAACGCGTGGTTGGGCATGAGATAGTCGGTTCAAAATTGTTGCTTTCACACTAGTCTCTTTCATGTGGATGGTACAACATATAATAAATGAGTGGGATACAATTAGGGTGTGTTTGGGAAAGGTTATGGTTATGGGTTGTGGGTTGTGGGTTGTTGACTTTTGATGTGATATAAAGTAGGGGAATGTTGTAAATTTTTTGTATGGAAAGTGAAAATTTTGTTTTTTGTGAATTTTTTATTTTAATAGTAATAAAAAAATAAAAAAGTTGTTAAAAAGTTGTTGATGTGATATAAAAAGTGGGAATATTTTTTTTTGGTTTAGGAAAAGTGATGAATAGTGAAAACCAATGAATAGTAAAAACCATTGCAAAACAGACCCTAAAGGGACGTTTGGGAATGGCTTGGGTTTGCACTGTTCATGTTTTTGATTTTTTCAAAAAAAACATTCCCACTTTTTTATATCACATCAACTACTTTTTAACAACTTTTTTCACTTTTTATATCATACAAATATTTTTTTATTACCATTCAAATAAAATACTCACTAAAAACAAAAATTTTCACTTTTCAATACAAAAGATTTACAACATTCTCACTACTTTATATCACATCAAAAGTCAACAATCCCCAAACCACAATCCTAACCCTTTGCCAAACACCCCCTAATGTTTGATAGAGTACTAGACGTAAAAGAATAACAATATGATTGCTGAAATAATATATACGTTATAAAGGCAGCATGATGATTGATGAAGCTGCACAACCATATAATTATTTGTGTAAGCTGCCTTTGATCGAGAAGAATCTCTTCCAAAATGAAGACTTGTTTTAGTAATAATGTCGTTTTGCTTTGGGTTATGGGTATCACTTTTTTCCCTTTTGCTTGCGGTAAAGGATGCAGCGAAGAACAGACGAGAGCTCTCTTGGAGATCAGAAACGCTACAAATGGTGTAGCCTTTGCGGGCTGGGATGGAAAGGATTGCTGTCAATGGTTTGAAATCAGGTGTGGCGGTATTGCTGGGGGAGTTAGCGGTATCCATTTGAAAAAGTACTTGAATGGCGGCGACAGAATGGCACCATCAAGATCAACGTGGTATCCAAATGTAACCTTGTTGATCACCTTATTTGATGAACTAGAAGAACTGAAACTTTATCACATGCAAGTTGGAGGAGGGCTTCGACGTGAGAATTCTAACTTGATTTGTTTATTTAATTTGATTTGCTCTCTCACTTCCATTAATTCAATTCATATTGACTAATTTATGAAGTTCCCAATGATATGTCATAATAGAGATTCTGCTCATTGTGAATTTGACTTCATTTAATCTTGTGCTTGATTTTATATTTCATATTCAAGACTTTTAACTCAATCCTTGACACACAATACACAAAAAATCAATAATTAAGAACATAATCTCTAGTTTAAGCCTAGTACATATTTTGGTTTTCGTGCTGCTGTGCTTTGCTTCTTATAATTGGGCAATTCAAACGCTTGGAAGAAATATTTACTCGTTCGCTAGTTAATCCTACCATTTACACCCACAAATTACTACTACACTCATTTCTGAAACTCACTTTGTTGCAGCTTTTTGCGAATTGAAGCGACTAAAACATATGAGGGTGCTGGATCTTAGGTATAATGGATTGGAAGGTATTATTCCCTCTTGTCTTGGAATGATTGCAAACCTTCAAGAACTTGATCTATCGGGTAATCGCCTTCGTGGTAATCTACCTCTATCAATATTTTTCAAACAAAGCAAGATTGCGCTCTTTCGTGTTTCAGGTAATCAATTAGAAGGGGATTTATCATTTTCTACTTTTGCCAATACTTCAAGCCTTGAAATCCTCGATCTTTCAAATAATCTCTTTCATGGCAATGTACCTCCATTAACATTCTCTAACCAAAGCAAGATTTGGGTGTTTGATGTTTCACACAATCAATTAGAAGGGGTTTTATCATTTTCTATTTTTGCCAATGCTTCAAGTCTCATATACCTTGATCTTTCAAGCAATTACGATTTGGAAGTTGAAACCGAGTCTCCCTCATGGGTCCCAACCTTTCAACTACAAAGTCTGAACTTGGAGGATTGCAACATCAACAAGAGGAATGGTCACGTTGTCCCAAGCTTCATCTCCAACCAATTTTCCTTGGGACTTCTAGATTTGTCTAGAAACTCAATAGAGGGAAGCATTCCTTATCAGCTGTTGTTCAACACAAATATCATATATCTATCCTTGAGAAGCAACAAAATTGATGGTTCTTTTCTTGATTATGCTGCTAATAGAACTTCATCACTTATGTTTCTTGACATATCTGATAATCATGTGAAAGGTCGTCTTCCTGAAAATGTTGGACATCTTCTTCCAAACTTATGTCAAGTTAACATGTCCTTAAATGCATTACAAGGCAACATTCCTTGGTCATTTGGTAATCTATCTTTGGAAATATTAGATCTTTCTAATAACATGTTCTCAGGAACAATACCACCAAGTTTGACTAGAGACAGCCTACTGGAATATCTAAATCTATCAAACAATAAATTGCAAGGAGAAATGCTCCCAAGGAACTCTAGCATGACACTGTTGGAGAGTTTACTACTTGGCGACAATCACTTTGAAGGAGTCATCTCACCCATGATATCGAACAGTCTCTATTTGGAAATCTTAGATGTTCAAAACAATCACTTGTCTGGTAATATTCCAAAGTGGTTGTATGGTTGTCCTAACTTGGCTGTAGTTCTTTTAAGTGGAAATCGCTTTGAAGGTCACATACTCCAACGAATGTGTCAAATGAAAAGTTTGCGAGTTTTCGATATCTCTAATAATTATGTTTCAGGTCAAATTCCCACCTGCCTCGATAACCTTACAGCATGGAAGAAGACTTCTTCAAGCTCAACCTATACTTCTTTAATAGATGAACCAGATGATTTACCGACACTTGGATTTCAATTTGAAATTGGAGCGTCTTGGCGAGTGAAAAACATAGAATATAATTTCAAAGGTATACCATTCTGGTTGATGACTGGAATTGACATGTCATCCAACCAATTGACAGGTAGCATTCCTTCTGAAATGGGAGAATTGTCACAGCTTCGGTTCTTAAACTTGTCGAAAAATTTTCTAACAGGCCCCATTCCAAATTCTTTACAAAACTTGAAAAACATGGAGAGCTTGGATCTTTCTCAAAACAAGTTGAATGGGAAAATTCCTTATGAATTGGTTGGACTCACTTCTTTATCTACATTTAGTGTTGCATATAACAATCTTTCAGGAAGAATCCCATTTGAACGACAGTTCTCAACTTTTGGGATGCAATGCTATGATGGAAATTTGGATCTTTGTGGAGACCCTCTACCAAGAAACTGCTCAACCACAAATGAGCTTGAACCTGAACATAAGGGCCAAAGTAAAGACAAAGAAGAAGGGACTAAAATAATTGATAACCCTTTATTCTTCTATGCTTTTGTTGTTGTCTCTTATGCATTCGGATTTTGGGTCTTCTTTGGGATCCTTATCATTAACAAGAACTGGAGGCAGAAATATTTTAGAGCTGTGGACAGATTTATTGTGTCTTGTTTTGAAATACTTTCCAAGTATTGGTAATTCACAACTATCTGTGTAGTGGAAGCAGAAAGATATCTGAACTTCAAAGTAATGTTTATCCTTAATAAAGATGTTTTATTGCAGAGTGGTTCTAGCTTACACTTGGAAGTAGAAGTTGTGTGCAAGTTGTTTGGATTCTGGGATTTCATTATAGATTATGGGATTTGTTGTTCCCTTCGTGCTCTTTACTATGTTGTTAAATGATATGGCTACTCATGAAAATTTTGCTTATTAGGATCAATGAGGATGCTGAATTTATTTCTAATATTTTCAATGGGTTCTTCAAATAACCAGTGCTTTTGGAGGTCCCGTACAAAAGGGCTCTCCCTCATATGGATCCCGCAACCGAACCGAGGTGCCTACTCAGAATGTCATAAAAGGAAAACCATAGTTGAGAAATTTTTTTCTTTATGAAGTCGTTAAACTAAAACAAGAACTGAATGTCCTTGATATATGTTGCATCTCAAGGAATTTGAAAACAAATTAGCTTAGGTTCTGTTTGTTTCTGTCTAAATTGTTTTCAGTGAAATAATTTTTTCAAAAAAAAGGATTTTAGCTGAAATATTTTTCAAAATTTGGCTCATACAGAATATTAACAAATATTTCTAAATTTCTTATATTTTTATTTGATCATAATAACTTATAAATATCAATTTTTATTTATAACATAAAAATTTTAATATAAAACAACTAAAACAATCAATCTAAAAATTATGTTTAATTAAAATATACACCTATTGACTTTCAATAATCATATATTTTCATAAAGAAGACAAGAATACTAGAATACTACGTTACACATGTTCATTGATCCAATCTTGAAGGTATGAAGGTGGGGATTAAATTTTTTTTCTTTTTTTGGTTGGAACAGATAGCTACATATTGTACATGCAAGATTTTGTTTGGACGCTCGAAAACTGAAAATAAAATATAAAAAAAGTTTTCATATATTTTTATTTTTCTATTTAAAAGACAATTTAAAAAAAAGAAAGAAAGAAAGTAGTCAAGTCCATCACTCAATAGTATTACAGTTACCGCATTCTACAGCACTTATGACATAATCAATGCTATGATTTGGCAATGTTAAACACGCGGATAAGGATTCTCTCCATAAATGAAATAGAGAGAAACTGGTTAGTTATTTTAAGAAGGTAAAATTGTCAATTTTGTCTTCTTCTTTTTTGGACAATTTCACCCATAAAATAACTGACTGACTCATCTCAATTTCATTTGAAATTGAGAAGATTCTTTTGCTAAACATGCATACAATTTCCCAATGTTTTCTTAAGGTTCAAATCTTTAAGCTATGAACCGTACACTTGCTCTTGATGGTGTCAACGTTCTACATATCGTAGTGGTCGGAGAGGAAGACTTCTTCGGAGTTGTGGAACTGCCACCGGCCGCCAATCCGACCTCCTTCCAACCGGTAGTACCACCACATGTGGACCTTCACGTTCCCAGAGCCTATGTTGGCAAAAGCAATAGATGCTTTAAAGGTAATGGAGTTTAGTCGTGACTTAGGGTTAAAAAGCATTATCTTAAAGGGTAATTTGATGCAAGTAATAAATGCCATTAAACCCATAGGACAAAATTAGAGCAAGTTTAGACATATTGTAGAGGATATTAAAGTAGTCCTAAATGAATTAAGGAGTTCACAGATTTGTTAGAGAGAGACTAATTGTGATGCACATGGATTAACAAAAGCTGCAACTTAAAAGTTATAGATTGGATATGAATAAAAAAAAAAATTTTAATTGTATTTGTGATGTTAATGCTGTAACACAACGTACTCTTTTATTTTAGAGCAATTTGCTCTAAATTTTTTTTAGTATGAATGAAAGTTAAAATATTTCCAAAAAAAAAAAAGTCATTACACCAACGTATTGGGATTTCAATCCATACTTGCCCATAAAAGAAAAAAAAAAATGTTCTCGTATTACTCACGCATAAATACATAAATAAATCTTGATGTATCTCTTTCTCCCACGGTCCCACAAACCTGTGTCCTTAAAATTTGGTCTGAGCGGAAAAACCAAGATAATGGTGTATTGAGGTTTCCCTCCATTTTCAAAATATCTCAAATCCCCCACCAAACCAAACCATCTTTCAAACACTTTTCACCTTCCCTCTCTCTTCACCCCCTTCCAGTACAAAACCCTAGAATTTCCGAAACTCAAAATTGGAGCCAAAACAATCTCCCAAATTTCTATCCTTCAAAAACCCACTTCTCATTTTCAGATTCCTTACCAATAACACACGCAAAACAGAGCGTCTGAATCTGTCATGGAAACCCATCGCAGAGAAACCCTAGAACCCGACTCTGCTCCTTCAGATTCTAGTATTTCCGAACAAGTGTTTGATGGGTCTTCATCATCGTCTCCTGAAATGCCTGTTTCCGAAGAAAACCTTTCTGAGGCCCGCGGTGAACGTTCTTTGGTTGCTGCATCAAATCAAAACGAATCTTCTCCACATTTAGGGAAAAAAGCCCAAGATGATCGATCTTTGGTCCTTTCAGCATCGAATCATACTGGGTCTCCAACAATTTTACCCCCTATTAACGAAACCCTAGGTTGGTCTCCTTCTAAGCCTGCGCAAACAGAACCCGTTGATGATGATTATCCCAATTTCTCTATCTGTAGTGATGACGAAGCCCTACAAGTGGACCCATTTACCTCTTCCCCTGATCGCCTTTTGGGTAACAATTTATTGGACTCTTCGTCATCGCGATGGTCTTCTTCACATGGTTCTGCGCCATGGCCATCTAGCTCTTCCTCCAGAGGCACCTGGTCTTCATCGCCTCCTTCCGAAGAAACCAAGTCTTCAGCCCTTTCTTTCACTATCGGCGATATCAAGCCGTATATTGTGGTATGCTTTGCGTATTTGTTGTGTTTTCAGGAATATTATATAGGTATGTGTTTATATATACATTTGGGGGTATTGAAATTTTTTTGGTCTTGGTGCTGGCTTTGTGTAGGGTGCAGGGCTTTCAAATCTAGGCAACACATGCTTTATCAATGCCGTCTTGCAGTGCTTTACGCATACTGTGCCACTTGTCCAGGCTCTTCGTTCTTGCAGTCATGCCACGCCCTGTGACCGTAAGATCAAGGCTTCTATCGATTTTAATTTGTGATTTACTCCTGGAATTAGCACCTTTTTGTTCAATTTTGTGTATTGTAATTTTCAGGTGGTAGTGAAGGGTTCTGTGTTCTTTGTGCTCTCCTTGACCATGTTGAACGGTCCTTAGCTTCTTCAGGAAGGGTTATTTCACCTTTGAAACTTGTCGATAATTTGAACCGTATCCTTTTTAACCTCTGTTTATGGTTATTCTGAATATATCCTCTATTTATGCGGGGCTGGTTTTATTATAATTGTAGATATGTCAATAGTTACTAGTTTAGATTTTGGTGCATTATCCTGAATTTTGTTGACTATTATTGTTTTGATGACCAACTGGAAAATAGCATTGTTGTTTCGGTGACACTGAATGCAATTTGGAATCATTAAGTTGTACTAGTGCAGATCTCTAGCTAGTATCCCTTATTCTCTCTGTAATACACGATTTCTGTTAGTTGATAATTTTGAAGGGCATTTTTTTTAAAGAAGCTTTGTGATTCTTGACGTGCAAACAATTAGATATATCATCTTGTTTTCAGAGATACCAGCAGGAGGATGCCCATGAATTTCTGCAATGCTTTTTAGATAAACTTGAGAGGTGTTGTTTGGATTTGAAGATAAAGGATGAGAGTCTGTTACCCCAAGATAATAACCTTGTGGAAAGGGTTTTTGGAGGCCGTCTTGTTAGTAAGGTATGTGCATAGAAGTGAGTTCCTCTTAGTTGCAACAATTAAATGTTTATTGTGAAATCATTGCACTCATTTCTGCAATGCTTTTTTATTTATTTATTTTTAATGTTTGGGTTGGGTTCAGAAAATAATGTCATTGTTTGAATTTCAGCTTCGATGTTGCAATTGTGGACACTCTTCTGACACATATGAACCTCTGATAGACCTGAGTTTGGAGATTGAAGACGTGGACACTCTTCCAAGTGCTTTGGAGTCTTTTACCAAGGTGGAAAAGATTGAAGATTCAGAGACAAAGTTTACATGTGAGAACTGCAAGGAAGAAGTGTTGGTGGAGAAGCAGTTTATGCTGGACCAGGCTCCTTCAGTTGCTGCATTCCATTTGAAAAGATTCAAAACTGATGGGTCCTTTGTTGAGAAGGTTGACAAGCATGTGGAATTCCCTTTGGAGTTGGATTTGCAGCCCTACACCACTGGCAGTCAGAGCAATAATGTGAGCTGCAGTTTATCTGTCTATTTCATAAAAATGTTCTTGGCCTCAAGATTTGTTTTCAAGTGATAATGGCAATTATATGAATTGAATGATTTTAAGGCAGTTATATCACTCATTTTATAACAGAAATAAGAGGAAAATCTCTTCATCTAATTTGGAGATCAAGGCTATTTATGGGTTCATGTGCTGAGAGAGAGAAGTATAGTTTGAATAAGTTGTATAAGCATGTATAGATTTAGTTGGAAATTTCTTGTTTAAGTCACATGTTCTATCTTGTGCAATAGCTTTAGTTGCGTACAGGTATTTGGTAGATCATTTGTCTTTAGGTCTGCATTTGGTAGATTGTTTTACTCTAGGTTTGCATTAAATTACCAAATGCTGAAGTGCTTATTTCCTCTCTCCCCCTTTCTACTATAGGTGGAATTGAAGTATAACCTGTATGCAATTGTTGTGCATATTGGGTTTTCATCTACTTCTGGGCATTACTTCTGCTTCATTCGGTCCTCTCCAGAGACATGGCATAGGTTGGATGACTCAAAGGTAATATCTTCTAATTTAATTCTTTGCTAGCTATTGAGCATGAGTATGTTGCCTTAACCACGGAGTTAGCCTGTGGTGCTTAAAACCAGAATAATGGATTGATTCTGCATTGCCATCCCTTGATATTTTGGATTTTATTTTGTTTGTGAATTCTTGAACTTTTTTTTTCCCCAAATACTTTTTGGGTTTGGTTAGTTTGCTGTTCAACTTAAAATAGTTTTTAGATATATCTGGTTTGTATTTTGATTTTAATCCCAAAATCTTTTGGCAGCTTTCTTGTCAGGTTCTTTTGATTATAAAATGGGCCGAACAACCTCAGTTAACTGCTTTATCGATGTTTTTTTTGTGGTTAGATAATTGTATCTGTACTTACCAATTATTTTGTGGGGTGGACATAAAAATTTGCAAGTGTTAAAATTTTGGTTTCATTTACAACATGCAAGCCATTGTTAGCTGAGGGTCAGTTAAGATGTGTATATAATATTTCAGTTGTATTCTGTAAAAAACTTTGTTTTTTCTGCCTGGCTAAAGTACGTCAGTTTTTTTCTTAGGAGATTTTAATAGCTTATAAATTTGAAAAGAGAACTTATTTTTTGACTGATCTCTTCTAGGTCACTAGCGTTTCAGAAGAGTTTGTGCTATCTCAGGAGGCCTACATTCTGTTCTATGCAAGGGAGGGTACACCCTGGTTTTCAAGTTTAATGGAAGCACAAAAGCCATTCTTTGATCCAAACATACTGAATACATCTCCTAAGTCAGTTCTAGATAATGCGGATAGTGTCTGTGCTTTGTATCCTAGCGTGGCTGGTATTATTAATTGTGATGCCAATGAATCCAGAAATGCTGCTGAGGGAAATTCTTCTATGTTCTCCTGCGGATCAAGACAAGAAGGGGTTGAGGTCAATGAAGCTAGAGATGCTGCTGCTGGGAGTTCTGGACATTTATCATGCAGATCACAGCAAGATGAACTGAGGTCCAATGACCCTAAAGATGATACTCCCATGGATTACACTTCTGCAGAACTTGGGGCTCGTAACCACTGTGATGGATCATACAATGATGAGAAATTGTGTACTACATCCTCTCTTGGGGGAAATAACGGCCATAAAGAGATTGATGAAGTTAAAGATGACGGTTTTCATCCTCTAACTCCACCTGGATCTCCAAGTCCAGATAAGGTTTCTCTGGCATCTCCTGGTAAACAGAATGAACTCCTATAAAAGATTTTTGTTACCTTTTGTTATTAAATAATTCAGTAAAACTAACACAATGAGGTGGTGTGGATTTTGTCAGGTGTGAAGTATCATATTCCCCGTGATCATCTTAAAAAGGTAAAGCAGGTTAGTTGTAAGAAACAGATGAACAAGAATATGGAAGATTCAAAGAGAAAGGAAGCTGTGAGATATGTTTCAAAGAGTGTGCCCGGCGGAAGGGGTGCAAAACTTATTGCTGCTCTGCTAGGAAGCCATAGTGAAGGTTCAGTGAACAAGAGGAAAAGAATGGTATCTTCCCCATGTAAGAAGATCAGCCCACCAAGTGCTCGCCGTAAACCTAACCATAATTCAATCATGCCGCCTGTGGCAGCTCCAATTTTCCGCTGACAGTGAGTTTTTGCTTAAAACACCTGTCTTTTGAGAGGTCTGCTTTTGTAATTGATATTGCATGAGATGCAATGCTTATGTGGATGCCTTTTGGTAAGAGATTGAAATAAATTGACATATAACCAATACCATCACGAATAGATTGACAGTCAGTCTTCAAATATCATATGTTATCTATTTGGATCGTACTCCACCTTTCACTATTTGTTTGTGAATATCAGGAAAATGAATTGTTTAGTCCTGTAGTTGTACGTTATAATTAACTCAAAATTTAAAATAAGGGTATTTAAAAAAAGTAATGTTAGAAACTACGTTTTTTCATCACTATTCTACCAGAAATAGATTGCCAGAAAGAGCAAAAGAATGACGGTTAATTCAACCAGACAATGTTATTGTGAATAACTAGCTGCGAGGTGAAATTAGAGGAACATTAGACTACAAGCAGTTTAATCGAATTCGAACGAGGTCGACCAGGCTGGACTTGCATTTGACCCGGTATGTTCGATCTTGAATTTTAGAAAGGCCAGAAATTTACTATAAATTGATATGCAGAAACTCCTACGATTCAGCATTTACAAAAAAGTAACATGTGTACTGTAGCACGTAAAAATCACATTTTTTTTTAACAGAAAATTTCTATGCTTCAAAAAAGCGTATTAAACTTTCCTCTATATGTATATATAAATTTTCAAGAAGATAGGCAAAGAAAACCAAATGTAGTTATTTTATTTAGGCATGACTATAGTAGCATTTGTGCAAGGAGCTTAGACGATGAAAATTGCATACGTTCTTTCAAGTTCGTTCGATTAAGTTATAACTTGATTCAGTCTCATCAAATCATCGGTGGGACTCAAGACAACTAATACTAATAAGATTATAGGTTCTTATTTTGAGAGCACTCTCAACTAAATACATATCCAACTATTTTAAAAATTTCTTTAGAGCCACTTACTCCACTACCACTAATGATAAAGGGTGCGTTTGTTAACGCCTTTTCCACCCCCTAACGTATTGTTGTTCAGTATGCACTGCACAGCTGCATGAAAAAAGTGGCTCGGCAGGTTAAAATTTTAAAGTGTAATAATTTACTTTCAATAATGCCCCCAAGAAACAAAACAAACAAAAGGTTTGAGATAAAAATGAAGAGAGGAGTAATTTCGAAATAAATCTATCAAGAATTACAAATATCAAGGCTGCAGTATATGTAAGCAGATAGCTACAGAAAATCTATTTTTTCAAGGATCCGTGAATGTGTTTAAAGAGTTAACAAACGGTGCCAAAGTTTCTTGTTGGGATCACAATTTGCAAACTCACTTACGAAAAGAAAAAAGATAAAAAAAAAAACAAAAAACAAAACAAAACAAAAATCCTCCAAAAAAATCTTTTTAAAATAACTCTCCTTCAACAGCGATTGATTTGCAAAAGAAAGATTACACAAGATCTTCCAAGGATTTACGGCAAACGGGGCAAGTAAGATTTGGGCGCTCCAGCCAAGCATCAATGCACGGCACATGAAACTCGTGGTTGCAGTGAGGAAAAACTCGGCACAAATCCCCATCCTTGAATTCTTCCAAGCAAATCACACACTGGTTATTACCGCCACCATTTGTCGACGTTATTCCGCTGCTTTTGTCGCTAATTCGTATCATAACAGGCGGCATAAGTTGTTCTATTTCATGGCTCTTGCTTCTTGGCGCAACAGCAGCCGCCATTAATTTTGAAAGTATGAACTTGTCAAAGAGAAAGATAAATAACACTACAGAGATCGAAATTGCAACAACTGCTGCGCAGAGCTGCAAGCTATTTTCATGGCCAAGAGATGGTGGAGGAATCGGAGGATCCATTGTATGATTCTTGGAACTTAAGATTTTTGTGGGTTCTTGTCTTTTGTCCTAAAATTTTATTGCAAGACAAATATATAGGTTTCTGCAATGAACGGTGTGGTGTATTCCTTCTGAACCCAGATTTCCTTGTCATCCCAGGAAGTCGGTGGAAAAAGCTGTCACAATAAGTTCTTGGCCCTATAGTGACCAAGTCCCAAAAGTTCTAGGATGTTTGGGAACATTAAATTTTTGAATTAAAATAAAATATATATATATATCTTTAGATTTTAATCCGTTTTAAAATCAATACGTAGGTTTTTTTTATTAAGAAAAAGGCATTAAGAATAAAATCTTTAACTTTTCATCACTTTCAAAATCATTCCTTCCATCAGCTGTTTTGTGACTTGTCTAAATAGCTGACCGACCGATTTTTTTTTATCATGTCAGCAATTATAGACACGTCATACCCATATTTTGTTTTTTTCAGTTTTTTTTTTAAAAAAAAAAATTCAATTATATCCTTAAAAATAATAGAATGATAAAAAATAAAATAAAATAAAAAAAAAAACCATTTTCTGTGAGGATGGAGACCGCAGAAATGTTGGGGGGACTTGGGAGTGGATTTCTTTAACAATTACCGTGAAGGATTTTGACTTGGTTATTTAAAAGAATGATCAATAGGAAGGGATTTTACTTGATTTTAATATGCTTGTATTTCCTTTATCAAGCTTTATTTTGTTTTATCAGGTTATTCAAGTTTATATCATATACTATAGATCTATATCTTATATAGAGACCGGATAAGGTCGATGCTCGGCCTTAGTTTTTATTATCAGATTTCCTCTAAATAACCCGATATCTTTTTCCTAATTCCAAAGAAAAAGAAATTAGCAATGCAATTTGGTTTTCGATCTTTTATACGCTAAGTTTCATAGTATTACACAACAAGTTCCCACTTATTTTTTTTAAAATGTCTTTTAACCACAAAAGACGGAAATTTCAAACCCAGGGCTTTGAATTTTTTTTTTAAAAAAATATTCAAAAAAAAAAGAATATGAAAGAAGAAAAGAATCTTGATGCCGGAAACCTAATTTACAAATTTGTCGCTCAAGTCCCGGATCTGTTTTTTTTAAGTTTTTTGGATTTGATTTTTTTAAAATCAGATCTGTAAACTTTGAAGAGCTCCACCATCTCCTCCACTGGGTTCCTGGGTTCCCTCGTCTCCTTTTGCTACAAGCCGCGTCGGTTAATCTGCTTTGTATTTTTTATTTTTTGTTCTTTTGCTGTTTTAGTCACCTGGCTTTTTTGGTCGAGGAGGTGTAGTTCGGTGTGGGAGACTATCTCTCACGTCCATTTAATAATTGTGTTGTGACTTGAGTTTTCTATATTTTCTATATATATATGATTTTAATTAGCGATCTCCTTCAATATATGACTAGTGTATGTACATTAATTGGGTGCATGCATGGTTACTGCAGGCATCAGAGAAAGAATAGAGAATTTTATGCGAAAAAAATTCCATGTAATATGGTGATGATGAACGAAGAGGGAGGGGTTGACGTGATTAGAGGGCAGCCTATGATTGATAATGGAGAGAGCACCACTCCAGGAGAATCACCAGCCTCATCAATACCCACTCCAAAAGTTATTGTCTCTATGGAGTAACACAAAATAATTCTTAAGGAACGATCGAGCTCAAGAAAATCATGATCAGGAAGAAGATTTCAGAGAATTAATAAACTTGTCTGTGTTATTTTCTTGTACAGTACTGGGACTATATAACATAGCACGGCTTAATTTGTAATACCTTCCTATCTAATAAAACATTTTGCTCGATCGCATGGCTTTGGCTACTGTACGTACGTTGAGCTTTTAAATGTGGGATAGTTTCCTTTGGAAAAATTTTGAAGTGCTCGTTTCCATTCACAAGATCATAAATTTAACGGAGTTCTCAAAAATGAAATTTTGAAAATAAGCAAGTACGTGGTTTCATGTTCTTATCTTAAAAGTTTAAGCTGATAAGAAGAAGTAAATTTAATTATTTAATTAATACTTTAACATTCTCCGGCCCTCGCATGTGGGCTCAAACTTCCTTTTAATAGGTGAAGTATAACACGTGAAATATTTAATTGAAATGTGGTGAATAACTGAGACAAAGTTTGAATTTAGGAATTTTGACTTTGATACGATGTCAAATAACCATTTGTCCTAAAAGCTTAAGTTTAAGCCATTAGATTTGGGATAGTAATGCTACATGTACTCATATTTTTCACACTCTGAAGTGGTTTTTACAATTACCATTGGATTAAAATCCAATAAAGATCCATACTAAATCCAATGGTAATTTTAAAAACCACTTAAGGAAGTGTGAAAATATAGGAGTGTGTGTAACATTATTTGTGTAAAAATAGGTGTGAAAAAGTGAAAGTATGTGTAACATTACTCATTTAATATACCTTATATATTGATTAATTGGGTAAATAATTAATCCACACTACCAAAACTGCATTGCATTTTGTTTTACTATGAACTTAATTATGAGGTGGTCGGTCCTACTTTTTCAAGGTTGATTTGGCTAAAACATGATGCGTGATTTCTGATTAAGTAGCCCATTATATCATTTTTCATGTACGTAAATGCATGATTAATGATTAATTACGTCATTTCAAAAAAAAATGATTAATTACGTAACTATCATTTACTGAGTTAGGATGAGAATCAGCTTTTTAGGAGGGCTCGATTTGGAGAATAGTACGGTTGTTCAGATCGAGGCGGGGCTTCTATGAAGATATACTGAGGGCCTAGGTTGTTTGATTGTTTTTTTTTTTTTTTTTTCAATAAATACTCACTTACAAAAAAAAAAAAAAAAGGAGACGTAAACGTCAATAAATGAAAGGGCTAAACCGATTTATTTACGAGGGCTATCATAAAATTCTGATTGTTAATTTAAATTGCATAAACCACATAGTAAAGTAACAAGAAGATCTACTGATATCAATTATAGATTACAACCCATCTTGCATATTGCAATACTTATTATATAAATAGATTTCGATATATGAGAAGCGACTCAATTCCTTTCAAAACAAAAACTTATTATATAAATTAGAAACTTCTTCCCACCCAAATTAACCTTATTTTTTAATAGCAGGGGGTAAAGTAATGAGTTTCTTTTTAAGGCAATGTGATAGTGCAATTGTATTTTCAAGGGGAATAGCCACCATGTCCGCCACCTTCACCACTACCACCACCACTTCCATATCCAACCCCATGATCACCTCCAGCACCATAGCCGCTGCCACCACCAGAGCCACCTCCACCACCACCACCACCATAGCTTCCACCACCGAAACCTCCGCCAGCTCCCCCACCACTTCCATATCCACCTCCATGTGCTCCACCAGCATCGTATCCTATTCCGCCACCGCTCCCACCACCACCTCCTCCTCCATAGCCAGCACCATGTTCTCCTCCAGCACCATAGCCGCCACCGTGACCTCCTCCTTCACCACCTCCATAACCAGCACCATGCTCTCCTCCTGCACCATATCCACCACCACCGCCTTTTCCTCCTCCACCACCGGCACCATATCCAGTCCCATGTTCACCACCAGCTCCATATCCCTCGCCACCTCCTTCACCACCTCCGTAACCAACACCATGCTCTCCTCCGGTACCATATCCAGCACCACTACCGCTGCCTTTTCCTCCACCACCACCATATCCTGCTCCATGTTCTCCACCAGCTCCATATCCGGCACCACCTCCTTCACCACTGCCAGAACCGTATCCAGCTCCTCCTGCACCATATCCAGCGGCACCACCACCACCACCACCATTTCCATATCCTCCACCATGTCCACCAGCAGCTCCATAGCCCGCTCCACCACCTTCTCCACTACCACCACCACTTCCATAGCCAACAACACCATGTTCCCCTACACCTCCATATCCAGAGCCACCACCTGCTCCTCCTCCACCACCATAACCTCCACCAACATTACCACCATACCCGACACCAACCTCATGGCTAGTTCCGGGACTGTGGCCAGCTCCTTCAAAAGTGAGGAGGGCTCTAGTTGCAGAGCAAATGCCTAAACCCAATAACACAAAGACAAAAACACAAAGAACTTTGTCATTAGCCATGGGAATGTGTTTGAATATATCCCACAACCGTACCTTCAAATGCAAGGGAGAGTTGCCATATATAGCAATAGGTTGGGGGGGTCCAAAGTGCATCTACTGACAGGGAGTAGTTGAAGCACATGCTTAGAGAAGATGGCTGTCCACACAACATTGCCCAACATACACACAAAAGGAAAAAAAATCACTCAGGACTCGTTACACCTTCACTTCACTAGTGTGTTTATGCTGTCCTCCATATCTAACCACACTTAGAAAGCCATTTTTAGTGCCTGAGTTTGAAAAAAAACCTTACTTTTTCTTATCCTTCACCTCTCAATGGGTGCCAATACAGCTGACTTAATAATAGTACTCCTATCTATAAAAAAAAATAATAATAATAATAGTACTCCTTGCACAGTACTCATTAGGTATCATCTTCCTGGAGACTGTTTGTGGTAGAATATATATATATAGAGATATTTTTTTTTTCAAATGTATATGGTGTATATTCTTGTTATATATACTTAATTATAAATTATTCAGTGAAAATTTCATATATATATATATATATATATAGTTCATGCTTTCTACAAGCGTGGTGTGAATTACTTCCATTAAACGTTCCAAAAATAGGCGTTTATATATTGCACAGAGAATGATCGATCGAAGCACATGCAAAGAGAGAAGGTGGGCAGTGTCTACACAATGCATGTGGTCCAATATTATTGGATTACAGAGACACTAATTCCAGTAGCCTCACTCTAGTGGTGTGATTATGCTGTCCTCCACCTATCACGTTATCATTTACCCCTCAATGGATGCAAACAGCCGACTTAATACGACCCATGTACATACTCACTGTACATCAAATGTTTTTTCTCAAAGACTAACTTTATTTTGTGTCTATTTCAAAACATGCGATTTTAAAAAAATTTATCCTTTACCTACGATTTGAAAATGTTTGTTTTTTTTTTTCTTTCAAGTTTTCAAACCGTTACTTTTTCAAATGCATTCTCAAATAAAACACTTTATATGATTTTGTTTAAAAATTGCAGGACTAAATAGACTCTTTATTATTTATTTCAATATATAGCTATTTTGCATAATTTAAACATCATTGTCAGCACAATGTGGGATGTACTGTCTGCCATATTTTTAAGGGGAGACGGACTCTAGCTAGTGCCCTAGTATAAAATTATTTGGTTCTCAGGTTATGGTTCTCCGTCATGTCATTATTTAATGGTTGGCTATGAGAGGTCGTCTCAATATTCTTGATAAACTCCTTTTTTATTTTATTTTTTTGGTATTTAGCAATGTTAATTACTCTTCATATTAAATTTTTCAAACCATCTTCATACTGATTAATATATCATATTTTAAGTCACTAAGCTTGTCTAGAGAAAATCCGAAGACGTCACTAATGTGTACCTAGACATTGTTTTACTTGTTAGGGGCTTAGAGTCAATTCCCTAGCTCGCGCGTTGGGTTTCTATTGTCGTTTGCTAATAGGTGGTTGGTTAGCACTTGTGGTATTTTTTTTTTGTTTTTTCGGTGATTAAGAAAGATTTGAATTAAAACCTCAAAGAAACACTTGGGCAAATTCCAAGCAAGAACATCAACCACACAAGAAATCCTTATTGATTCATATCTTCCAACGAATCATCAAAGAGATAAAGCTCACGCAGATGAAGATCATGCTAGTAGTACTACATATAAAGATTTGAAGTCTAGAATATAATTTAAATGGTCCAATTTATCCTTTTTTTTCTATATAAATTTAAGTTTTTTAGATAAATATGAAATTATTAAACATAATATCAGAAAGAGGTCCTGATTATAAAAGTTCAAACTATGTCTTCATTAGTTATTTTTTATTTCAATTAAATATTTCACATATTGAGCTTCACCTATTAAAAAAAAGTTTGATCCTACAAGTAAAAAAAAAAAAGTTATTAGAATATAAATTTAACCAAGAAGAACAAAAACATTGTTTAGTATATATATATATACTAGTTGGACAGCACGTGCAATGCACGTGCTTGGTTCCCTGTGTTAGGTATTGTTGTGATACTTAACATTAAAAATTCAATAAAGTTAATATTTAAATCTATACCCGAGTTTGCAAAATTGATAGCATAAGATTACAAAAGTTAGTAGATATAATGTTAAGACAAAAAAAAAAACACCTGCGTAAAAGTTGATCTAAATGGCACATATATATTGTAAATACAAAAGATAGTATATGTTTTTGTTCTTAATCTACTAATATAGTAATAAGACAAAATAATACACTTTATATTATAAATGTATTTAAACCTAACTTCTGAACAATATGTAAAGTAAAAAACCTGCACATGTTATACTTGCTAGATAATCAGAACACATTATGGAAACATGCAACTTATTTTGATTAAACAATAATAGTAATAGTTACAATGTTTGATACATTTCTCACTGTAAGATCGCCCTTCCCCAACCTACTTCTAAAGATTGTCATCATCCAATGCTGGTACAATCCAAGTGGGGTACTGCACTTGGCAGCCCATGACTTTACCATTGCACCAGACAATCGCCCCTCTCCCCCCAACTTCTTTCATAAAATCCAGTCCATGACTTTACAAATAAAAATGAACGATCTTCATACCTTCATCATCATTTGTTCCATGCAATTACTTCATAATTTCCATTCACACCTGAAGCAAAATATGTTTTGAATAATAAAAAGCTTAATAAATTTTGAAATGACATTTTATAAAAACCCAATAATATCAAAACCTCGATAACATAGTAGAAATAAATGATAAAAAAAAAAAACTACAAAATCAAAATTTAGTATTCATACATGTTTGCATTATTAAAATAGTTAATTCACATACACTAATTCCACAACAATTCACATATATCAGTCCTATTTTCACACAATTCAACCATATACAATGATAAAATTCTTAACTTTGTCAAATTTCCATTGGAATTCAAACAAAGAACAAATAGGTTGTATAAATTGTTGAGCAAAATTGAGTGAAAATAATAATTAGAAAAATTAATACGACTTTGAGATGTATGTGAACACTATATTTAAGGTGATAATTGCTCCCGTTCGAAAGTGTTTGTTGTCGGATTACAAGAAATTCACCTCAATGATACAATAAAGTCACCAACTGCAGACAACAATTATGAAATTTATTCTTCAGATTTTTTCTACAAAATTGTTTATTTCACTTAAGAGATTAATAGAAATAAATTATTTAAAATTCGCAAAGGATAGATCTTCTATTTATAAAAATTGAAGAGGTGCTTATGAAAAATTGTAACTTCTCACAATCTGCAGTTAGAAACGGTTAAGTATTATGAATCTCTTAACTTAATAACAGACATGCAGTTGGCTCAGCGGTTCAAAGGTAACCTTTCATAGTAAAGGGGCAACGGTTCTATTCCCCACAACCGCACCACCATTTTTCTTGTTTTTGTTAACTTCTATGGAACACGTGTATAACTACTCAAAAGACTAAAAAACACAGACAAATCTCCTTATTGATTTAACTATGATGAAGAAAAAGTATGGGCAGAATCGTAAATACATACTATCAAATAAAATGACACAGTTTAATAGATATTTACACTTTTTATATACCTTTAGGTAAGGATAAGAGATCCTGAATCCTGATCGTTGGATTTGACCTCTTTACAAGACAACACTGTTTCGAGTAGTGATGGCAAAGGGTATTGCATGTTGCCGTCATGAATAGAGGAATTATATAAAAGTACAATCTTCTATAATTGTTCCATTACGAATGAGTAGTCGCACCTCGCATGCACTCAATCACAGACTGACAGTGATGGCAAAAGGGTCGTCGTTTTACAGTCTTCTAACCCATCACCAATCAATATCCTCTCTATTCCTCTTCCTCTTGCATGCACTGGAAATTTAAAGCGTCTCACACCGCAAACCAATCCTCACAAATCCCTTCTACAAGAATTCCTTTTTCTTACTGCTTCATATATATATTATATATATATATATAGATATATATATGCTAAACCCCCGTGTCTTGAACATGATTTTTAAACTCTTTAATTTAGGGTGTTTATTCCACTAGTTGGAGTACACGTACAGGCAACTGTAAGGGGAAGAATTTTTGTATTAACAAATTTATCGGTTTATTTAAACCCTAACATATATATGGATTCGAATACATGCACTAGGGCTAAGATATTATTCTTTTTTTATAAAATAAGTGGTTTGTTGAAAATATATATATATATATATAAAACACCTCATGGAAGTGCACATGATCATCACCTTCAACTTTCCTCATAGCCCATTAGGGTAATGATTACTATGAACGTAATTATCATTAATTTTCTTATTTGGATTAATCAAGTTTTTAGATTTTGATCACTAGAATGCACCAAGCAGAACAAAAAGACAGAAAATAGAGAAGACTGCATATTCATTATATATAATTAGAAACAACTTTTTGAGTGCATTCATCATCTCGCAATCATACAATACTTGGATATTATAAGCATCCCCTTAGCAATACTAATCTTATTTTTTGTTTTTTTGGTTTTTTTGCGGGCCATCTTATTTTTAGCTCATATTGGAATAAGAAGATTATGCAGTACGTGATCAGAAGGAATAATTTTTAAGGGGCGTAGCCACCATGTCCACCACCCTCTCCACTCCCACTACCTCCTCCATATCCACCCCCATTTGCACCCCCAGCACCACCGCCGCCTCCACCACCAGAGCCGCCACCGCCACTAACATGACCACCAGCAGCTCCGCCACCATAACCTCCACCAGCACCTTCACCACTACCATACCCACCTCCATGTGCTCCTCCTGCACCATAACCTGCTCCACCACCACCACCACCACCGCTCCCACCACCTCCTCCACCAGCACCATGTTCTCCCCCAGCACCATAACCGCTACCAGCACCACCTCCTTCTCCGCTTCCATAACCAGCACCCCCCGCACCAGCACCACCGCCGCCACCACCACCGCTTCCTCCACCACCTCCACCACCGTGTGCTCCACCAGCACCATATCCAGCGCCACCTCCTTCCCCAGCGCCACTTCCATATCCCGCACCACCAGCACCATAAGCAGCTCCGCCTCCACCTCCACCTCCACTACCGCCACCACCACCACCTGCAGCCCCATATCCTGCACCCCCACCTTCTCCACTCCCAGCACCACCTCCGTAGCCAGAAACACCATGTTCTCCTACAGAGGTGCCATAGCCAACGTGGACATTTACACCTTCAAGGGTGAGGAGGGCTCGAGTAGCAGAACAAACAACTAAACCCAATGACACAAAGAAAACAACACTAAGGACTTTGTGATTAGCCATGGGAATTAAACGTTGGAGTAGTTCCACACCGATGGTTTAGAATATTGCTAGCTAGGGTGGGTGGGTGGCTATATATAGGGACTAAGGAGGGTCCAAAAGCGCGTCTGCAGTAGAAAGTGTGGTCGAGGAGCAGAGAAAAGGTATTTTGGAGTCCCACATGGCATGGTGGTCCAACACAAGTATACACTCACACTAGCGGCTCCGCCACTAGTGTGATTTTGCTGTCACCCACGTTTAAGCAAAACGTACATTAGCCACTTTGTTGATTATTAGACAGAATTTGTATACACCTAATTTTCCTTATCCTATAAAATATATTAATTAATACTGAATCATTGATCGTGTTTGATGGATTTCCCGCTCATTTTCACACCATGCATTGGCCAGTTTAGTTTTTCACTTTTTTCCTCATTATTTCTGTGGTTCGAGCAAACAACAGTGGCTACTTGGCGCTATAGTATAGTTAATTAATTAATATTGTAATAATATTTTATATTCTCTATATTAAGCTTTTATTCTACTTTCTTGTAGGTCGATTCTCTTTTTTTATTTAGTCTGGATTTTCTTGTTTATCAAACTTTGTTTATTTTTATTTGTATGAATGAGAAACTTATATAACCAGAAACAAAACTGTTTACACTTCTACAACACGTACATCAGAAACAGACTAAAAAACAAACTTCGAAGTCTTACAAACTAAAAATTCTTATCTCACAAACAACCATATGAAACTAAACTAAAATTTGACAATCAATCCCTCAATTACAGCAAATAGGCTCATTACCCATAGTCCTTTTAAATTTACCTTTTCCCATAACACTACATCTAACATCTCACTTCTCTCATTTTCTGTGCTTCCGCTCCATTTCTTTCTCTAAATGTACTCTATATATATTTTCTACAAATCTGAGCAAACTACTGGTGTTCATGATGTTAAGAGAAAGTATCGGTTTTTGAGCTTACACTCTGTTGTGAGTATACTTGTGAGTGTTGCGTCCCACATTGAAAAATTATAAAGGAAAAAATAGTTAAAATACTTAAGTGAACCAAAGCTCATTAGCTTGTATAAGCTTCTGGGCTAGAGTGGTGTCCAAGTATATATATTAATGTACTATTGGTGAAAACTCTCTGACCGTTTATCCATGGCCATTCTAGAGTAATTCTTGTATAGGCTAATGTGGGGAGACTCACAAGTGAAAGGGAGATTGCATGTTGTAAATATATTTGTAAGTGTTGTGTCCAAATATGTATATTAATGAAAAAGAGTACTTAATATATTTAAGTGGACAGCTTAAGTTTTTGGGTTAGAGTGATGTCTAAATACAGAGACGGAGCTGGGGGGTAGCCGGTATAGGCCAAGGCCCCCCGCCAACTTGTTTGAAAAAAAAAAATTACAGGTTAAATATCATTTTCAGCCGGTTGGCCCCTATCCATAAAAAAATTTGGCCCCAACCCATAAAAAATTTTGGCCAGTATAAGCATTTCTTCTTCTTCTCCACTCCCCCCTTCGCTCACTGCTTCCTGTCGCCATTAACGACTTGCCGATTATGCTTTCATTCGGATCAGAAGAATAGAATGAGAGAGCAAGCGAAAAAGAGAGAGAGATATGAAAAAAGTTGGGTGACAGTGACAGAGAATGGTCTTTGAACCAATCAACTTTTTTATTCTCACTTTTTGTTTAAGAGATTTTGATGGCTACGATTAAAGAGAGGTAGAAATGGACGGTGATTGTGAGATTGTGCGTTACAGTTAGCAGGATAAGAGTCAATTGGGCCGTAGGAGTACTTAAGAATGCACAGTTAGGCCGTAGGACTACTTTAGCAAGAAAACTTCTAGTCCTTGTTTGATTTCTGCATCAAAAAAAAAAGTTTGATCCTTTTTTGTTATAGTGTGGGTTTTGACTAAACCTTTGAGAAAATACTTATTTTGTAATTACTGCTCCAGGCTCTAGCTCTCTTGTTTTTGACAATAAATTGTTTAAACAGGTGTCTATTCATCTGTTTAACAGTAAACACCCCTTGACCATGGCCTTTTTTGAAAAAACAAATTCTCTACTCTTTTTGATAGATAAGATTGAGACTAAATACCATGAGTTTTCGTATTATTTTCAATTTGTTAATTTTGTTCCCTTCAAAATTAGACTAGATTACAATATTTTTCCCAAATTCAAATCATACAAGTTGAATTAACAAATTGAAAATAATTGTAAAAGCAAAATAATAATAATAATAATAGTAGAAGTAGTAGTAGTTTTTTTTTTTACCTAATTAATAAGGAAAAAATGTTACAAGGGATATTTTTTCAGTCTTAATCCAAATGGAGGAGGGAATAGAAGGCTTGTTGAGAATGCTTCAAAACTAAACATGAGAAGATGAGAAGAGAACAAACTAGTTTTGGAGCTAACTAAAACCTGTTTATCATTCATGCTTTGGCCTCCTTACCTTAATATATTTTTCATTTGTGTTTTGGCCCCTACCCATCAAACTTTTTGGCTCCGTCCCTGTCTAAATATGTATATTAATGCACTCTTGGTGAAAACTTTTTGATCGAATGTTGTTTATACGATCTTTTGAACATACAAAGTGTATATATGTATTTGTGATTCATACATGAGTACTTCTCATAGCCATATGAATAAAAGAAGCAATGTCTGATTATTTGAAATATCTCATAATTACTCGCTAAATTATTCTTTATTTAAAATTGAATATTAGGAGGAGATGTTTCAAGAGCATATATATATCTCCCTTCTTCTCTAACTCGAATCTTCTTGTAGTCGTGAGATAAGATCTTATGATTAATGTATGTACGTACATAATGACTAGCCACTAATCCCTTAGCAATCACTATTATAAAAAGTAATACTAAATGTTATTTTTATATTTTTTTAAAAATGACATGATTTTTAAAATTACTATTAATTGAATTAGTCTTACTACACATGCTTAATAAACGATTTGTATTAATTAGTCTATCAGTTGGTTTAAAGCAGATGAAGCTAGACAATAAAGAAATGGACAAGGCAAACTGCAAGAACTCTCTTTGACGCTTTCCATGCATTTAATTACACGTGAACGTGTATAAAGATCGATACTCCTGCAAAATCACCATTTTCGCTTGCAATCAGAAAAATACATCGAATCACGTAGTTTCTTACTTCGTTTCACCAGTAGGATCAATGCCAACCATGCATTGTCCCCTTGCAGTTTGCAACGACACAACATGCGTGCATGCACAAGACCAGCACTTATGTACGTTAATTAATTAAGTGTAGTGGCCGTTAGCGGGTTGTTAGTTATATAATTGGGATGGTCTCTTGTATTTAAGTCCAAAATTATAGTTGAATAGTTATCCAATACTTGCTTCAGAAGAGCCGTAACATGTTATGGTGAATGTGACTGTTTTTATTTCTAAAGTTTATTTCTAAATAGTTAGGCCCATAACATTTTATGGTGAATTTAACTGAACAGGGGTTTGATGAAGATCCAACATTCTAAGTTGGCGGTGCTGCTTCTGATTAGCTAGAGTAGTTTTTAAAGCAACTCAATCATCCATAATTGCAGCTTGAAATAGGAAAGATGTGATATATAACCAAAGTCAATACATTTTTATGACCCTGCAATGTGGCCATAAGTTTAGGCCTCTACTTAAGATGCTCATTAGGGTTTTGAAACTTCAGTGCCGGACTCCACCATGCATCCCTCACTTGAAAACTTTTTAGAGTTGGATATATTAAATTGAGAGTATTTAAAATTGAAGTGCATGATTGCAAAAACGATAAAAGTTCAAGAAAATTAAGAGAAGTTTTCTTTTTTAAAAAAAAAAAATTATTTTTTTTTTAAAATATTATAATTATATTAACCTCTTACACTTATCCAAAATAGGGGAAAAAGGGGATGAGGCGGAGTGAGTGAGGTCCACCATATTGCGTAACGAAAATTTGACGCAAGACAATCAACAGCTGAATTGTTAGATACCAAATTAATGGGACTAAAATATTTCTTGATAGAGAAAATCAGCATAAGAATAGCAAAATCGGGCATAAGATTTTAGGATTATTTTTGGAAAATATCTTTTTACTTTGTCTTCAAGTATAATTTTGTTGTCTCCAAATTTTAGGTTACTTTTGTATTTTTATCTTTTTACTTTTTTCCAAGTATTTCGCTTGAAAAGCACTCAAAACTTAGTCTATATAAAGACATATGGTCTGGGTTATATATTTTTAAGTTCAGTTTTAAAGTATTAATTATCAAATTCCTTCATTATTTTCTCTTTTCTTCAATTTCCTTTATAACCTTCGATTTTTAGTTTTTGTTTATTATCAAAACAATTCTACTTCTATTTGGCGTCAAAACTTTACCAAAATAGAGATTGAGTATGTTATATTGTTGAGTGTGCATGATTGAATGTAAATGAACTGGTCGATATTTTTCATTATCTATGAATCACAAAGCAACTAGTCCAAGAAAGATATGAAATATGAAGGTCAGAAAGAAACAAGAAAAAGAAAAGAAAGAATAGAGGGCCTATGGTAGGATCCACAAACGTAAAATTGAAGACCTGTGGACAGCATTAATGTATATGTGACTGACAGAAGAATTCAAACCTACGCAGTGTGAAATGTTTTCAGTGGAATATTTGTGAAGAAAAATGTAAAAGGATCTTCTATGTGACTTTCCACACTCCACATCCTAGTGAGAACATGCATTGGTTTTAGTAATGATTACTATGATGTGATGACTATAGGCAATATACTAAGCTAAAGAGTAATGCTATATTGCATACTCTCATTTAGCTACCATCTTATTTTGCTGACGTGGTATTGTTAATTTATTCTTTAGATCAATTTTAATTAAAAAACAAAAATTGTAGTTTGACAATGTCATGTCAACATAGTAAGAGGGTGGTGAAATTAATGGAATATGTTATTTAGACTTTCTTTATACCAATGGCAAAAGATTGCAAGCTCTTTAACTCAAACTTAGACAGTTAACAAAAATCCAATGAAAACGAACTACGCTAAAGCAAACCCAATTGGCCTAAACGAGCTACAAATTTTGCATGTAGCGGTAAAAATGTCGGAAGTTTTAGATATCTAACTGGAGAAACAAAGCTTTAATTATATCTCCATTTTTAGTAGTGATTCATAAACAAATTAAGCTAGAAATTTAACATCGTATCAGAACAGAGGTTCTAAGTTCAAATTCAATCTCTATCAAGTGTTAAGCCTCATCTATTACTAGAAAGTTTGAGTTCACACGCGACATAAAGGAAAATATACATTGGCATATATGCTCAAGAAATCCTAAAAACACGCAAGAGAAAACAATACAATGGTTTGGTTTATACTTGGTTATTTGCTATTTTAAAGTCAAAAACCTTTCCTTTATGTTGAAGGCAGCACTTGACCTTTTCTCCACTTGTGATGTAACATATATATAGGCATATGTAGGGCAGTAGGGGTATAGTGGGTGGTCACATGGAAGAGTACCCCGTTCTCTACCATGTGCGGGACCAATCCATCTCATATTGCTTGCCTAATGGATCCGCTTTTTTCTTCACGCTTGAAAGGCTGTATATCAATATCAAAACAATTAACATTCTTCCCACTACATCATTCCTGACGTACGTTTGGCATATATACGTACTGTCCAACAAACTTGTTTCCTTTAGCCTTACCTGCCCTACATTTTCTTCGTACGTCTTCAACAAATTAACAAGGCACCGACGCTTAATTCCCTGATCAACAAGGCTGTCTCAAACACTAGTTTCATTTTGAGAGAAAGAAGAAAAGAAACTAAACATTATTGAGTATATATACTTGATCATGCTATGCAAACGTGACGTAGTGGTTTTCAAAACAAGACTCACAACTCTTCTCAAAACTAAGATTCTCTTCGTCTTCAACAAACCAAATTTTCCTTCAAGATCGATCGTCAAATCTAAAGCTTTAGGCGCTTTCATGTTAGATGCAAATTTTTTATCGTTGCAAGCAATTATCACAAGATGAAAAATATGGCGTTTTTATGATGAGTATACGTTGAAGAAAAATTTGGCGTTTTCGAGTTTATTATGTATGATATTCCCACACTAATCTATCATTCTCTTATTGGAGGACACAAAAAATTTGATTTGTACAAAGTTCTTGTAGAAATTATTTCATTAAGAATATATCAACGAAATCTTCAAAATTTCTAATCGGTTTAACAAACGAGTCATTGAGGAGTTCATACAAAAACTTTGTTAAAAGTTTATGCATTTTCTTAGAAGATTCTAAACTCTAGACATGTGCGTCATTATCAACACCTAACCGTACATTGCCACTAGTGTTACTCATGCAACCTCTCCTCAGGATAGCCACATGAGCATTTTTTTTTTTTTTTTTTAACAAGTAAGGTGATTCCCAAAATAAAGATGTATACACTACAGAAAACATTACTCCACCAAAAAATACTTCTAAAATAAATGATCACTATTATGCCACATCAAAACACTTTTTTTTTTTTTCAAATAAAAAAACATCTTTAAAACATATTAACAAACATAGTTGAAGTCTTCCTTTCAATACTAAGGGTACGTTTGGTAGGCATAATAACTATTGATTGGAATAATCTTAGTTAAGAATTGAAGAAATGAAATAAAATAGTCTTAGTGTTAAAGTATACATATACTTTAATACTTAAAATACACATTTTTATAGTCATGAGAAAATAGCTATTCCTATCAAATTGAGATGAATATCTATTTTTTCAATTTAAAGAATAGTCATTCTTTCATGGTCATAAAAATAGTTATTAAGAAGTTAATCAATTTCACTTCTTTCATTTCGCATACCAAATATAACCTAATTTTCTACTTTTATATTCTTTCATCATTCCTAAACCATCTAGCCTCCTCTAACAATACAACTGATCATCTTCTAATTTTTAACAAGCTTAATACTCAGAAGTATCATGTTAATCTGCATCATCAATCAAAATTAAGCAGCTGTAGTCCAATTTCTTAATGTCACTAGAATCTACGATATTGGCCATGTTCACTATAAAAAGATCAACAGAATCAATTATCAGTTATATCTCTAATAACTATGTTCCGAGAATAAACGGCATAAACTTTTTATATGATCTTAATTTTAGGCATAGGAAGAGTAATCGGGCTTGAGAAAGTAAGCCCATGGACAGTTCATAGGCTTGAATGAAAGACTTATCTTCCCCAGGGCCCAAAAACTGTTCCTAACCAATGTGGGACTAATCAGATGACCGCGCAACACCCTCATAACGCACTCACCAAAAAAAAAAAACACCCTCATATTTTGGAAGAGAAATGAGGAACAGCTTTTTTATGATCGATTTTGAAGGGATTGAAAAAAAATATAAGCAGGAAATCTAGGGAAGCATATTTCCAACTTCAACTAATAAAAGAAAAGAAGTAAAGTAAATTAATCAAAGATGTTTCTATCCCAAATCAGAAATGACTTAAAAAGGCTGTATGCTTCCTTGCTTGATTTTGATGACCTTGTTCAGTACGTATTACACATTAGACTGAAGGACAAAAATGATACAAGTTTTGGATAAAATTCACCCTTACAAATCAGCTTGTAAGGAGAAGACGCTCAAGAACTTATATATACATAGATAAAATTATACTTAAATTATGTAGGACATCGATCGTAATAAAAAAATCTAATTCGAAGTTTCCAAACACTTACAGGTGGACAATCTAATAGAGCATAGGTCGTGGAGCCCATTTGTTCTGAAACTACCTGGCAAATAGATTTCATAGCCCCTATCTCTTAAACTACCTGAATTTGAATTTTTGTAAATTTTGGACAATCTAATTGTATTGAATTTCTATCCCCACTTCAATGGCCACTATATCTCGAGTGTTTGCTTTGCTAACTCAATTAACAAGGCCAATAAAGTAATGGAACTAAGAGGATGAATTTTGTGTTCACAAAATAAAAAGGGCTTCGATCTACAAGCTCTTCTCCAATTGGGACTTGTATAACATTATTATTTATTACTTATTAGATAAATTTTTTTTGCTTTTTTTTCAACCATGAAAAATTTGTATGCACGAACACGATCACGATCACTCCGTATCTGGATCCTCTCCATCAGAAAACGATTTTTTTCCTGTCACTTGAGCTGTCTCTCGCCTAATTATTAGCACTTGTAACAAAAAAAACAAAAAAAAAAAAGATAATTAATTGTCACATCATTTAAATAGTATCAAAAAAAAAATCTCCAGATAAAAACAACTAATTTCTCGTGTGCAAATTAATAGAAAATAGTTACAAAATAAAAACTCAGTCATGAAATGAGATTAGAGTACCCGCTTAAATCCCAAAACTACCCTTGGGATTTCCATAAATTTACTCCTGCGGTGAGTCATTTTTGGCGCCAGAGGACACAAAGAAGCGGACCTCATCGACAAAAGTTCTACCCTTGGGCCGGTCCTCTTTTCTCACAAACCCACGCGCCTCTCTCTCCGTGTACTCACTCAACCCCTTTCTCCCGTTCCTCTCCCACAATCCCTCCCCGAAGCTCCTGTGCGCGTAGTACGCCTCGGCCTGCACCGGAACGACGCCGTCTTCGGCGTTCGTGTGGATCACCTGAACGGGAAGGCGCTCGTAGTGGCCGTGGCTCGTACCCTCCAGCTCGTCGACCCGGACGAGCCCGCGGGTGGAGACCGAGTAAAGATCGCCCGTGACCCGGAAGCCCGACCCGGGGAGGTTGATCAGGAAGGGAATGCCGTGGGCCCCGCAGACGAGCGGGTAGGCGTTAAGGGTAATATGGTGGCCCATGAAGACGGCATCGTTTTGGTCGATGAGGGACTGCATGAGCGTGTGGTTGGGGAATCCTCGCTTGAGCGTGCCGTACGTGAAGATTAGGTGCGCTTTGGACTCGTCGGCCATGGGTCAGATACAGAGAGAAAGAGACACAAATGTAGAGTGATCTTTTTATCGGATAGTGCAATATAAATTTTGGGCTGAAAGAAAGAAGGCCTAAAGGCTAAAAGCCCAAAGCAAATCACTTTCCGAAACTCAAGGGTAAACCAGCCGAAACATTGTTTAGGCCCACGAAAAATAATATTTTGAGTAATACTAAATATCATTACTCATTTTTTATTAATTTATTGTTCAAGAAATGCAAAAAAAAAAGGGGAAATGCAAAGAACCATAGTCTAATTTAAGAAAATAAATATGAAAGTAAATGAAGATCAAGAAAATTATCTACAATTAGTCAAGTGACAAAGAAACGTTGTCAATACTTACAATATCATGAATACAAATTGAGTAATATTCCATCCAAAATTGCTCCAAAAATTATTGAATTGTCACATTTGCTAGTCTATGAGGAGTCATGTTTGCTTCTCTTTTGATGTGCTGCACATTACATGATTAGAGACCTTTTAGTAACAACTTCGCATCCTCGATCAATTGCCCATATCGACTCTAAGATTGTTCTTCCATCTGCAAGACATTTGCAATCTCCATAACATCTCCCTCTAACATTATATTCAAGATACCCAAGTCTTTATTGAATTTTACTGTCTTCCAAACTGCATATGCTTATCCAACGGTAAGATCAACTATAAAGTGCTTAAAGGAACACATGGATGCCAAAACATTCTTTTATTAATCTCAAACAATAACCCCACACTTGTCGTCTTCAGTGATTTGTCTATCGCCGCATTTCAATTTATTTTTATTATCCCGCAAGGCAAAGCCATCCACTTTGGAACATTTGCATTTCGATATTGCTCCACATTAGTTGCGCCTTTTGTGCTGCTGCATTAAAATCCCTCATAACCTCCTTAGCATTTTTGGATTAGTTGGAAAGGGTGAGCAAACTCTTAACCAAAAACTATTGTATTTCTAGGTAGCCATATTTTTTTGGTTATTGTTGCAACAAGTTCTACCACTTCATTTTCTAGTTTTTCCATTAGTTCAATCTTCGCCTCCATTGGAACTTTTTTGAATCTTTCTATAGCAATCCCCCCAAATGTCATTTGTAGATGGACAACACCACAAAATATGGCATGTAATCTCCACATCCAATCTATAGATTGGGCACAACGGATCCTGAACAATTTTAAAAAAAAAAAATCTTGATTGGCAATAAATTGCTACAAGCCTTCTAAAGAAAAACTTTCACCGTTCTCGGGACATAAAGATTCCATATCAGAATCCACTCTCTACTATAATCATCAGCATTGGTGCTTTCTCCTATAGCCTACACAAATCGACCATTCTTCAGGTGATATACACTTTTTATCAAAAATTCTCAATTGAGCGTACCAATCCAAATTAGATAATCAGTCTGTCTGAAGGGGTTAATTGTCAAACTACATGTTAGAATATATTATTCTCATAGTCTCTCTATTTATAGACTCTATTGTAATACATTATCTATACTGAATATACAAGATATAATCTTTACGTCTCTTTCCGCTTTCACTCTCTCTCTCTTCTCCTCACTTTTCTCCAATATATTTAACACTACATATCCACTCAGTCTCCTCATTAAAAATTTACTGGATGAGTGACAATTTCCACAATTTTGTATCTTTATCAATAAGCTCCTAAAATCTTGCATCTCTGTATAGGATCCTCACTAGCGATTGAACTGCATACATTGAAGGACTAGAGACCATTCCTCAGTCGCCAAAGTAAACTTGCTTTTAGAAGATTCATGATATTCCAAGTACTTCTCTAGATATACGATGGCTTTGTGTGATAAAGAATGTTAAAGGTAACTTAAGGATTTCATTTTCAAAAAGTCTATTATAAAACAAGAAGAATGACTTTCAAACAAATTTTTTTCAATTTTTTCATATTTACTACAAAAAAATCTATTAAATTACTGTATGAAAATGAAAGATCATTTAGATTCTTTGCTTTACACTCCAATTTATATAGTACCGAGTACAAATATAAAGAGAGAAGGTCCGGTTATGGAACACATGGTCCACTTGGAAATGAGATGTGACAGAAAAATCTAGCCTTTTTTTTTTTTTTGTTGGTTGGCAGAAAAATCGAGCTTGAAGCTGTGTTCTCTTTTGACTCACAGCATCATGGGGCAATAATGGTGCGTTGAGGCATGAATCTTTTTCTCCGACAATGAGCACATGAATTTATTTGCAGGAAGGCTTATCTCTTCACATTCTTAAGTGGGGGGCTACCTAAAGTACTCACTTTACAAATCTTGGGACAGATTTCGGTGAACCAACTTGTTTTTCAAATGGGGTAAGCTTAAGATGATGAAGATCAACATTTTTTCTTTTTCTTTTTTGCCGATTTGATGGCATACCAGCTTTAATGACGGAGGGTCAGATTGTTCAATTTGTGGCAATGGCCCTCCCAAGCACCCACCCCACTCAAGCAAAAAACAAAATAAAAGAAAATAACTACAGTCCTATCTAGCCCTCCAATTTTTTTAAAAAAGCTACCCCTAAAAAAAAAAATTTATATAGAAGAAGACCTCTCACAACATAACTCTTTAAATAAAAAATTTGATGGTTTTCTTTAAGCCCAAAACCAAAAGCTTCTTCTTGGCTAGCTAAAAAAATTTCTGGAGAAAAAAAAAAAAAAAGCAAACAAATTATGCTTTCATATTACTGCAGATGAAGTCTTGATGAGACTTGGTATCAATAAATCTTTCTTCTTCTTTTTCTCGGCGTGTCTTCAAGAAATTATTTACATTTAAAAAAATTTAAACTTTAGACTTGATGAAAATGTCACAAAGATCAAGACTCTACCCACTTAAGTCAACCCAATAGTGTAATGGTTTTTTTTTTTTTGTCACTTAACTTGTGTAAAAACTTTTCTCAACTTATAGGAAGATTAAGTTATATTAGTTACAGGAGATAAAATAGTTTATTAAAAAATATGACATTATTATATTAATTCGCCCATTCCATGAGAAAAATCATGGTTTCACCAGTGGAATTTGCTAAAACCAAGTAAACAAAGCAAAAACATAATTTATTTATTTAAATAAAGATGAAGAAAATGTAAAAAAAAAAAAAATGCTGGTTATCCAACTTTGTCAAACTTGCAAATACCATGTATGCAAATATGCAATGAACAACAACTTACGAATTTAGATGGATTAATATTTTTAGAATCTTTAAAATATTATACCATGAAGAATTTCTTAAATCTCAACAGCTAATTTTTAATTAATAATTCTGATTTTGCAATATCAATATTTATCATTTTAAAAATATAATAAACATGATAAATATCAAATTAATATGAGAAAATATTACTCATTAAATTTTAAATCAATAATTAAAATTTAATATGATCAAATATCTTAAAAATTTAAAAATCACAAATTTCATTTTAACTATATATAAGAGGCAGCCGCTACATTAAACCTAGCCCATAAATTCAGAATTCATTATACATTGGCGAACGAGCAGACCCTATTATTAGGTTGAGATCGCATAAAACATTTAAATTATGTTTGGTACGCGGAATGATTATTACAAGAAATAGTTTTTACTAAGAATTGAAGGAATAATCATTTCATTATGACCATAAGAATGGCTATTACAAGGCTAATTCATTTTACTCATTTCATTCTTAATAAAAGTTATTCCTTGAAATAGTCATTCCACGTACTAAACATATCATAAGGTATTTCATGCGCAATAACTATAATAGGACTGTTAATTTAAAATAAATGGCTTAAATTCTACTATGTTATCTAGCAAGATAAAAATCTAAAACGTTTTCCCCTTTTAGAAGTTGCCACCAACTTCACCAGCCTCACTGCTACTACCTGTCTCCCGGCAACCACTATTAGCGGTGCTGCCCATCTTTTTGGCTATTTTGAGGGTGACCGAACAAGTTAAAAGTGGCCAAACCACTTTTTTTGACAAAAAGCCACCCCAAAGGCTAGTCGGAGCTAACTTTGCCAGCTCATCTTTCAACGTGTGATCTAATCCTTGGATCTCTTCTCTCCCCAATTACAAACCTTTGCCTAATCCTTCCTATCCTCTTAATCCAAACCTTGTTATTTCTAATCTCATAGATCAAAGTACCAGATCTTGGTGCTCATCATCTATATGCACGCTTTTGACCCACCCTCAGCAGAATATATCCTCAAAATTCATATCAGGTTTTGGGCTCCGTTTGGGCCCCTCTAGTCCACTGCCCTCCCTATCTGAATCTTAGTTTATTTTGTTGTATCCACTACAGAGAGAATGGAGGTGAAAAGGCCTAATTGGCCCCCTCAGTCCCATCTGGAGCCCCGTGCCATGTTCGCCTAACCACTAGAAGAAGCAACGCGCGCAAGTTACCTTCAATTATTTGGCTCCACATAATCACAACCCCTTTTGAAATATTTTAACAAAAGAATAAAAAAATAAAAAAAATAAGGCTGGAGCGTTCGTGTGCGTATGTCTGTCGCATTCCTCAACGCACAAAACCCCATGTCGTATAAAGGCAAAAAGGCATTGAAGAAAGAAAGAAAGAAGAGAAAGCTGCAGAAAAGTCTTTAGTTGCGACCAGAGAGAGCAGAAGAGAAGAGGACAGCTTCACGTGTACGGTGGGGACGCGCGCCACATGAATGAGTTGTTTCACCCAACATTTGTTTGGGTTCAATCGCCATCGTAAGGGGCGTGGTGGGGACACGAATATTTGGCCGTACACGTGGACATTGGGATCGATCTACACGGCTTGGGACAGTAACACTTCGAGGGAAGTGAGGGTACAGTGTGTCAGATGCATATGCTGTTTCGGCAAAAAGGTCTGTACCCGCTTCCTCATACATTGCACCCGACAGATATCTCGTTTTTTTTTTTTTTTTAATTATTCAGTTTTAGTTTAATTTCTTTTTTCTCTCTAAAGAAAAAATTTAATATAAATGTAGACCATTGAAAAACTTACATTTAAATTCTTGTTTTTTTTTTTTTGGCTGCATCTAAACCAAATTCAGCAATACAATCTAAAAGATTGATGAGTTTATAAGAGAAATTACGTGTTGCATGATAAAACCAATCAACTGTTTCGTAAGTTTTTACTTATTTCAATTGCTTGTCTTCAATTTTGAACATTTCACGTTTTTATAAATCATACTTTAATAATAAACATATTCCATATTAAAAACCACAATCAGTTTTATCGTGCAAACATGTAATTTCTCTTTATAAACTAAGCAATCTTTTATGCATGCTTACTACGAACTATTATGTTGTGAGCCTAAACAATTTGAAATAATTATTACCAATGCATTGAGACTCATGTTTATTTGCAAAAATAGCTATGATAATTGAATATATGTTGTATGAATCGTCATGTACGAATGGCAGGCATATGCATAAAAATATTTGACCATATGGTCCATAGTTATAGTTATATTGTTTAGCCTTGAAACCAAAGGTTTTATATAAGAGAATGTGCAACTATGTACAAGTGGTGGTTATAATAGATTTTACTATTAGAAATGTGGTACAACATTATGCGTGCTTCACCATCGCACCGAGGTTGTACAACATTGTGTATGAGATAACGCAAACCCTATTAAAAAGAGGTTAAGGGCTCGAGTAGACCATATGAAAAAAAGTTTTGAATTATGACAAATTATGTGCACCACTTAACATACTTTATTCCGCATATTTTTCTTGCATTAAAATAATACGTGGATTTTCTCTAGAATTATGCATTTTTTTATTTTTTATTTTTTTTTAAAAAAAGCAATATTTGATACTAGCATATTAACAAGAGCAACACTTATCAATTTTATAAAACCCTTGACTTTCTTAATTACTAAAGTCACTTGTTATTTTCCATGAGATAAGGCTCATTGCATGACAAGTTCTTTGATAGTTTACTTATGAAGTCGCGGATTTACGCAGGTACTTTCTCACATGTAAAACATCTAGGTGTTTTGCAGTCTAGCATGTTTTTGTGGAGGTAGATGTAAGCCATTCGCAAGACTGGAGATGTTAAGCGAAAGGCTTGTGTAGGCAAATTTTTACCGCTTTCCTTTATATTTTACTCTGATAATTAGTGTTTAAGGNTGCATCTAAACCAAATTCAGCAATACAATCTAAAAGATTGATGAGTTTATAAAGAGAAATTACGTATTGCATGATAAAACCAATCAACTCTTTCATAAGTTTTTACTTATTTTGATTGCTCGTCTTCAATTTCAGACATTTCACGTCTTTATAAATCTTACTTTAATAATAAACATATTCCATATTAAAAACTATAATCAGTTTTATCGTGCAAACATGAATTCACAATCTTTTATGCATGCTTACTACGAACTATTATGTTGTGAGCCTAAACGATTTGAAATAATTATTACCAATGCATTGAGACACATGTTTATTTGCAAAAGTAGCTATGATAATTGAATATCTGTTGTATGAATCGTCATGTACGAATGTCAGGCATATGCATAAAAATATTTGACCATATGGTCCATAGTTATAGTTATATTGTTTAGCCTTGGAATCAAAGGTTTTATATAAGAGACTGTGCAACTATGTACAAGTGGTGGTTATAATAGATTTTACTATTAGAAATGTGGTACAATATTATGCGTGCTTCACCATCGCACTGAGGTTGTACAACATTGTGTATGAGATAACGCAAACCCTATTAAAAAGAGGTTAAGGGCTCAAGTAGACCATATGAAAAAAAGTTTTGAATTATGACAAATTATGTGCACCACTTAACATACTTTATTCCGCATATTTTTCTTGCATTAAAATAATACGTGGATTTTCTCTAGAATTATGTATTTTTTTTAAAAAAAGCAATATTTGATACTAGCATATTAACAAGAGCAACACTTATCAATTTTACAAAACCCTTGACTTTCTTAATTACTAAAGTCACTTGTTATTTTCCATGAGATAAGGCTCATTGCATGACAAGTTCTTTGATAGTTTACTTATTAAGTCGCGGATTTACGCAGGTACTTTCTCACATGTAAAACATCTAGGTGTTTTGCAGTCTAACATGTTTTCGTGGAGGTAGATGTAAGCCATTCGCAAGACTGAAGATGTTAAGCGAAAGGCTTGTGTAGGCAAATTTGCATAGCATAGTATAGACACTAATGTTTGGTATAAATTACATTATTTTGGAAGCTCTATGTTTTTACCGCTTTCCTTTATATTTTACTCTGATAATTAGTGTTTAAGANTTGTAATTTTAACAAATTACAAGCTAATTCACTACAAGAAATTATGTCATTAGTGACGACCTAAAAGTCGCTGCTAATAATAGCTTATTAACGTCGACTTTTGAGAATTGATGCTAATAGTCGTTTATAATATTGACATAATAATAATATCAGCGTCGACAAAAAAAGTCGTTGCTGATATCGCATCGCTAATAACCTGGCGAGAATGTATTCCTGTACACAAAAAATTATTAGCGATGACATGCTCTTATTAGCAACGACAAACGTTGACGCTAATAATAACATATTAGCAGCAACTCAAAGTCGATGTTTATGCATTATTATCAACGTTGACATTGATAATAGGGAATCAACGTTGACCTTAGGGTGGATGCTCATGCATTTGTTTAAAAATAAAAAATAAAACACACCAGTGTTGACTTCCGAGTCGACGTTGATGTGTGTTCATTTTTATTTATTTTTTTTAAGAAAGGCATTATCGTCAACTCTAGGGTCGACACTGATAATAGTGCATCAACGTTGACTTTCGAGTCAACATTGATGTGTTTCAATTTTTTATTATGTTTTAGCGATGATCGATCAACTCGGTCATCTCTCGAGGGGTGATTAATTACTCTGACCAAAAATTGGCCCAATTGTTGAATTGGGCTCAATTTTTTTTTTTTATCCAAGCAAAACTTTGTTCCTTATCAATCCTTAAGCCCTAATTAAACATTTCTTAACCCTAATTTAAATCAGGGTATTACAATTGTAGTAAAAGATAGAGGCATTGTTTGTTAATACTTTAACATCCCATTACCTAATTTCGTAAAGTGTGCATTGTCTCAGCAGTGCACTTATTCCCATAATAAGTTAGAAGTGCTATGACTTTGACAAACAAAGCCTATAATATCTTAAGGGTTTTTCCTTATTACTTACGTGTCATAAACAAGAGTTCGGTTGCACTTTGGAAATGTTAGAATATCTTTAAGAACTCTTGCACTTTGGAAATGTTAGAATATCTTTAAGAACTCTTGCACTTTGAAAATGTTAGAATATCTTTAAAATATTACAATATCAATTAGATTTTTCACAATAATCTGTGTACCCTCAGGATTTCGCACAATAATTTCCTATATTAGACAAAATTTCTTGTCTTGTCTTACTTAATTACATGGTGAACAAGACAAATATCACAATATTAATCACAATCAATCATGACAAGAAATCTCGTTTGATACAGGCAATTATATATGGTGAACAATCCGGAGAATTCGTAGAAAATTATGATGAGAAATTCGTTTGATATCGTAAGACAAGAAATCTCGTATGATACAGACAATTCTGGTGAAAAATCCTGACGATATAGTCAAAAATCCTAAGGATACCCAAAACAATTATTATGAAGAATTCTATTGATATCGTAATATTTTGAAGTTATTCTAACAGTAAACAAATACGGATACATTTTCGTATCCGTATTGTAAGCATGCATAAATACTTAGTTTGGTACGTAATTTAAAACTTTTTGACTGTGTTTGGTAAATGATCATTTTAGAGTTTTAGAATTTTAAATAGTAATAAAAAGTGATTCATGTGATATAAAAAGTAAAGAAAAAAAATTTATTAAAAAGTAATTAATAAAATATTAAAAGTAAAGTTGACTTTTTTTAAAAAAAAATGGCGAGAAGAAAAATGGTTTGCTGGACATAGCCATCATATTGACTTTGTAATTTAAGAAAAATAAATTTTTTTAATGAAAATATTTTAAAAGAATTTGTAGGTACCAAAAGAGGAAAAAACAATAAGTCAATAATACCTTTCTTTTTTCTTTTCCTTTAAAGGCGTGTTGAAAATTTTTTTTGGTACCAAGTAATTGGAAGAGAGGATCCTAATCCCGAGTAATTTCAGAATCTACAAGGTATTTACTGAAATAATCATTTGAGAGTGCAATTAACATATGGGTTGTAGTAAAACTCAAAATTGAGTTGCATGCAACTGCAGTCGATGAATTACTTTCATAGCAAAAAAAAAAGGATAATGCTGTTTGTCTATCTAAATTTATTTATTTTTGTCCATCCATCACTACATGACAAAATTTATATAACAAAATAATAATATAAATTTTGTCATGTAGTGATAAATGGACAAAAATAGATAAATTTAGATGGACATATAGCATTGTCAAAAAAAAAAAAACTTATTACCATCAAACCTGTGATTTGCTTTCTTTTGTCAATTCATTTTACAGTAATTGGTACCATGTTTTTGAGCCAATTACTGTATGAGATGTTCCATGTTCCCCCCTAAATGAACGTATATTCGGTGAAGGGACATTACAAATCAAAAGAAGTTGGCCTACTAATTAAGATAAGAAATATGAACCACTTAATAACTTCCATATTTCCTAGCCTCACATTATATGCATGTTACATCATAATACATATTTCTGGTAAGATAAAGTTCGATCCCTGGTTAAGAGGAGTCACAAATTAAAAAAAGTTGGTGCTACGCACATGAAGTTCAGTTAATTTTGAAGGGGTGCAAAAAACAATTATAGAAATGGTTTTCTTCTTCTTTTGGTTAGAAAAAAATATGCAGTTAATTTTTTCTTTTTTCTTTTTTCGCTAATATTAATTGACCAAAACAAACAAACAAACAAAAGTAAATGTTGCTTCAAATTCAAGTTGAATAGGTGATGATCATAGCATGTCGATAAGTTCTTCATTTTCTTGATCTCTCTAATGTTTTCATCTCTTAAATTTATTTTTTTTCATCATATTCTTTTCTTCTTATCGTTTTATGAATGATGCTCATGAGAATAGTTTGAGATCAGGCGAAAAACTAAATTGAATCAATGGTGGAACAATAGATTAGTTACTAGCTCTTAAAATTATTTGCATGAGAACTTAAACAATATGGTTATTTTATCTATATTATGCTAATAAATTGGTGGCAACTGAAAGATGTATCCAAGTTTCTATGATTTTGGTTCCTAGAGATGGCACCAAATTGTTAGCACAGTTGACCATGGGCCAAGGTAGCGATCCGAGGTACTTGCAAAGAAGGAGAAAGGTAAGTACAAGAGCTTGTCGGAAGGTAATAGCTCTGATGTTTAAGTTAGTTTTGTTGAAATAGACTGTATTGGAGAGAGAGAGAGAGGATGAAATTTCTTTTTTTTTTTTTTTACCTATTGTCCACTACCTTTTGTAGTCAACTTGTAATAGCCATTGGCCATGTGGCGCGCATTGATTAGAGGCTGGTTGGCTACGTCATTCCCTAGGTCCCATGACCCCTGCAAAACGCCACTTCCTGCTGGGGTCGCGAAGACCAATGATGATTTGCTAAGAGATGGAATCTAGTGTGATGGTGTGTAGTTGGATATGTTCGGGTTCATTGGTCGATGGGTAGGGTATTCGGGTTTCTAGGCTTAAGAGGGCTGCCAAGCACATTATGGCACGCTCCAGCGCTAAAGCCGAATATCACGCCATTGCCAATGCCACAGTTGAGTTGAAATGGCTTCAATCACTCCTAAAGGAACTTGGTGTATTTCTTCCACCAACACCCACTCTTTGGTGTGAAAACATTGGGATTACCCATCTCGTTGCCAATCTAGCATTTCATGCTCAAATCAAGCATATTGAGATTGATTACCATTGTGTTCGACATTGCATGGCTAATTGTGTGCTTCAAGTTCGATTAATCTCAAACTGTGATCAACTAGCCGATATTCTCAACTAGGTTTCGGAGTCATGCAACAACCACCTTTCATCCTTATCAACGGAACACTATTTCAACGTAATAGCACAATGTGAATTGAGAGATAGTGAGAGTCTGAGAGATTTATGTGATCCCACTTTGTTTTTCTCACGTTTGTAATGTTGTACGGCATAGAGAATTTAGAGAAGTCTTTTTTTTTTTATTATTAATCTTCTTTTGTGTGAAAGTGAAATTTGTGTATATTAGGACATTAAGTTTTAAGTGGTTTTCTCCCTACTATTCTTTATACTCTATATTTTGATAGTAATTACATTTCCTCCTAATTATCTCTGCCTATGGATGAAAGTTTGTAAAGGCAAACTACATTAAATACTGGTCTCTTGCATGATTGGGTTATTTTATCATGTTCTTTTTTGATTCTTTGGAATCTTAAAATTATTTTATCACATCAAGACCCTCCTTTGCAGTAGCAGTTGTAGTCCTTAGTGATAAAAGGGGGGAATATTGTCACTACTTTGAGTAAGCGTCTCCATTTAAAAATAATGTGACTTTTAAAATTACAATTTAATCAAAATTTAATAATGATTTATCACAAATCTAATGATAATTTTAAAAGCAACATCATTTTTAGATGAATAAGAGAATGAAATTTAGCATTACTTACTATAATTTCCGTCTTTCCCTTGTATTACATTAAAAAAGAAAAAAGAAAAGAAAAGAGAAAAGGAGGCGGCAAAGCACTTTACCCCTTAACCAGATTGAGAGCAACCAATGAAGAAACTAACGAGCTAGAATCATCAAAGCAAGGCCACCAACACAAGAAAAACAACCACCCAACAAAGAAAAAAAACGACATGACGATGATATATTTAAAACAAGACAAGTGTGAACAAAGAAGGTATGGCGAGAAACAACGCGTTTTCAGCATTTGCTTTCTATAGCAAGATTTTTAGCCCTCGTGAACCCGAAGTGGGAGGTTGGCTGTTGAATTCTGAGCTCTGCTTCTTTTCTTTATTCCATAGCGCGAGGCACGACTTCATAGGATCAAGTAAAAGGTTGATTGTGAGCGCTTCCTTTTTCTGACTGCTAAGGGAAGACTATTCTTATATAAAAATAGCTCCACATATTATGTTTAATAATATGCAAACTATTTATGAAACTATATAAGGACAGTTTAAGAAGATTTGCATCACTCTGTTTTCACTCTTGCCTCAAGCAAACAGAAACAAACCTAATAAAAAACATGTAAATAATAAAATAAAAATAAAAAAAAGATTCATGGGTGTGTTTGGTAAACTTTTTTGTAGTGTTTTTTTTTTTAAAAAAAAAATAGTAATAAGAAGTGATTTATGTGATATAAAATAAAAAGAAATCGTGAATTTTTTGTAAGAAAAAAGTGAAAAAGTTTGTTTGAATTGTAGTTAGAAGGGATTGATACAATATAAAAAGTTAAAAAAATTGTTAAAAAAAGATTGATATGATATAAAAAGTAAGAAAAAAAAATTGTTTGGTAATAAAAATATTTTGAAGTTGATTTTTTTAGAAAAATAAGAGAAGGATTTGCCAAACCAACCCATGTCTCAATAAAAGACAAACTAAAATACATAAAAATAAAATAAAATAAAAAATAAAATAAAATAAAGGTTTGGTAATAGGAATGTTTCGTGATATATTTCTCATTTTATTTCTTAAACATTAGAATTTTTCCCTTCCATCGAAACAAAAAGTAAACGTGTGGAAGGGCCAAAAAGATATAAGACCATTGCCTAACCAGGCCTACGTTCTATTCCAATTTACACAAGATAAATTAATAAAGTGTTAATACATGAAGAAAAAAATAGAATGTGTAATACATGTGTTTTCTTTTTGCATTTTTTATTTGTTATTTGTTTGGTTTAGTAAGTGTATGAGCTTTTATTGAATGAAGAAAACAAGCACAAAAGCACAAGGGTATACTCCAGCAAAACTATACACGTCGTACCTGAAACAGAAAGGAAAAGAAAATGCTAGAGATCCCCTCATTTTACTCCCACCCCCTTTACTTCCTGGTGCAGCACTGCCACTGTCACTGCCACTGCCACGTCAGTCCCGAACTTTGAGGTGATCGCATCACTCTCAATATTCAATTTTAGCGGTCACAACCGTTAGATTGGCAATCCCAACCACCACCACGACTAACTCCGCGTGGTAGTTGAGGGTGGCACTAGCAGAGACAAAGGATGCAATTTTTTTTTTTCTTTGACATAGCTTTAAGGAGGTAAAAATAAAATGAAAGTGATTATAGCATTTCTCAAAATTAAAACCAAACTGGAGTAGGGGCAATACAAGAACACTAGCATTGGAAATTTGGAACAAGCTAGACAATCGGCAGTATGGAAAAGTAAACTAGTTACAACTTTCTAATACAACTTAAGAGGCGTTTGATACGTAGAATGACAATTATATTAGTAAAATAAATATCTATTTCTAAGAATAAAAAAAGGTGTAATAGAAAAACTATTCATGTTTCTCATTTTAGTAACAACACATATGTTCTCATTAGAATTAAATCAAAATTACTAAAATACTTACATTTTAAAAAACAAAAATTGAGCCTCCGTTCACTCCCACGAGAATCACTATTAAAAATCTTATCAAATTATGAAATAATTATTCCAATCCATGAATTTAATGCTTGTACCAAACGTGTTCTTACTACAAAATTTCAAAAATTTCAAATTTCCATAGTTCCTAACAACGTGGAGAGAATTAGTTATTCATTTTACAAAAAGAAAGATACATGTGGTTGCCAAGCCCTTTGAGATCAGCAATTGTGTTGGTTTTTGATCACTTTCTTCAGCATGCAAAGTCTTCCTTTGCAACAGATTTCAAAATCCTTTTGGACAGCAAGCACACACGTGTAGGCTCATGTTGAAAAATTCTAACATGGCATAATCACTACATTGGAAATGTCAAGGCCTACGTCCTAAATTTCTATCTGCACATAATTGCAAAATGAGACCGCTACATCAATAATTAATACGCGTAACATTTTTAATTTATGTCACGTACACTGACACATGATACAAATTAAAGTAAAAAAAAAAAAAAAATCTTTCTTGACATAATCATTCACAAAACCAATTCTGGTTTTTTTTTTTTTTTTTGCCGTGAAAAAATGCATTTTTAACACGAACCTTGGTCTCTAAAGCGGAATCCAATAATCCAATAGTGGGCGACATTGGCAAGGACAAAGCTGTGGTGTTGAGTGTGCAATGTGCATTGCAGGCTTACTGTACTTGTAGGGGCCTGTTTGGCTGTTTGCAACATGGAAAGGGATCGGATCGTGTCTTACTATTTTTCTAACTTTTTTGGATTGAATTACAACCAGAGGTCCAGAAACATAGTCTCCTCCTGTCAGAACCCCAAGATTCTGTTCAAACTAAATTTCGGACTCCAAAGATTCTCTACTCGGCCATTCTTGCTGTCCAGGAACTGGCCTCTCATGACATCCAATTATTATTAGATATGGTAATTGTTCTCCACATGTGAAATTCACATCTAAGTTTAAATCAAAGTTATATAGTAGAGATCCTCTTCGAACTAAGGATCACCCGCTTTGATAGCACAAATAATTATCATTTCTTCTAAAAGTCGGATTTGATTAAAAAATAAATAAATAAATCATTTAATTACTACTCTATTAATAACGATGGTCATTAGAGAAGAGAGACTAGTATATATTTTGGAGCCACTCAAAAAAAGTATTTGTTTCATTTATGTTATTATTTCACAAAAATTAGTCAATTTACAATTCAAATTCTTTAGATCCGTTTATAAAGCTCAGTTTTACTTAATTAGGGCTGACAATTTTTTACACAACTTGCAGACTCAATACAAAATTAGCAAGTTAAGATTAAAGGGTCTGATCCTATTAAATCAAATAAATTGAATTATGATTGACTTATATATATTTATACCTTAACATGACTCAAATTCAACACGTAACGTTTAGGATTGATAATTTTTTATATGAACTCAATATGAAATTAACATGTTATAATTGACCCGTTTAATTAAATGAATCCTGTTACAATTAACTTATATAATTTTATATTTATATCTGAACACGACTTAAATCCAAAACGCAATCAGAAACGGCCACCCTACACCTAATAAGGAATCTCCCACCGTGAGACTAATTTTACTATAAGATGTCACACGTTAAAAGTAATTAAAACGTATGTCTTTTGTCTTGATCATATACGACACACGACTCAAGGCTTTCACTATGCTTAAATAAATACACTGCACTGTTGCGAATGGTATTAATGTTGCCTTGCCGGCAATCTAAAGTTGGTGGGGGGTCAGTGTTTGGGTTTGCTGTTCTCGCTACTACAAGTAGTGGTAGCCACTGCATCACCGGTTTGTTGTATAGTTTTGTTTGGTTTTTTATGGGAACAATTCAAGGAAAAATGTTTTTTTTTTTTTTTAAATCATTAATTTATCATTGTTTGGTGATCCTACAAATAATATCGAAATTGTTTTCGATTGTTTGGTTAGTACAAAAATTTTGTCCACTGCAATTGAAATTTAACTAAAAAGTACTCAATTTATCATACAATGCCAAATATTTCTGCGAACATTTTTAAATAAAATTCCACAAAAACCCACATACGGGAAGGAGGAATTGCAATAGGGGAAGGGAGTTTTTCTTTTATTTTTTTTTTTTTTATTTTTTGTGGAAGGCAGAAGAAAAGGGAAGTTGTTAGGTGGTAAGGAGGCAACATGGATCAAGAAGGATAGCGGATGACCATCAAAAGAGGGCATACTAAAAAAATAAGTACTATACCGACGTTTATTTGTCGGTATTTATTAAAATAACAATGCTTATTTTCATTACCGATAGTATATAATGATAGACCTATATAATATATATTATACATGATACAATCATATACGTTCATATATAAGTGGTACTCAACTATACTAATACTACTATAAGCAATATAGGCACGGTAATAGCGTTGCGACGCATGTTTCACAAGCGTCGAAAAAGGAGTGTCGGCATTTTTTTTTTTTTTTTTTTAGCGATGGCACTGAAAAGGGGTCAACTTTGTTTCTTTGTGATGGTAGCGGTCGACCCATCATTATAGGGGAGGAAGGATGGGAGCCGAGAGGCAAAACGGATAGCATTAGAGCGACGGCAAGTGGGTTATTCAACCAAAGTGGGTGGTGTAGTGGTTTAGGAAGAGGATTTTGGTGGTTGGAAGGGGCACAAATTTTGGAAAATAGCTTACACTTCTTCTTAGGCAAAAGCCAGTTTCCCAAAACTACAGTAAAAATTAAATTTTGTTGTTGACAAAAAAGTCATGTTCTGTTAATTAATATTTTTTCACCCGTACCAAAATCGGACATTTTATATCGAAACAAACACAACATTTTTTTTTTAGTTCCATTGGAGTACCTAAGCTAGTGGTAGACACTTGTCCATATCTTGTTTGGTAGAAGAATCATCAACATCCATCATCCATGCATGGCAAAAATAAAAATCAGAATGGGGCCTGTACATGGGTAAGTGGGGTTGGGCAGGGTTGAATTTGAAGTAAAGATGGAGAAATTTCGAGAAGAATTAAAATTTGTAATAAAGGTTATCATAAAATTCTTTGATGAGAAATGACATCTCCACGATTTTTTGGTTTCTTTCACACCCACTAAGTCTCACATGGTAGAATTTTACGGTTGATCAACCATATACATATATCTCATACGATAGAGTGAAAGAAACCAAAATAAAATGTGGAAATAATGTTACCCTCCTTTGAATTTCTCAAACTCAAGTGTTTGTCTTTACTTCTGTTTGTTGGATCAATCTTAATTACATACGACACCTCTTTTCCGGCAACGCCAAATATAATATTAGCAATGAATTGAAGCCACTTGTCCGGTTGTCCCATGGTTTTTTCTTTTCAGAAATCACAAAGTTTTTTTTTTTTTTTTGTTAAAATTGGGTTTGAGGAGATTTTTTAAAATTTAATATAATAAACTGACAAGTGTCTTTAAATTGTGTAATTTTCACAAAAAAATTAAAAAAAAAAAAAAGAGAGTCAAAATTACATATTTTAAGAACATATATTAATTTAATAGACTAAATTAAAAAGAAATTTTTTAATTTAATTTAGAAGAAAACTTTATGGACGACTAAAACCATTGATTCATTTATTGTCGTGGAGTGAAAACTAGTACCATCTGCCTATATAGTCAAGTGGTGGGAGAGGAGGGAAGGTTTAACTCAAAAGTTTATATATATATTTTGCTTTGCTAGTTGATAAATATAGATTTACACTAAATAAAAGAAAAAAATATATATAGATTATTCTCATAAGCTTGATGCTAATTCTAGACAAGTATAGCTTAAGTGCTGTAAAAATAATTACTACACAATTTTTTTTGTATTTTTTTAACTGTTTGATCTAATTTGACACTCCTTTTCTTTTTAATGAAAAATTTACAATAAATTTAAACCGTTTAAAAAATATTAGAGAAATGTGCCTAGATATTTTATGGCCCCTATTCCACTAACAGTTCCACTGGAAAGGGACAGAGGAAACATGACACTTTGTGGTCAAAAGTGCATTAATATTAGTGATTATAACAGAAGGAATAATTAAATATAATTGGAAGAAGCTTTACCGTTGGTCGCCATGTTTCAGAATCTGTCGTCATCAATATTCATATTATCTCTCAATTCAGGTTTTTTTTTTTTTTTTTTGTATTTAACAACGTAAAAATTTTGATTATTAAAAATATATATTTATTAATAAAAATATATATATTTTTTATGTTTTTATGCTTATGTCGTATAAAATTTTGTGCAAAAGAAAAAAAAAATTTAGTTCTCTTGATAACATGGGTATTTTTTAAAAATATAATATATTATAAACTGTTCGATGCAAAAAATGATCTAAATTCACGTAATATAAAAATATTTTAGGGATACGATCAATCAATGTCTATTATATTAATAATAGATTAGAAGATTTATAAGCCACTTGCGGACGCATTAAGTAACAGTTTAGTCAACATTCCAGCCTTAATCCACCAATTAGAAGAATCTTGTCATCCGGATGAACATGTGCTAAGGTTCCATGGATTTGCATAGAAAATTGTTGCTTTTTTGTCGATCCAATTGTTCGAATCTACTTAGAGATTCTCAATGTTAATTCTAATTAAGGATGCCCTAGCCAAAAGGGCACCACTGCCCTCATAGATAGGTAACAGAAAATGTAACGCTTCCAAAATTTAAACCTTATAAATTAAAATTAAAGGTGTTATTAACTAACTTAACCTTGATTTACGCAACAGAAATTATTATAAATAGGATTTCCAAATTGATTGAGCAGCAGAAAAATTAAAACTTTATCTAATATTGACCAGAGCTCTAAGTTCTCATAGACAGTTACATTACATAATATGATGAAGTAAACCATTAAGGGTGGTAGTTTAATGGTTTTAAAAAAAAAATTAAGTGATTGGGCATGCACTAGGGCCTGAATTTGACTCCTGCAATAGAAATTTTTTAGCTTATTAGTATTCGCCACCTTGAATCTCATTAATGCCCTAGTGGGGCAAGTGTTGAGCTGTGGCTCAGTTAGTCTTGAGGGAATGCATGCGGTTCCCACCATTTAGGTTCCTCCTAAGCGGCGCCCAACAATTTGAAAACTACTATGTTCTCCTATTGTCCTAAGTGGCGCCCAACAGGTTAAAAACTACTATGTTCTCCTATTGTTTTGTCGTTGTTCGTTTTTCTCTGTAAATTTACATTTAAAGGTAGAACGATAAGTAAACAAGTAAGGTAGTACTAGTGTGCAAGTTTGTGACTATGAACATTTCATCATTTGGTCATTAAAAAAAAAAAAAACAAATCTTAAATATAGAAGTGTCTTTATATATTGTAACATTCTTTTGCAAGACTTATTTCTAATTTAACTTACCATTGAAAAAAAAAAAAAATTATACATTTTCATTAGTCACAAAAATGCAAGTTGGTTAGATGGATATAAAGAACTTTCCCTTTTCTTGTTCTTTTTTTCTTTATCCGGTGTTATGGAAGAAGTAGATTTAAAAAAGCAAAAACTTCTAAATAACGTACAAATTTGTTTGTTTGGAAGTAGGAATAAAAAAAATTAAAAAAAAAAAAAAAACGAAGAAGAAGAAGAAGAAGAAGAAATATTATAATTTGTTCACGATTCTCAATTTATAAACCCCGGCTCATCATTGCGTTCATGCTTCCATACCCTTTCAAGACAAGGAATAAAACAAGTATTATCAGATGGTTCCAAAGATGTCTACTTTTCTAGACCTACTATAAAGTATTATATCATTTCGCAAGCTTTAAGGGGCCAATATCATGGTAGTATCCATGCACTTCACAATAAATAGATATGCTTAAACCATTTTTAATTCACAATCACGTTGTAATCTTTCTTTAAAATATCTAAAATTAAAATAAAATAAAATAAAACCCATTTGACCAGCATCCCACCTTCAAAGTTGAAACTAAAATCCAATCCATGTTTGTTAAACACTAAAGTCCAATGCATGTTTGTAAACGAGTTTGTTTTGGCTTTTGTTTTCGGTTATTAAGTTAAAAACATTAACAACTTCTCAAAACATCACATTTTCTAAAACATAAAATTGTTTTTACCTATAAATCATGTCAAAACAATTTTTAAACTAAAAATAAAAGAAATACCACAAAAAAAAATTGGTCACCCCCCATACCCAACTACACTTTAGAGCAACAGATAGGGACAGACCTACTTTTGGACCAAGGGGGGCCATGGCCCCCCCTTGGTTTTAAAATTTTCTTTAAATTTCTTTAAATTATGTTAAATTTATATATACTTTTAGGCTTAAAAACTAAGTTTAGTCTCTTCTAAAAATAAATTTAGCCCCTAATTTTTACTTTGGCCCTTCCACATAAAAAATTTTGGTTCTGTCATTGACAACAAATTCTCTAAATAAATAAATAAATGGAAGAAAATATAATATTTTTTAATAATTACTCTAGCATTACCTTGGTTTTAAGATTCTAGAGAGAATCAGTTGGAGTGATTTAGGGTCTTATTAGCTAAATTAACAAGGATTTAATGTTTTAGACAATTTGTTGGACATGCTCTTAGTTCATCTACTAGGGTCAAATTTAAGCTAAAGATCAATTTGATTCATGCAAACCTAATTGAATCAAATCCCAGTCACTTCTACCATACTTCAAAAAAACCTCATCCAAATGTTTTTAGTTTTCCATTACTCCACCATTTCTTTATTTTGAGCATGATTAATGCCACTATTTATATTAGACTTTCACACCTACTTCATATAAGCTAATATAGCGTATTTTAAGTGATTAACATAAAAAGTCACTTAAAATATGTCACATCAATCAGTGTCCAAGTGGTGTGAAAATCAGTACGAAAAATAGCATTCTTCTTTGAGCATTGACTAGACAAGCAGAATTATTACAACATAATTAGGTAAACTTAAGCACCCCACATTACCATTCAAAATTGTACCAACACTTTCTACAACCCACCAAACTACATATTAACAGATGCCCAATGAGCTGAGACTATGGACAATCACATTTGCAGGACCAGAAATTTTGTGCAATCCAAGATCTGCTGTGTTTGTTAACATTTTTGTTTTCTATTATCAAGATAAATACATTAACAAACACAAAATACTTCTTAAACCAAAGATTTTTCAAATCAAAAACAAAAAAAAACACCTCCCAAAACACATTAACAAAACATTCCAAACGTGGGGGATCAGACAGTTAAAAATCATTGTGTTCTTTTGGCACTTACTCAGGTAAGCTACTTTTATGCTAAAACTCTCCCAAAGTACATTCATATCCACATGCAAGTGGGACCAAAATTAAAATCATTGTTAAGTTGCATGCATTATGAGGCAGTTAACACTAAAAGATTCTTTAACTAACAACACAACCTAATCAATCATGCACTCAATGACTCAAACAGTTGGCATACACCACAACCCATTATTTTTAAGATCATATTCTCCCAAACACACCACAATTTCATATTTAAACAAAAAAAAAAAAGATTACCATAAATTTGAGAACATGAGAATTTCACTTACAAACCAGAGTCAGTCAAATTGCAAATTTGAATTACATAAACCCAAATTTCCATTCAACTTGAAATTATAACTTCAAAATCAAATTCCTCTAATAAACATTCCAACTCATAGATGTGCCGTTACAATTCCTTTCCAAACCCAAAAAGGGCAAAAAAAAAGAAAAAAAAAAAACATTAGTCTAATTTTCTTTTTGATGTTAATAATTAATAAAGATTAGAATATCCTGAGATATTATTTTAATATTGTTCATTCATTTTTTATTTCTACAAGAAAAATAAAAATAAAAATCAACCTCTGTACAAAGGAGGCCGTTCCTGAACCACCTTCGCTATCTTTGACTGCCGCAGAGCCTTCATCGGACTCGGAAAATACCAACCCCTCCCCTTCGCTCTTTTATCTCCGACAACGGAACCGGAATCTGACGTCACCGAAACGGCGACGGATCTCGACCTCATCATCATCGTCCTCCTCGCTCTTACGTCTTCGTCCTCTTCTTCGTTCGTCTCAACCTTCTTGCTCTTCTGCGACCTGAACACCGACCAAAACTGCGACGCTTTGCCCTTGTTAGCCGCCGACGGCGGCAACGGTTCTTTTTGTTCGTTGTCGCCACCAACAAACCGGGACCGGGACCGTAAGAAGGGAATAGCGAGCGATCTGGACCTCCGGAACGCTGGTTCGCTTTCGATCAGATTGGAGACTCTCCCGACGGCTCCGACGCCGTCGGACGAAAAGCGGGAGAAGGAGGACGAGGAGGAGGACGAAGACGACGTCGTCGGGGCGTTTGCGCAGCACGCACAGGGCCGCGCGTTGGCGCACTCGGGGCAAAGCGAGGAAAGCCGGTCACGAAGACACACCGGACATATCCCGCTCCGGCGGCGCTTCGAGGGGTGTTTCGGACATTTCCACACCTCCGCTTCGTCCACATAAAACGCCATTTTTAATAACGAACCGTAAATTCCCTCGGATTTTCTCTCTGATTTTCTCGCGGTGTCTGTTTTGTTTCTCTCAGTTTCTCGCCCGGTCTCTGTGGCTTCCCTTTGGCTGAGGTTTTTAAAAAGGGATGGGTTTGATTGGTGGGAGACAGAGTAACCATGGTTAATAAATAACCACGGTTGTCGTTTAGCAAACCTTGGTGGACTGAAACGCCGCGTTTTTTAGGTTCACACGTGTATGCAACAAGACGGACACACCTCACATCTGGAAGTGGACGAGTCAGGCGTTGCAACTACAACTACTAGGGATGGGTCCCGCTGCAAAAAGATCTATTGATTAATTCTTAAAGTGGGTCTCCATTTGACGTTTTGATTTGAGGGTTTTGACGTTTGGATCGTATTTACTGATGGCCCTTTTTTTTTTCTAGTTCTCACCACATGATTCTAAAATCAATGCGTCAAAAGTGTCCCTTCATCATCATCTCTGGCCGGCAGATCTTTACAAATAAACGTTTTTTTTTTTTTTGTTAGTAAATAAGAGGAGTACTAAACGTATACTCTCAAGTACTTACTAAAAATAATCATTGAAAGTATATTCTTTTTGAATAAAAATACTAGTAAATAATAATAAATATCTTTATGTATTAATATTTATTAGAGTATAATTTACTCTATTTATTAAATTTATTGTAATAATAATTTGGTAGTGTGAGATAAAGGGAATTAACCTACCCAAAGATGATGAATCTTTTGCCCCCAATCCCCCACTCTAATTCCGTCACTGTTTTCACCTTATATTCAAGGCAATTCTTGGCTCAGCCATAGGTGAAAGGTAGTTGATTCAGTTATGACATAATTAAGAAATATTATAACAATCCTATTAGAAAGAATTATCGGAGTGGTGTTCTTTTCAATTTTCTTTTAAAGCATGTTTTATTTAGGAGTATTAGCAATAACTTTTTTTAAACTATATTTTTTTTTTTAGTGTTAGGAAAAACTGTTAAAAAGATTTTAAAAAACTATTACAGCTGCTTCCCTAAATTATAGAAATACTAAGAAAATCAAAAGTTGTTTCGTTGTTCTCATCCTAAGGAATCAAAAATAGGTTCTTTAGCATTTTTTAATATAAAAAAACTTATAGGAAATAATAAGGAAAGCTGCTGTGAAAATTATTTAAATAGGAAGGAAAAAATAATTAGTTCCAATACTGAAGGAAATATTTTAGAGAAGTTGCTGCTAGTACTCTAAGGGCTGTGTATGATTGTTGTTAGAAAGCTTAAAAAAAGTCTTTTAGTATTTTAAAAGCTGTGTCAAACAAAAAAAAGCTAGCCGTTTGTTATATTAAAATTCTAAAAGTACTTCTTTGACTTTTACTTTAATAATAGTCTAAACACACTTTTGAAAAAAGCTTCAAAATGAAGCTTTTGCCAAAAAAAATTTTTTAACTTTAAAGCTCTATTTTCCAACTAAGCCTGATGAATCTCAAACCCTACTCCTTTATGTTTC
>FXXK01000827.1:61833-141560 GCA_900184695.1 Betula pendula | reverse complement strand
AATTCACAATACCATCAAAGCCGTTCCTCCTCTGAACTATTTGGTCTCGATATTAATAACGATCAAAGTTAATTACAGCCCCAGTTACTTTATTTATGAATTAATTTAATGAAAACCGTCAATAATCAATGTTAAAACTTTTGTTTTCTATCTTTTTTTTTTTTTCTTTCCTTTTTAAGACAAAAATATCAATAAATAATCAAAACACAAAACACTCATTTAAAAAAAAAAAAAAAAAACACCACATTTATCTTACATTGGAACATTTTTTTAAATAAAAAATAAAAATACATCATCCAAAACACATTAACAAACAGAACCAATCCTTGTTATGCAAATATTTTAAAGAGAAATATTTATTTTTATTTTTCTACACATTATTTGTCTATCTCTGTACAAGAAATGTACAAATCAACTATTAAATTTATAAAATTCATACGATAAATTCTAAAAATAAAATAAAATAAAAGACGAGATTTAATACAAATTTGGACTTTTCTTTTCAGGTCCAGCTGTTTATCCTCAATCAAATGGTGATTTGCAGATTCCCTTATAAATTACGAATTTTGGAACTAACATACAAAAAATCGAAATTATTTTGCAATGTTTACTTCACGACATCTAAATCAGTGTTAAAACTAAGTAGAGCTGTGACGGACGCCAGCGTCCGTTTGTAATGAAAAATAATAAATCAAAATCAAAAAATTTGTTTTTTTATTAAAAAATAGGCTTAAACTTATCGTAACATTGGAGAAAAATAAAATAGGGATAAAAAATAAGAAAAAATATTTTTTTTAACAAAAAATAAGTTTAGGCTTATTTCATCCTCATTTCATAACCTTGAAGAAAAATAAAATAGGGATTTAATAAGTTTAAGCCTGTTTTTTAATTTTTTTTTTTTTTTTTCATCCAAAACGGACGCTTAGCATGACTCGTCAAAACTAATAGATTAGTTCGCAGGTGAGATAGTGGCGTACACTAACCTGTCAAAATTAACAAATTAACTTGTAGTCATCCCAAACCATCCCATCCCATCCCAACCTATTTGTTTGCTTAAATTCATTATTTTTTTATTATAAACTTAAACTTTTAAAATAATTAGTAATTTAATATAGTATTAAAACAAAAATCTTGAGTTTGAACACTGATTTTACAATTTACTCCAATTTTAATAAAATATTACATGTTGGGCCTTACTTATTAAAAAAAAATGTTAAAATATTAATTAAATGATTAAATTCTCAATTTTTTATAAGTTTAAACTTTTAAAATAATTAATTATTAAACTGTAGTAATTTGTGAACTTTGACAGTTATTTGAATGATGGGGTGGACATTGCAAATTAATCTCAAATTAGGATATTGATTACAAAAGTTTATAGTTCAGATGCAATGTTTCCATAGTTTGAAGCGGATAACCGCAAGAATAATTATGCATACTACACCTACATTTCGCCCCTATTTCACTAGATTGATGTAGACATTAACCCTTGAATTAGCCTTTGTTTAAAAATAAAAAATAAAGATAAAAATTTAAGAATTGATAAGCAATGCCATATCAACTCAATTAGATAAGAGTATAGTATATACTCTATGGTTAATAATCATGGAATACTATTATAATCAATCATTGGGCTACATGGTGTTGGGCTTTAGTTTCATGAATTTGGATGAGATCAAATAGTCAAGTCCTGAGAATTTGGGCGAACCTAGTTTCATGGGCTAATACTCTTCTGAAAAGCCGCCTGGTTGTCCAAGGAAAATTTTTCTGGGCCACTGAAGCAAAAACTATAAAAATGATTTTAGGGCTTATGTAGTTTTTCTACATGTTGGGCCAAATATTTGAATTATCAACGACCTTATGAATTTGGACCCGACAACAAATCCTTGAGAGTTGAGACTTTGAATTTTTTTTTTCCTTTTTCCGACATAAATTAACTACAAATTAGTCTAATAATGTGCCATGTGTCTCTTAGCATGTGAGAAACATATGTTTTTTTAATAGAATTAACAAAAAAGCATGTACTTTTCACATGTTTTAAGAACACATATCATTTTATTAGACTAATTTGTAACTAATTTTTGTCCTTTTTTTTTCTTCCTTTTTTGATATAAAATTTTGAGTAATGTTTGTGCGTCTATTTCATGTCCTTTTTGGGGTCCTTTTAGTACACATATACTAACTTTTTTATTTTTTTAAACAAAAGTTAGAGCTCACTTGCTCTTTTTAAAATATAAAAAAACTAGTTTATGTATATTAGAAGGACCTCAAGAAGAACATAGAGTATTACTCTAGAATTTTTCATGGTAAACTATCAGGAAGAGTCCAGAAGATCTGACCCCCCAAAGGAATAAAACTGGAAAAGAAAAAGCAGTGGGAGAGAATGGAAGGATTTATAACCAATTAATGTAGAAAATGGGCCAAATTTGGGCCGGAAAGCACCTGTTCCAAAGCCCAATAAATTGTACTTGTGGGTAATATGTGGAATGTGGAAAACAGCCATTGATTGCTTAAATGAAATAGTCTTCTATTTGGACACTAAAAAGAGTTATTCTTCTTTTAACTATTAATTACGGTAAATAGAAAGTCTATTAATTATTGAAACAAGCCATTGATTTTATTTCTTCCCAATTTTAGAAAAGAAAAAAAAATTAAAATCTAAAAGGTTTCTGCAATAAAAATAAGTTTACAAGGGATATTTTTCCATTAAAAATTTAAACAATACTGAATTTTGAGACCATCCTTGATCCTTGTCAAAAAGAACTTACCAAAGTTTAGACTAGGGCATCAAAAAAGGAAGAGAGAGAAAGAATTAAGAGAATGGGTGACGAAAGTGGAAAAGAAAAAGAGAGAGAGAGAGATTAACTGGTATGTTCAAGACGAAATCCTATTGAGATTTTTCAATCATGTCATATAATAAAAGTCTATGTTAAGGTCCTTAATAGGTCACACTAGATTGCATTAATGAAAAAGTTAATTGCCGACATAGGTGACAATAATTTTTTTAGAAGTATACAGAAAAATATTAGCAAACAAAAACAAAATATAGTACAATATATATACGGACAAAAAAATTAAACAAAAGTAAATAAACGTTTTTTTTTTTTTTTTTTTTGTGTGTGTGTGGGTAAGTAAAGAAACGTCTTGAACATTACTAGATGAACTATTGAAGTTCTTATGTATAATACAACAAGATTTTTTTTTTTTTTCCCAACCACACGCAACGTTGGTGATATAATGTTAAATAATGTTTTCATTTTCTTATGATTTTTTTTAAAATTTTTTTATTAAAGAGTTTCAAAAATATAGTAATACAACAGAACGACACCGTTTGATCATCCTTCGAAACAAAATGCTCTTATTTGATAATATAAGACAGGAAGAGTTGGCAGTCACAAAGAGTTTACAAACAAAAACTCTTAATTTAATATATGAAATTTTACTTATCTTTCCTAAATTTTAATCGCTTTTGTAATCAATATTTTTAAGTTAAAAAATTCTTAATTTAATGTATCTAATTTTAAAAAATTTACAATGTCACCTTTACCATTAAGGTTTGGGGTTAAATCAAACGACAAAGTGGTTAAATGACATCTATACCCTTGTAAATTTACAAAATTACCTTAATCAAATAATTATTTTTTTTAAAAAAAGGGTATTTGGAGAATTCATAAGGCTTCCGTTAGGATTTAATAAAAAATCGTAACTGTAGGGTGACATTACAAATTTTTTAAAGTGTGATACACTAAATGGAGAATTTTTTAACTTTAAGGGAATGATTGTCACATTAATAAAAGTTTAGGAAGGTTAAGTGTAATTTTTCCTATTATCTACTTGTTGTTAATAACATATAGAATCCTTTGCAAACAACTTAAATAAGCGACGAAATATTGTTACTAACAGAATAGCATTGATGTCACAATCCACTAAGATTAAGCCTTGTGTCGCTTTGATTTAAAAAATGATCATAGACTAGCAAGTAGTTTTTTTTGTTTTTCCTTTTTTTTTGTTATTTTCCGTAGCAAGTAGCAAAAAGTACTAAAAATAGAGTAGTAAGTCGCTGTTATATGACAAAATGGGCGGCCTCTTGATCTTTTTCCGAATGTATTTTCATGTCTTCTCCTTCCCGTTATCTATTTGACTTGGACAATGGAAATGACCCGTAACGCCGTTATATGGAAAGATAGGCCGCCTCTAGATCCTTTTCTGAATGTATTTCTGTATCCTTTCCATTCCCTTTATCTATCTGGCTTGAGTGGAAAGTACTCGTAACGCCGTTATATGGCAAAAATGGACCGACTCCAGATCCTTTTTCCAGATGTATTTCCATATCCTCCCATTCTCATTATCTATCCAGTTTGAAAGTAGAAAGGATTCGTAACACCGTTAAATGGCGAGTTGTCTCTAAAAATCCTTTTCTGGATCTATTTCCAAATCCTCCTCTTCCCGTTATCTTTTTGGCTTGGCAGTGGAAAGGACCCATAACAGTACCCGTTATATGGCAATAATTTTTCAGGACGTATTTCCACATCTTCCCCTTTTTTTTTGAGAAGACTTGACCGTGGAAAGGACCCCTACCCTAGTTCTCTTCTCCAATCTTACTTAAAATAAAAAATAAAAAATAAAAATAAAAATAATAATAAGGACGTTATGATATGGTGTGATCGAGCACTAATAATGAGTAGGCATGCAGCAAGAATCCAATAATGTATGCACCCTTCACATAATTGGACTCGCTTTACGTCTTTATCAGATTCTGCTAACAATCGCAGGAACCTAATTTTGAAGTTAATTAAAAAAACATGATCAACAATTCCATTTCGTGACGCCAAGCCACCACCACCCACACCCAAACCCTAAAAAGCACAAAGCATATATATATATATATATGAATCAATTATTACCCATTATTATTGATCCTTTGCAATCCACTTTCACACGGAAATTGGTAGACCATCTTTTTTATCTTCTCACATTCCTTACAATTTCCATGGTGGGTTCCAATTTGCTTTTGTCCGTTGACGATGAACTTCCACATCTGAGTTTCTCTGAAGGAGCTCTTTCTTTTTTACTCAATCGATAAATGGGGTTCTGGGGGGAGTTTCTTAGAAAGAGTTGTAGCAATTTTGCAACCAATTACAATTACCTTTGAGTCAACGACCTCAGTCTCAGTCACAACCTGGTGATTTCCAAAATCTAATGTCACGTCCACGTACATTCACTTTTATAAAATGATTACTGCATTTCAGCTAGCTTAGAGGAAAAATTGCAGCATTTCCTTAGCAGATTAATATAATGAACAAAGATCCAGTTAAGAGATTGGATTTGTTGATGGCGAGAATGATCACCAATGAATTTCTTTGGGTTTGAAAAGTATTTTGTTGTTTTGGTTTGAAAAAGTGTTTTGATGCGTTATAAAAGTGAGGTGAGTTTTTATTTTTTTTATGGGATCCAAATTTGAATAATTTTGTATGGTTTGCATTGTTTATTAATGAATTAAAAAAATTGAATTTTTTATTTTAAAAACCGTTGCCAAATAATGCCTTGAAAATGTGATTATTTCGATGTTCTAGTGGTGGGCATGAAGTGATAATAAACCTCACTAAAAAGTCTATTTTTCTAGTTTCTAGGGTTGCACCTAGTCCCAAAAAATATCCATCTTATGACACTTTCCTCTCCTTTATTACACGAAAAGCAATGAATATAACCAAAATATCCCTAATAGAAAAACAACGCATGCACTATTATGATGGCCACTAAACTCCAAAGGTAGAGGTTGCCTCATCTTCCCGAAGCCTTGGGTTTATCCAAAAATGCTTTTGAGGCATGTTTATATTAATCTCTTTTTCAAGCTTCAACTAATAACCAAATGAAGGGTGAATATATAATAGAGGAAAAAAAAAAATGAAAGGTGGTGTTTAATTACTCTTTTTAAGAGGTTTTTTGTGTTTTGATTCAAAAAGTATTTTGATGTAATATAAAGATGTAAAGAGTAATTTCAAAATTTTTGTTAGAAAGGTTGTTTTTTAATATTTTGACTTTTTTTTAGTAGAAAAGAAAAGAAAAAAACGAAGAAAAAAAAAAAAGACGATGAAAGAGAAGAACATAAACGAAATAGTTGGAACACTTGCTTGGCCCTGGTGGCTACAAAGTCATGCCACTTCTTGGCAACTTGTCTGGTCCCACGGTCTCCTCAAATTTGTTCCTTTATAAGTAATTTTTTATACGAAAATATAATATATTACACAAAAAAAAATATACATATTTTTTTTTTTCAAATTATCACTTTATTGTTAATGTTTTCCAAAATTACCAAGTGTGACATATCTCTTTTAAACTATTAAAATAATGTCAATGTCCTTAATGCCAGCCAAAAGATAAAAATGTCTATAATATTTTTTAATAAGATAAAAGTATCCTTATAAATTTTTTTTTAAAAAAAATAACTAAACTAAAACTAAAAAAATAATTAAAAAAACATTGTGGGTGGCTCATCCCCTTTGGCCCTATAGGAGGTGGCCAAACCACACATAAGGCCTTGAGGGTGATTTGACCACCCCCTAAATAGCCATGGGTGGCCGAAACAACCACCAAATGGCCAAGGGGCGGTTCGGCCACCCCAGGCTGGCCAAATGGGATGGCCGAACTACTCCTTAGTTTTAGTATTTTTTTCTTTTTTTCCTTTTTAAGAAAAAATTTAAAATTTTAGTTTTTAGTTTTTATAATTTTATGAATGGTATTTTTGTCATTGAGGGGAAGGCATTGACATTTTTTCGTAGTTTAAAGAGAATATTAACACAAATGATAATTTGAGGAGACATTAACAATGACGAAATAATTTGAGAAGGTACGTGTATTTTCTTATATTTTAATATCAGTTTTTGTTCTAGTGTTTCATCCTCCACCATAAAGCTACCCACTTTATAACTCACAACAAAGGGTTGTAAGACTCACTTGTTCCGAGCAATCAGGGATACAGAACTTATCTGTCCGAAGTGAAATGGGTCCAAAAACTCCCGCCCTTTATGTGAAACTATTTAAATTACGTACAATTCAAACAACCAAGTAAAAATTATCCCACATTCGCGTACACGTTTGTGATGCCACTCGGTTCTACTGTACTTATATGCTGCACCTGATTTGGCAATTAGAAAACTTTAAGCAACTAGTCATACTTAGTCATCCCAATCTGATATAAAGCATCAATAGGACAATATTGACTCATAATTGAAGCTTTTCAAGAAGCAGAAAGCAAAAATACTTTCTTCCCTTGTGAAAATGAGTAGACACAAAGAAAGCTTGATATGTGGGATTTTCCTCTTTTCCGTCGTGTAAAGTCACATATTTCTCATTAGGTAAGGATTAAACACAAACTTTTTATTTTTTTTTTTTTTTTATCATTGTTCCTGTTATTCAACTGAACCAGTATATATGATTTCAAATTATATGAGAATGAACAAAATCGTTTAGTAAACTCTAGAGGTTTTTCTTATTTCTAGTAATTTATAGTCACTTGTACTTTGTTTTTATAGTTTTGGACAAAGTTTTTTGTAAATTTAATTATTTAATCAATATTTGAATATTTATTTGAAATGAGAAGTGAATGACAAAGACCGTGTTCAAATTTAAAACATTTGCTCTGATATCATGTTAAATCACCACTAATATTCAAAGCTTAAAATAATAAGGATTGGTAAATTTAATGATTTAATTAATATTTTAACAAATATTAACCATGTGTATATAACTTCTTAGGCATCCTCTCCTTACAAGCTAGTTTTACCTAAGGTTTGAACCATAGAGATATTTTTTTTTTTGAATAATGCTATATACTACATTTTTATTTCACAATTATCATACAATGTTGATGTGGCTGTTGTCACCAACTGTTGAATTTTTTTTTTAATTTTAAAAAATAAGCATTGATTAAGGGCAAGTTGGGACTGTCACATTAGTATTGTGGAATAGTTATAGGATAAAAGTGTAGTTGGTGGCATTATTCATTTTATTTACATAAATTTGAAAAATAAGTTTTCCCTTAAATGGGTTGGAAAAAATTCTTCCAACAAGAAGTCTATTAAACTAATTAAATGTGTCTTTAAAACATGTTATTCTCACATGCTTTTTAACTGACATGGATTTATTAAAAGCTCTAAGGATACTTATCAGTCTAACAGATTGTCTTATTAAAAATGTATGTAAATATCACATGCAATAAAAACACGACATTTTAATACATTAATGATATATTTGGTACGCGGATTGACTATTTTATTGGGTGGAATAAAATTACATTGATGTTAAAGTATACATATACTTTAATACTTGAAATAATCATTTCATTATGAGAATGAGAATAACTATTATAAAGTTAATTTATTTTATTTTTAGTAAAAATTATTCATTTTTTTAATACAATAGTCATTCAACATTTTTTATTTTTTTAGTAATAAACCTATATAGAATCAAGTCGAAATGAAACGAACGTAGAAGAAAAGCGAAATAAAGGCGTGGCAGTTGGACGGCAACGGAAGGAGTTGGAAGGAACTGCTGAAACGGGACCCGAAGAAGCAGCCAAAGCGCGAAGCAGCGGAGTGGGGCCCCGTGGAGCACTTATAGGAGTGGGGCCCAGTGGGCAGGCTTTTGAGAATCAAAGGGCGCCGTAGGATCTGGAGTCAACTCGGTGGTGTGGAACACGCCGCATCACTGGTCCTGCCTGGTGGGCTGCCGTGGCCTTGGGGTTCAATTCAAACCCCCTACCTTTGACTCTAAAGTACCACCTTCCCTAGTCAAATTCACCATTATTCACGACCTTCTTTGTCCTTTTCCTCTTTTGTATTTTAAATTCGTTTTATTGTTTTTTTTTTTTTTTATCAAAAGAAAAGAGCCCCTTCAAGACGGCAGGAGGTCTACCACATATATATATATATATACACTATAATGATTACCGGGTCAAAATCATATTAATAATAATAATAATAATAATAATGGAATTACCATGATAGAGGCTTAGTGAGATTGACCAAGTCCGGAATCAATAGCTAGAGATTACACACAATTTTAAATAGAGATTTCACTTGAGTCTCGTGTAGTAGGATAAGAACCAAATGTGATCCGTAGATTCATTTTTGTCTTTGATAGATATAAATATATGTGTGAGACAAAGTGATGACGTTTGCTTAATTAATTATAATATGGGAAGAAGTTTGTGTTAAAATTTAATTAAATGGGATTAAAATTAATTATTATTTCATATCGGAACAAATATCATTAAGTTTGAATATTTTTTTTGTCATTTACATTTCACGCACTTATTTTTCAAGAAATTTTGATTAAGGTGTTTTTGTTGAGGCTTAATTTCTTTGGTTTATATTAGCTTTAAGGTTGAGATAAATTTGTTTTAAAGTAACGATTACTTTACACTAAATGTAAATCTAAAATATTGTCAAGACCTTAAAATTTTTCACTACTTTTCTTGGAGAAATATTTGGTGGAAAAAAAAAAAAAAAGTTCTGTCAAATGATGCAAATATATGCATGATATATACGCTAAAACATTATCACCATTAATTTACCATGAGCAATAATTTTCTTTGGGGTGTTTCTTTTGACGTAGGAAGTGAGAAACAATGGGGGTGGTTGTTGAACCAATTCAACAAAAAAAAAAGAATACAATTTAATAAATTAGGGAACACAATATAATAAATTAAAGATGATTAACTACACTTTAATCCCCCGGGTGTAGTAGTTATCCGGCCGGTTTCTTTTCCTGCGTGCATGCTGTTGTTTTGAGAGGAACACATTACTAAGTATTGTACGTAAAATATATGTATTAAATACTTAATATTGCAACATAACAAAAAAAAAAAACTAAGAGCATTAATTTAAGTTTCAATGAGTATAAAAATAAAATTAATACATATTTTTTTAACCATAGGAGAAGCTGCTGTTGGTTGATGTCAACCCTCCCCCACCTCAAAGAAAAAAAAAATTGTTCCTTTTTTAAAGAGTTTGCTTTCTTTATTGTGAAATAATTTGCTATGTTGTTTGAGTAGATAACACATGATCTCACGAGGGAGTTAGTCAACTCACCTATTGCAATTTGTTAGCACTAGCTAGAAGAATCATGAAATTTTTTTTAGTATTTTCTTCCTAATCTCTCATCATATATATATGTTGTGTAATTATAATAAGGATGAACGGCATCCGCTTATAATTAAGAAATTGATGTGTGGGCTGAATACTTCTCTAATTTTATGTGCAACATGAGCTACATGCACTTAATTTCTTATTCTATTTATTTATGTCGTAACTTTGTCTAACAAGTGTCGTTAGAAATTTATAATTGAAATCTCATGTTATTAGACTGTCCGAATAACACAGAAATTCAGGTAGCCTAATAAAAAATTCTTCCTCCAGAAATTGATGCAATTGCCCATGTAGTGTTGTCATGTAATTAATCTTATCCTAAATAAGTGAAATATATGACTATCAAATTTGCAAGGCTGAGTTTAATTAGTATTGTAAACAAGTTGAGTTGAATTGAATGTTAGGTTATTTAAACTGAGATACTCAAACAACAAGTCTTCAAACTTAAGGTGAAAGGTGAAAGATAATTAGTTATTTGATTTTAATCTTGGAAAATTACTCTAATTATCTTGACTAATTATTCAGACAATCTAATAAATAACAAGGAATCCTTTTACTGTTAATTTCACCTTGAGCCTTAAGGTATCTTTTAAAAATTCTAGAATCACTTCAAAGGTCGTCTTGTTTTTCACGGGCAGCCCATGTGCGTTTGCTAACTTGGCATGACAAGCTGCAATCCGTTTACTGGTCTGACACATATAGGTTTGAATTATCTAACTTGGATAATGAGTTTTTAAGGATAAAATTACCAGAAAAGAACAAACCCAAAGGCATGGACAATGGCAATTGATTAATTATTGAACTATATGTGAGATCCTATCATTATTTCTAGGGGGACCTGGTGTAATATACCTCTGAATATGTATGTCCCACACTAGCATGCATGCATGCATCCATGTAGTTGATCATCAAGACTGCTATGATATTTTCTGTATTTTGTTGTTTGGGGAATGTTCCTAAGTAGATCCGTAAGCACAATGTTTCTTTATTAGACATTTTGTCTTCTTTCAACACTCAAGATCAGAAGAAATTCGATATGCTATTAGGAATGTGTTACTATCAAAAGGATTCAATTGAAAGATATCATGCTCAAGGAATAGGGGGATTCCATAATCATGCGTAAATATTGTAGTGCTCAAATTTTATAGTACTTAATATAGGGGATCCTAAACAAAATTGTGCGGTGCTCATGAACCTTTTTTTAAGAGGGATTCAGTTTAGGTGCTGTAAATAAAAAATTTAAAAAAAAAAAAAAATTACAGCAAATTACTTTAATTTTTTCAACGATTCAGATCTAATTCCTTTGGAGAGGTTGAATTCCAAAATTTTCCCTCAATGGAGTATACCAAGTTAAGCGAGGAGAAAAGCAACTCTTGACGAAGTTTTGGTATCCACAGGGCGCCACCTGAGAATGCAAAAGCTTAAGTTAATAAAAAAAGAGGACAAAAACGAAGCTTTGGTATTCTTACAAAGGATATGTTAAATTTCTACTTATTTCAAAAACTTAAGTTAATAAAAATGATGAATTTAATTATTTAATTAATATTATTGTTCCTTATGTGCTAGCTCAGACTTTTCATTAAAAAGTGAAGTCCAACACATAAAATATTTAATTGAAATAAGAGGTGAATTACGAAAACATGATTTAAACTTAAGACTTATCTTAAAAGCTTAAACTCGTAGGAAAAAATAAACTTATTCATTTACTTAGTATTTTTACATTTTTTCTTACGTTTGGATCAAACTCTATGTTACAAAACTTTTAAAACCATGTTCTATGTTATAGGTAGGAACTTGAATGTCACTTGCATTCTTCGACTTTCTTTAATGCATTTAAAACCATAGTTGAATATGTCTATTCTTTGTATGTTTGATTTTATCTTCTTTTTTTGTTTTTTTGTTTTTTTTTTTGAAAAATATACGTACCACCTCAAACTATCACCCTATTATTGATGTCCTTGTCAATGTCTCCTCTAAACTACTCAAAAAATGTCAATATCCCCCAATAATAAAAATACATTTCATCAAATTAAAAAAAGTTCTTAAAATTATATGAAAAAAATATGTATATTTATGTATATATGGGTATGTTTACCTATTTATTTATTTTTTTTTTTAAAGTCTTCGGTTTTATCTTTTTAGTTCATCACTAAGCAGGGTGAAGTCGTGGACCAGCCACTTCCTTTCTTCAAAGAAAAAGTAGATCCTTTTTTAAGTACCAAATTAACCTTACCTAATAACAATTATCTCAATTACATACAATTAACACTCTTAAGGGCAAAACTACCTTCATTAATTGGAAAAAATACAAAATTAATCCTTATGGTTGGCTTAAATTTCAGATCACTTCTTGTGGTATAAAAAAAAATTTCAGAGGTCTCTATAATTGACCAAAATAACAAATCACTCCTTTAAACAAATTTTTTTCAATCATTTTAACAGAAACCGTCAATCTGTCACATCACACTGCCCGTCGCTCCTACATGTTCCTATTAGTCTGGCGTGGCAGATTAACAGTTTCTGTTAAAATGGCTGACAAAAATTTGTTTTAGAGAGTAATTTGTTATTTTGATCAACCACAAGGATCTCTGAGTTTTTTCTTATACCATAGGTAGTGATCTATAATTTAGACTAACCACATGAACTAATTTTGTATTTTTTCCTAGTTAATTTCTGTTTATTTATTAGGATGTACAAAATTCATTCCTATAGGTGTAGTCCAACCCAACCCTCACCTCACCTCCTCAACTCTTTCACTACTTAGACAAGGACATAGATATGATTAATTAATGAGTAATTTATTTAGAGGCCCCCCACTTATATTTCAGTGGTGATACAATTTACCAAGGACACACTTCAGCCTTAGGTCATGTCAGGTCTATTCGGCCTTCGGGCTCAACAAGGCCCATTTACTTCTCGGGATGAGTTGTGTTTATCAGTAGAAGAGGACCAACACCGTTGGGCAGGCCCCCTCTCCCCACTAAAGGGTCACTGACTAACAACCTCCAACACGAAGGGTACATTACAAGAAATTTGTACTCCCTTGCCACATTATCATTACGAAAAACAGTAAGGCTACTCTGACAACTACTTGTAGAGGGAAATATTTGTTAGCCATTACCTATGTCACAACAACCACATCCGCCACACGTCCATATAAGACAATCTGTACTAATAAGATGCTCCGCAATCAAATAGTGTCACGTAGCCCAGGTTGTTATACCCCCTCACCTATAAATAAGACTATAAGAGACCATTGTAGTAGTTAAATTTCTAAGCTCTTCCTCATTTTATCACTTTCCATTCTCTCTAAGAATTTTCCAATGATTTAGGCATCAGAGTGCTCTTTCCCTATGCAATTCTCCTTGACCGAAGGCATGCAGTCAATTGTACTAACATTGGGGATTTATGACCCACAAACATGAATTTATTATTGTCTTACATGAGTAATGCTCAGCTCGACAACAAAAATGAAAAAATAAAGATGCTCAACCATTTCTTCTCTATTTCATTTCATTCTTCGAGAGGACTTACCAACATGGCTGTAACATGTAAGGCATCAAATAACATAAAAGAAATTTTTTTTAATTACCTCATTTTATTAAATTGACATATGTCTATAAAATATATGTGATTCTCACATACGCTATTAAAAATGCATTTAAAAATCACACAAGTGCCTTGTTGGTTAAAAAACAGATATATCAATTTAATACACTAATTAGAGAAATTGAATGAAAATGTTGTCGGGCTAGCTCCAAGGTATAAAACAACCACAAGTGCCTTGTTGAAGGGGTAACTCAGTTAGGTCCTAAATTTAGGGTCCATATAAAACAAGTTTCTCACTTTGATTTTGAGCTAATCAAGTTTTTGCAATTTCTAAGTTGTATAAAATTTTGTCCAATGAAAGATGGCTGCTCATAGATCTTGACCAAGCGTGATGACATGGCTTTCCACATGGGTTGTTTGGGGAGAGGCAAACCATATTTATGATCGTATTTATTTTTTTCTAGCCGAACATGCCTCAATAAATTGGTTTATGTGATTAGTAATTTACAGGAATATTACTGGTTAATTATGTTGTCATTATTCACATGTTTTAAGTTAAGAGGTTGTAAGAGAGTCGTCGGTATCATAATTCATCACGGTTAGTGCATGGGCTATAGTCGATTTTTTTATTTTTTTTTTTCTAATCATGGGTTATCGTCGATTGTGTGGACGATTGTGATACATTAGAAAAGTCTAAGAAATTGATTACTTTAATTAAAACGATAGAAACTCGGCAGAAAATGACCCCTACTGTTAAAATATGTAAGTGTATGCATCACAAGAAAACAATATAATTGTTGTTCAATTATATATGCTTAAAGAATATCATTTTGTAACGCAAGTCTAGGAACAATAATAATTAGTTGAATTTCATTAATTAATACCTTTTTTTTAATTGTTGTTCAATTATATATGCTTAAAGAATATCATTTTGTAACGCAAGCTAGTCTTGGAACAATAATAATTAGTTGAATTTCATTAATTAATACTTTTTTTTTTTGTCCACCCTAATGTTAATCATTAAGTGCTATATTATCCGGGATCAATTTATAAAACCCATTTTAAATAAATTTACATGTTTATGAATGTGGGATGAATTTGAGGTATAGGACAAACTGTAATGCTTACAAAGGAAAATTGATAATGAGTGCAGCTAGTCAGGGGTGGCTCAATAAAAATTGATGCCCAAGTCATAAAGTTAAAAATGGGCCTTATTTTTAAATATTAATATAATAATTTTTTTTTTTGAAAAAATTCACATATCTCTCAAACTACCACGCAATTAACAATATTTTCTCAAATTTTCAATTGGAATAATGCATCACCCCCAAACTACCAAAAACTGTCAACTTCACATAATGTCAAAAATACCCTTGATAAAATAAAATAAAATGCTTTTAAAAAAACAAAAAAAAAACAAAACATTTTAAAAAAAATAAAAAATTAAAAAACTACCACCCAACTGACCAAATTCAAAAAATTTCATTTTTTTTAATTAATTTTTTTTTCAAATTTATAGGGGTATTTTTGTCTTCTTGAAAAATTTGTATGGTCATTTTGTCTTTTTGCTGGCTTTGGGGAACATTGTCTCAATTGAAAGTTTAGGAGAACATTGTCAATGGGTGGTAGTTTGAGGGGTATGTGAACTTTTTCCTAAATTTTTATATTAAATATTAAAAAAATTAATTTAAAAATCATTCTTCTAGTTTTTGGAGATGTAAAATTACAAATGAAATTTTCGTTCAAGTTTTGTGAATATATTATTTTCAAAAGATAATATGACTAATCTATTTTATCTTTATTGTAAGATAACTATTGTTAATACGATTTGAGTAGTTGTATACTAAAACCAACAACACCTAACCAAAACTACGGTGACTTGAAGGTTTTTGTAAATTTGTGTAAGAAACTCTAATAGAGACAAGGAATTGAAAGCAAAAGGATGCAATTTGAACCTTCTATGAAAGGGATAGCGACCGAAACTTTCGGATCTTAGTTCTCTTCTAAAACTCTTGAAGACAACGTTTGAATAACAATCAACCGGCTTGCGAACAACAACTTCTGTTCTTCAACTTTAAGTTTCAATTCAAATCCCAACTTAACCACTAAACCTAAACTTATACCCAACTCAATTTTGATATTGAATTAGCCAACATAAAGCCTAGCTAAAATAAGCTAATTAAACCTAGAGAACAATTCTAGAGGTACTATTATTATCTCGATGTCATGATTTCAGCCTGTAAGAATCGTTTCACACCCACTAGAGTAAAAAAATTTTGAGAAAAAAAAAAAACAAAAATAATAATAATGAGAATATCCTTAATGTAATAATACAAACATGATCAGTATCATAGTTTTTCCCCCTAAAACGACCGATTCAATAAATTAAACTGAAACCAAGACTGATCACCTAACTGAATTTTGATCACTTTTGTACTTGGGTCAAAGTAAAACCCACCACGTCCGGTTCATGGAACTATCAAGCAACCACGTGCAAACCCAAAACAACTTTTAAATTAATAACAAGTTTTGATTGGTACGAGATGAATGAATCATTCTTAGCTATATTTCAATCAGTGAGGATCAATAGTTGGACTTTGAGATGTCATACATTGTTATTACTTATTGAACTTCTTGATTTGGTATATCTTATATTAACAAGGAAATGGTTTCTAGTCTAGTTAATCTATTCTTCTCATTTCATTTAATTTTCTACCAAAAATATTGGAGTAATATTAGATTGAGGTTTTTGTTAAAATATTAATTAAATAATTAAANATGAAAGGGATAGCGACCGAAACTTTCGGATCTTAATTCTCTTCTAAAACTCTTGAAGACAACGTTTGAATAACAATCAACCGGCTTGCGAACAACAACTTCTGTTCTTCAACTTTAAGTTCCAATTCATATCCCAACTTAACCACTAAACCTAAACTTAAAGCCTAGCTAAAATAAGCTAATTAAACCTAGAGAGCAATTCTAGTGCTACTATTATTATCTCGATGTCATGATTTCAGCCTGTAAGAATCGTTTCACACCCATTAGAGTAAAAATTTTGTGAAAAAAAAAAAAAAACAAAAATAATAATAAGCAGAATATCCTTAATGTAATAATACAAACATGATCAGTAACATAGTTTTTCCCCCTAAAACGACCGATTCAATAAATTAAACTGAAACCAAGACTGATCACCTAACTGAATTTTGATCACTTTTGTACTTGGGTCAAAGTAAAACCCACCACGTCCGGTTCATGGAACTATCAAGCAACCACGTGCAAACCCAAAACAACTTTTAAATTAATAACAAGTTTTGATTGGTACGAGATGAATGAATCATTCTTAGCTATAATTCAATCAGTGAGGATCAATAGTTGGACTTGAGATGTCATACATTGTTATTACTTATTGAACTTCTTGATTTGGTATATCTTATATTAACAAGGAAATGGTTTCTAGTCTAGTTGATCTATTCTTCACATTTCATTTAATTTTCTACCAAAAATATTGGAGTAATATTAGATTGAGGTTTTTGTTAAAATATTAATTAAATAATTAAANTTTATCGTTTCTATCAGCTTAAACTTTTGGGAGAAATGTTAATTTAATAGATATCATAGTAGAGGTCCTGATGTCAAACTATGTCTTTATAATTCACCTCCTATTTCAATTAAATACCCTATAACTCTTTAGATGCTACTAAAAAAATATGTATTTCTCGCATGATAAAAGATACATGACAATTTTATTGATTTGATTTTTCTTGAACCCAGTTTGAAGGAAAACTATTTTCTTCAATTAAATATTTCACGTGTTGAATTTTATTTATTAAGAGAGAGTTTAAACCCATGCACACATGAGAAAAATTATTAAAATATTAATTAAATAATTAAATTCACAATTTTCAATCCACGGAAACTTTTAAAATACAAGGTGATTTAGCCCTTCTAATTTGTAAAAATGTACTCAAATTTGCACCATCTGCCTTTTGTAGATTAATGATTGTTGTTCCCTTTATGGTAGGTTCAGATTCAACCCCTACTACAAAGGTTCCTAGTAATACATTTTTTATGTTTTTTGCTACAACAATATGGATCCAAATAAGAAAGATGATGTATAATATATATTAAATCCATAACTTCCAATAAGAAATGGAGGCTGCATGATTTAGAGTCAATTAGTAATGATCAAATACATAGTTAACCGAATCCCATCCCATATCTATACAATCTAATCCAATTATCCAAGACTCATTCTTTCTATTTCCTCTTTAATATTTGGTGTGTATATATATATATATAATTAAGCATAAAAAAGCAGCTAACCCATGTTCTCTTTTCTTCTTTTGTTTCTTATTTTTCCTTTTTTATTTGGTCAGAAGGGCAATCATACAGGTAATTTGGTCATAATACATCCAATTATTGTGTATGTCACCTTCTACTTGATGATGAAAACCATGAAATGTATTTAGCCAAAGATGGTGTAATTCATGGCAGTTTACATAGAGCACTAATTGTAATGAGCTTTTTGGTCTTTCATCAAGTCATTCATCAACTTGAAAGATAATTCTTGCACTATATATACCCAATAATTATTCATAGGAAAATATTGTCTGTCATATGTGTCAATATAGTCGGTTAATCCTATTGAACATGATTCACATGGGATTTTTTTGTTTTTGTTTTTTTTTCTTCTATTTTGAGGTTTAATAATTAACAATTTTTTCTTTGATTTTAAAGCAAAAATAGATGTGATAGATAGCCAGTTTTGGTGTGAGTTTATTAGTGGAAGTTCAAATTGTTAGACCGCAGCCACAAATAGGACCATCCTTATTCTAACAGTGATGTCCTTCAAATATGTGAAATTTGGGAAGAAACAAAATGAGTATGGCTTTCCATCTGACTATTCGACCTGAATTCCTGATCAAGATTAACACAACATTGTCATAACCTTTGTACATACGACAAAGTTTTTCCCAAAAGTAGGATAGAAGATTCTTCTATTAAATTGACATATATATTTAGTGAAAATCATTTTCACATGTATTATAAAAAATGTAGGTAAGAATTATATGCTTTAAAGATAAAAGCTAATTTAATAAGTTTTATTAAAAGAATTTCTACTAATCTAATTTGGAGAAAATTTTGTCCATTGTACATTTTTCTCAAACATTTTTTCTTTTTTTTGGGTTAATTAATAAAATAATCTTTTGTGTTATATAAACCTAATACTTGATTGTTGAAATATGAAACCCTTCCTAAATTGGATTTGGCTTAGATGCTGCTAAAACAATTACAACACTTATGTTGTATTTTTTAAAGGTTTAGATTTAATTTTTTTTTTCTCATTCTCATTAAAGAATATAAATTAAATCTAGACCTTCAAAAAAATAAAACAGAAATAATAATAATAATAATAATAAACAGAAGTTCATTAATGATTACCAAATTGTATTAGGTTTGACAACTAATTCGCCCTCTTTCTTGCTGCATCTGAAGTCAGCCCATTAATAATACCAAACTGAATTAGGTTTGACAACCAATTTGCCCTATTGCTTCCAACATCTGAACTCTATGAACTTTCCACTAAAATTTTAACTTGAATTCAATCTTAAAATTTAATTACTAAATCAAGTTCTCGTTGGTTAACAATAGGATAATTTATTCACCATTTTCTTTGGTAGGAATCCCAAAAAGAAAATAAAAAGAAAAAAAGGAAAGATATGCCATTTATTTGTTAAACTCTTTGTTCTCTATTCTTAAAACAAAAATTTTAACAAACTATTCAAAATATAAAACGCTACTCTAAACACACCCAAAAAAAAAAATCACATTTATATTGCATCATAGCACTTTTTCAAACAATAAACAAAAAAACACTCTAAAAAACATTACCAAATAGAGAAAATTGACAAAGAACTCTTAAACTTAATCAGCTGAGCTCCTTTTGATATTCTTTTTGGACATAAATCTTTCAAATTAATTTGAAGGAAAATTTTCAAACACAAACTTTAAAATTGTCATGCGTTCTTTAACATATAAAAATAATAGGATTTTTTTTAATAAAACTAGTAAAAAATTATGTACTTTTCACGTGGTTAAAAAAAAAAACAACAATTTTGTAGACCAGCTTAAGAAAAATTAATCTAATTTAATTTTGGAAGAAATTTATTTCCTTTGTCTTCTATGAACTAATCGATTGAGCTCAAATGAAGAGACCAAAAAAAACTCCGTAGGATACGGATATTAGGTGATATTAGGGAGGGCATTCGATGGAAATCCAAAATAAACAATTGGACAGGTTTGGACTTTGGATTAGGACAAGAGACAGTACACCTCAAAGTAAGTGAACTAAAAAAACCTTAAGATGAGTACTAATAATGTGGGTCTAATTAACAACATAAAAAGAATGGAAAATGGTGAGCCCAAAACACAACTAGGACGAATCATTAGTGTTAAAAAAATAAGTTTAATAGCTTGTCATCAGTGACCTCAAAAAGCATACTCAATTTTTAAATTCCAATAAGAAAATTGAAAAAGAAATAATGATAAGACGAAAGAGAGCATGAAAATGAAAGGAAATAAAAAGGAAAGAAAGAGGTGGGTTCCTTGCACCCAACGGATCTCTTAGCATGTGGTTTGGGTTCGGTGGGTAGGGTCAGGTTCGGAGCCTAGGTTTGGGTGTAGACTTTGTATAGATAAGAACGACCCTTCTCTCTCCGCTTTCTCACATTGTAAAACAACATCTACCACTCTCTACAAGAACTCATTAGCTCTCTGCCCCCTCACTAGCTCTCAAGAACCTCTTCTCTCTCTAGCTCGCTTGCTTTCTTGCAGTTTAAGAACCAACAGGGAGACAATCTCTGAATTGCGCTTCTTTTTCTGTGTGTTTACACGCATTTGAGAAACAAAGATTCAAGAACCAAACAGAGCACCTCTGTTTTTTTTCAAGCTGGCGATCGAAAATCAAGAAACCACTGTCCGGGAAATCAAGCCCAAGAACCGGAGGATCATGGTATAAAACCTCGTTCTATTATTGTCTTGTCTTGTTCTTTTTTTCTTGTTCTTTTTTCTTTCTTTCTTTCTTTTTCTTATGGGTCTGCTGAATGTGGTCAGTTTTCTTGAATTTGGTACTGATAAATCTAATTTTTCTATTCAAGATTTCTACTTCTTGAATAGGAGAATTATGGTACTACCATTGTCTTCTTCTTTCTTTCACTTTTTATTGGAATCTTTTTTATTTTGGGTTTTTTTTTCTTCTGGGTCTGGTCAATGCGCTCTGTTTTTCTTGAATTGGGTGCGGATGGATTTTAGTTTGTATTCAAGATTTCTACTTCAACGATTTCCGCTTTATGGGTTTTGTACTTCTGGGGTTTTCTTGGTTTTTTTTTTGTTTTACTTTGGTCTTTTTCTTCTGGGTCTGGTGAATGTGCTCTGTTTTCTTGAATTCGGTATCGGTGGATTTTCGTTTCTTATTCAAGATTCCTACTCCTATGATTTTTGCTTTCTGGGTCTGCTTGTAATACTTCGTTTTCTTCTCTAACATCTTGGTTTTTTTGATAGGGTGCTGGAGGCCCTGATGACGACGACAATAGGTGGCCGCCATGGCTGAATCCTTTGCTCAAAGAGAGCTTCTTTGTTCAATGCAAGTTACACGCCGATTCCCACAAGAGTGAATGCAACATGTACTGCTTGGATTGCATGAACGGTGCTCTCTGCTCTCTCTGCCTCGCCTACCACAAGGACCACCATTTTATTCAGGTATAATTTATTGCCTCTGAATTCATTGATTTATCACCCTATTTTGGCATCTGGGTTCCGTTCATTGTAGTCAAATTTCTTGATGCCATATTTGGGTCCTGTTCTTTGAATGATTCTTTTTCAAAGTTCAGTCTTTTCTTCCTTTCTCGGAACTACAGTACAGGATTCCCCTGTTTCAATCCTTTTTTTGGGGGAATTTTCAGCTTTTCAATTACCCAGCCTTTTTTCCTTTCTCGAGCAAGTATGATTTTTTTCCCCCCTTTAAATCTTCAAGATATGCTTCCTTTCTGAGAAAAATGGGGGTCAAATAAAACGTTTTTTTCTTTTTTATTTTAGCCTATGAAATTCAATTCGGTTGTTAAGGCTCAATTGGGTGAGCCTCAAAATTTTCTGTTCTTGCATTTTCTCAGCATCCAAACAGATCAAATAACAGAATCACGTACGCTAAAAGTTCCCATTTTTCATGCTCACGAGTCACAAATTTCACATGGGCTTTCATTGTTTTCCATTTTTAAGAGCCAAAAATCATGAATTTCTAATGGGTTTGCTGTATTTGGTGGACACAGATAAGAAGGTCCTCATACCATGATGTGATAAGGGTCTCTGAAATTCAGAAAGTTTTGGACATCACTGGGGTCCAGACCTACGTTATCAACAGCGCCAGAGTCGTCTTCTTGAACGAGCGCCCTCAGCCTAGGCCCGGCAAAGGGGTCACCAACACCTGTGAGGTCTGCGAGCGCAGCCTCCTCGATTCTTTCCGCTTCTGCTCTCTCGGTTGCAAGGTACTTTACTGCACAATGTCCCCCTTCCGTTAAATTTTATACCGTAATTTCTTACCCTGTTTGGCTGGTAAGAAAGGGACGGAAAAGTAAATGGGAAAAAAGATCATTAGGAGAAAAAAATTTTTTTAACAAAAACTGTTTATTTTTTTTGTCCCCCGTAGGATTGGTTGGAATGGGTTGACTTTTGACTTTTGTATTGGCTTTGGGGTGCTAAGATAATGTGAGCCACAAGAATTGAATAGGCTTTTGTAGGTTAGCCAGGGTTCATTGCATTTAACTTGTCAAATCTTATGTAGTTACCACATTTTTTCAAGTACTTTTTGGAATTTACAATTAGCCTTTGCCAAATCTTGTAATTTGCAATTTGTTGGAATTTACAGATTGTTGGGACATCCAAGACTTTCCAGAAGAGGAAGAGGCACTCGCCGGCTCTGGCATCGGACTCAGAGGACTCCCAATCTAGCAGCAGCCATGGCCATGGGAAGAGAAAGTTCCAGAGCTTCAGTCCCCCGACGCCGCCGCCAACTGTCAATTACCGGACGGCGAGGCGAAGAAAGGGAATCCCACACCGTGCACCAATGGGAGTAATCATGGGGTACTAGCACTAAATATTTTCTTCTAATTACTCTACTGCTGGTGGCACGGCACATATCTCCTGTGCCCTCTCCAATGGCTGCAGCCTTTTTAGGCTCTTAAAAGGCCGGCGTTGGATTTAGTATCTGTACATAGAAGCAATAGAAGTGAACAAGCTGGGAAAATGTGAAAAAATAAAGGCAAAATGTGGATGGTGGAGTCAGTGGAGGACTTTTTAGATGAAGAATACTAATATCTATATATATATATATATATATATATAAGTCTATAGGGTGGGTTTTTTTTAGTGATTATACATAAGTTTTGGGGCTTTTGTTTAAGTTGTAAATGCTTGGGTTTTAGAGAGGTAGGGAAATGGGAACTGGGAAGCAATGTACTCGGTCTTGAAAAATAGGGGAATGTCTATATAAGGAAAATGAATAAAATAGATTTTTGTTTTATTTATTTGGGTATCGAACTTGCACAAATTTCTATTTCGGGAATTTTTTTTATTTTTTTTTTGGTGCCTTGGTGGCTGTGGGTGGTAAACTTCCAATCTGGTGGGTCCCATGATGGCCGTCCCGTGTGGAACGGGGTTAAAGGTGGGCTGTGCGATTGTACACGTGTCGGAGTCACATTCGGTATTGGAAAGCGAAGCATCTTGGTTCTCGGAATCGTAAAGTAGGTCAGCCGCCCTCCGCAAGATGGACGATATTTTTCTCATTTTTCATGAGTTAGAAAGGCGGTTCCTTAGCGAATGGGATTACGTACAGGTGGGACCCCTGGCATGGGTCAATCATGGCCGTCGATTGGTCCTTGGAACAGTGATGATGCTTTGATCTTTTGTGGGGGATTATGGCAGGACCAAAACAGCGTGTGGTCCACCATACGGTAATTGAAAGTTTTGTGGGTCTTTAAGCTCAAAAGTTGTTTTGATTTTTTTTTCTTTTTAAAAATATGCTCTACGGTAGGATTACTCTTTTCTTTTTTAGTTTAATGAGTAGATTTTTTATTTTTTAATTTTTTTTTTCTAAACAGGACGTGGTCTCAAATCCCTACATTGGTCAATAATAAAAACAATAGGATCAATTTTTAACATTTAATTCATATAAAGACAATTGTACTTTTGATCTTATGTTGTTGTATCACATTTTGTTGACCACTTTTGATCTTCTTCTGTTTTCTAAGTTTTTTTTTTTTTTCTATTCACTTCTGTTTTCTAAGTTAAAGACATTATCAAACAATTCAGAACCCAACACTTTCTTTTTTTTTTTTTTTACTTCTACTTTATATCAGAATTTTTTTTTTAACTAAAAATAAAATAACATATTAACAAACATAATGTAGTAAGATATGTGGGTGTCGGCAGAATCCATTTGAGTTTTTAATCTGCAAGTGTTTTGTGAAGATTGTTGGAAAAGAGATCTCCTTCCTATTTAGTGTATCAAGGCATGCCTTTATTTTGGTGCCATCAGTCGGAAAAGATATATAGTATGATCTGTACCACCTTGCTCGTGTGGGTCATCGTGCTCCATATCATGCCATAAACGTGTGTCAAAATGTGAATAGTAGATCAATCGCTTTTTCTAGAAGTGAGACCCAGTTTGTACCTCCCCCCATTCAGCAATAAAGCCTCATCAAATTCCACATTTTCAAAGTTATAGACAGTGGGAGGGTTTACCTACCTTTTTAATTTTTCAAGTATTCTACTGTATTTTCCTAAACTTCTTTTTAAATTCTATTTTCTTGTTATATTTAATTTATGTAAACATAAATAATTTATTTTAAAATATTAATTAAATGAGTAAATGATTAATTTTTTTTATTTTTTTTAAGTTTTAAGTTTTTAAAATAATTGATAATTTAATAAAGTATCATAACTACTATCTTGAGTCTGCATCATCAACCTCCAATTTAAATTAAAATATGTTACATATTGAATCTCACTAATTCAAAAAAAAATTGAGCCCATATGTTTGGATGAGTAGTAAAATATTAAAATAAATAATTAAATTCATCATTTTTTATTTTAATCTTTGCTGGCCCTATAACTAAAGCGCCCATCTCACCAACATATTAACCCATAGCACACTAAACTCACTCTCTCACCACTCAGAAAATGGTTTGTTGGAGAACAATCGACAGTAAACAATTGAAACACTCGAACGCCATCATTATAAATAGAAAAGATAGGTTATTAGTCTACTAAGTAAAAGAGGACTTTCGTCTCCTTCCTATAACTTTACTCTTTTCTTTTTTCTTTTATTTTTTTTCTCATCATTCTTCTTTGAATATCTCCACAACAAGCTCTTTTTCTTTTACTTTAGATTTTTTTTTTTTTTAACCAATACATTTGAGGAACAAAGGAGACGTGGAATTTTTTTGCAATGTAACCCACGTGTGAACGAAATTAGCTTTTGCCGCGCGTGGCCCGTGATGCTTACGGGTCTGAACAGTGAACTCTGAAGTCCTTTCACCTTTGGTCCTTTTTTACGGTATATTTTAGTTTTGCTTTCTCTCTCTCTCTCTCTCTCTCAAACTCGAATCATGAGTCAATCCATTTTGGTCTTTGTACTCTTGTTTATTGTCATCGTCCTTTTACCGTCCATCTTTTGTGATTCACCTTTGACTCGTTTTTTGTTCCGTGGTTTGCAAGTTGCAACGTATTTATACCTCCTCCTCCTCCGTCACGACGCGTTTTGCTTTTCTCCATCAAATTTTTACCCACCACAATTCCATTCCTTTTCTTTCTTATTTCACATTTGTCGGCCCTAGCATTTACAAAACAAACGTTTGTTGTGACTTATGAGGCTTTGACACTAACTTTTCACAACGCTTTTTACACTAACTTTTTACTTTTTTGGTCAAAAAGTTAAAAACACATTCAATTTTTTTTTAAAAAAAATTGAGTTAGAAATTTTTTTTGATATGATTAAATAAATTAACATATGTTCTTAAATTATATAATTTTCACATATATTTATAATAAGTATAATACATACGGACAATGTCGACTAAGATTTTTTTAAACTTATATAAAAAGAAAAATTTATCCTTTCAAAAGGTGGATGAATTTTTTTTTTAAATTGAGTTAACAAATCATATTTATTAAACTGATATGTATATTTTTTTTTGTTTATTTTATTAAAAATATACATGAGAATAAAAAAATGCAGGTAATCGGTAATCCTCATCGTTATGACTCCAAAGCGTAAAAGACCCATTTTATTCGCTTGATTGTTTTTTTTTAAAATTTCTTCTTGTTTCTTACTCGTTAAGGAAAAAAAAAAGAAAAGAAAAGAAATAAGAATACTTTCTGAAAGAGATTGGGCTGACACGTGGAGACATTAACAAATACTATTTTGTAGTTCCGATAAGAAAGCTCGAAACCCAAGATGTCCAAGGGGCAATATTAGCGGTCCCTATTCTTTCATAGTTAATGATTATAGAATAATATGAAGCCACGTGTTTCTGAATGTTCACAGTATTCTCCGAGAACCGCCTTACGCAGCACCACTTGTGCTCCACGTGTAAGAATCGTAGATGAGGAGAACATTCTTGTAAGACTCGGAAGCCTAGTGGGGATGAATATGATAGGGTGGCCCCACCTATGGGCTACAGCTCCTAGAAACATGCGGTCCCTAAATTTTCTGCGACTATGCCCAAAAAAAAAAAAAAAAAAAAGAAAGTGGGAGAAAAGTGGAGAAGTTTCAAGAAGATGTTTTGCCCTTGGGATAGGTTAGAACGTTTAGACTAGGAATCTTTGAAGAAGATTTTTATGGTAGAAGAACGATCCAGTCAATTTCGCTTGGTGATTTTTTTTTTTTTAAACGGTTTAGATTTGATTTTAAATTTTTTATAAGAAAGATAAAGACAATAAAACTAAATTTAGACTGTTAAAAAATTTATTGTAATCATTTTTTTTAAGTACTTCCATATATTTAAAGAACAACAATAAGAATAGAAAAACAACAAGAAATTAAACAACTGAAAAATCCAATCCAGACATATCACTAACACCTCACAGCACAGAAAAAAAATCCAAAAATATGAAAGTAACCTAAGAATGTGACAAATTCCTTTTAGGATTTGACTTAAGTGGTCAATATTTTTTCAATAGTCCATATTTACTTTCAAGTTTTTTATGAGAGAGAGTAGAATTAAATATAAACAATTGAAAAAACTGTAGCATATATATTATAATTTTTTAAGGCACTTAAGTCAAATCTTTTTTTAAAAAAAATTTTTTGGTGATTTAATTGGTTGAATAAAAATTTTTAGTTAATTAAAAATATTTTAGTAAAAGTTAGAGACAACAAATATGAATAAAAGTTTCTAGAGTCTTAAGGTATTTAATCTTGTAGAGTTCTGATAATCATAATCATTATTTCTTAAATTAAACGTGACATGTAATGAATTATAGAAAATTATAATATTTTAAACTTGAATTCAATATATTAAATGTAAAAAATATCAAAGTAGAAATTTTGAACTATTTAATTGAATTTAAAATAACTTTGGAAAAATAGAATATCTTAATAATTTTATTTTAATAATATTTCTTAAAAATAAATAATATGATGTATACTAATTTTTATGAGATTCACGCTTTATCTTGACAACTAAACATTTTACAATGTGCTTATAAAAATAAAAAATAAAAAATAAAAAATAAAAAAATTTTACAATTTTTCTTTCTATTTTCTTTCCGGAGGGTGGACTGTGATTTATTTTTTATTTCTATTTTTATTTTGAAATGGAGGGTGGAGTTATTGCTTACCTAATTATGGGCTCTCTGAGAGAACATGGGAGAATTCTTTTTCAAAGCAATTTATTAAATGCTCCAACACGTTTTTTAAATTCATCAAAATGTGATTTTCCATGTTTTTAGAAGCATTCATCCATTAACTAATATGATAGTGTCTAAAATCAAATCGTATTTCACTTTCATAATACTGAATGAATCATTTTCTTTTCTCCTTTTGCTTAGTGGTACTAAATGAGCTGTTAAGTCGTAATTTTATCTAAGTGGGTTAGAGACATTAATGTCTTATCTTGTTGGCAAATTATGATGGAATAGGATCTTGAAATGGAGATGATTCTCTTTATTAAGTGGAATGAATATAATTTATTTCATGATATAAATTAGATTTGACAAATTTAATGGATGTCAGAATAAGATCGTTTTTATTTTAACTGAAATGGAAATGAAGAATTTATAGTTTAAAAAAAGTTCACATACTCCTCTCAAACTACTACTCAATTGATAATGTATTTTTAAAACTTTCAATTGTGATAATATTATTCCAAATTACCAAACAATTGTCAATGTATCCCCAAAGAACGAAAATACTCTTAATAAAATAAAATAAAATAATTCTAGAAAAAACTAAAGCTAAAGCTAAAAAAAAAAAAAACCCAATTGGTTATAAATATTTTCTTTTTAAAAATTATTTTTTAAAAATAAAAATTTAAAAATTATTATTATTATTATTTTCGAATTCATAAGGGCTAGAAAAAAGAAAAAAACAAAACAAAACACAATATATATATATATATATTTTAAAAAAAACACATTACCGTCTAACTGTCCAAATTCAAAATTAAAAAATACATATATAGATTTTGTTTAAAAAAATCATTTTTTAAAAAAAATAAAATTATTATTATTATTTTCAAGTTCATAAGGGTATTTTTGTCTTATTAAAAAAGTTGTAGGATTATTTTTGTCTTTTTGCTGGCCTTAAGAGAGACATTGACAAATGTTTGATAGTTCAGAGAGATATTGTTACAATTAAAAATTTGGAGAGGACATTATTAATTAGGCGGCAGTTTGAGAGGGATATGTGAACTTTTTCTTTATAGGTTTATAGATTTAATAATGTATATGAATATATTATCACGTCATTTAAAATTTTAAATAACGTAACATCACGTAAACCGTTAAAATGAGACAAAATAAAATTGAGGATCCTGATTCGTATGTTGCTTTATCATTTAAAAGCTTTAAATTAGCTGATCTATACAATTAAATGCAACACAATCTAATTTGAACCATAAAATATATTCTCTCCATGCTTTTAATTTATTGCTCAATCATTTCTTGTTATGCAGACAATAAATTTCCAACTTTATGTTTGATATCATTTCATTATTTTTCCTATTAAAAGATTTCACGACTTCTGCTTCCAAACGATCCGCCACATATCTACCTCTACAATTAAATTCTCCTTTTATGGCCAAAGATCCAACCACGCATCATGAGAAGATTTGTGGGAATGAAGCATCGTTCGAATGGTAATACAAAACAAATCTAAGATTGTTTTATGTTGGAAGTTCATGCGAATAATGCTCGAGGCCCATATCTTAAAAACATGCTTTATAACTAATATGATTTGAACTATATATTAAATGCGTTTTCAAAAGTCGCATTTTTATTAATTGCATTACTCTTATATTTTTTTTTTCGAATTATATGTTTTGAAACCGTTAAATTCAACTGATACTAAGATGATTGACTCTATATAAAATGGTTCAAACAGCCTACTGCAATTTTTGAAAATGCACATGATTTTGGGGTTTTCGAAAATTTTATAAAGACTTAATTTCTTATGACCACAATTGTTACAATATTAGAATTTATAATGCTAAAAGAATCTTCCAAGACAGAGAGATGGAGATTCTTATAGTAAATAAAGAATATGTGAAGATGTATAGGAGTAGTTGTCTTTTAGGTATATATATGTTGTTATCTTAATATTGTGTTTTCCGTTATTATCTAAAGTAGGAGTCTATCTTCTATCTTCAAGTATGAGTCACGTAGTTCCCTATTTAAATGATGATTATTGACTAAAGATGAAGCATAATTAATCTTAAATCTTGTATTTGTAAAATGTTTAAGTTCCCTTAGAATCTAAAGGTCTAGTTTCCTCAGATCTGTTATACATTCACATAACAACCATATTTTTCGAGCGTGTTGAGTGCATCAATGATCTACAAAGAAAACCCTAATTGGGTGTTTTTGTGAGTTCTTGAAAAAAAAATGTGGGGAAATAACCGTAGATGTTTTGAGAGAAAAATATGTGAGAGAACTTGAGATAAAATAATGGTCTGCCTAGACGATTAGTTCTTGCAAAACAAAGAAAAGTTCATCGAAAAGACGCATACTCTCGGGGGATCAAGGGGCCTCTAATGTTTAAGTCAATAAAGTATTTTCAGGAAAAAAAATAAATAAATAGAGAGAAAAGAGTGACGATACATTTCATCTCTATCCTTGTTCACTTAAAACTAATGTGATTTTTTAAATCATCATTAAAGTTGGACTTGTAACTTTATAATAACTATCTGATTATTTGCCATATAGTGGGATTGTCTGAGTGTGGGCCTTGGTTATTTATCTCCATATCATCATATAATACATGTTTGGCGTGCAATATTAATATTAATCTGAATCGAGATCTTTCCAATTAAATTATGTAGATATACCACAACATTAACTTATTGTTATCAATTTGAAACTATTATTATATAAAATACAAACGAATCACACACACATATGAGCATATGAATGTTAGAACTCATACTCAACTAAAACGTAAATATTTAAATCCTGTTAATTATTTTTTGGACAGAAATTAGCTACAAACTGGTTTGTAGCAATTAACTACAAATCAATCTAATAAAATGACATGTGTCCCTTAATATGCGAGNTAATAGAGAGAAAAGAGTGACGATACATTTCATCTCTATCCTTATTCACTTAAAATTAATGTGACTTTTTAAATCACTATTAAAGTTAGACTTGTAACTTTATAATAACTATCTGATTATTTGCCACATAGTGGGATTGTCTGAGCGTGGGCCTTGGTTATTTATCTCGATATCATCATATAACATTAACTTATTGTTATCAATTTGAAACTATTATTATATAAAATACAAACAAAACACACACACATATGATCATATGAATGCTGGAACTTATACTCAACTAAAACGTAAATATTTAAATCCTGTTAATTATTATTTTTTTATCTCTTATTTAAACTATTTTTATTTTTTATTTAAAAAAAATATTCTAATGTGATATAAATTAAAAACTGTTTTATGTTTTGAATACAAAACTATAGTGCTCTCTCTCTTTTTCTCATTAAAAATAAATAAAAATTAAATCTATATTTTTGTGACCAGCACAAGGACACGATTGTTTCTCTTTTTCCCCTGGCAAAGGAATATATTTGTGTCAAAGATTCCAATTCAGTGCTTTCACTGCTTTGGCACCTAAATGGTTGGAACGCATGCGTTTAGGTACTACGATATGATAGCTTGTGTCCAAAAGGGAAATATTGATTGGGGCTGCCCGGGAAAAAACCGCCAGTACTACAGCCTTGCTCACCCAAAACATGTGCCCTATTTGTGGTCACCTATGTTTTTGGGTAACTCGTCATCATTGTCACATCCGAGTGACCGTATATGTGAACGTGCAAATTTTTCTTTTAAAACTGGTTTTGATTAACTTTCTTTCATTCATTTTATTAAATTAACATATTTTTTAAAATGTACAAATTTAAATTAATTTTGACAAATTTTTTTATTTGACTTATTAGACTGACATGTATATAAAATATATGCATGGACATGTTTGGCAATGGACTCTAATTTCACTGTTTGATGATTTGATTGTAATTAAGGTGATTGTTGAAAGAGAATGTTGTAAATTTTTTGTATGAAAAAGTAAAATTTTTTGTTTTTTAGTGAGTATTTTATTTAAATGGTAATAAAAAAATGTTTGATATAATATAAAAAGTAAAAAAAGTTGTTAAAAAAATAATTAATGTGATATAAAAAGTGAGAATGTTTTTTTAAAAAAAAATTAGAATAGAATTGGAGTTAGAGTTAGAGTTGATTGCCAAACATGTACCTCCTAGCCAACACTTTGGTTCGATTCTATCCAAACTTTTCAAGCTTATCCCAACATCGCCCCACTTGTTTGACTTTTGTTGAGTAGTTGTTGGATATCAAACATGAAAATACCCATCATAAAAGAGATTTCAATAAATGGCGGATATATTCACTCTATTAATAGCCGAGGTGGATTTGATATATCATAGATAAGAATACAATATTTTCAGAACTCTCCATAAAACGACATCACTTGTTGCTTTTTTCCATTCCTTCATTTCTGTTTAATATATTAAATTAAAATAAATGCTTCCAATCTAATGTAGCCAATATTATGTGTCTCTCTCTCTCTTTGTAACAAGTCTCAAAAGAAACTTTTTTGAGAGATTTTTGGCTTGTTTGATAATATTTTTGGTTGTGATGTGACATAAATAAACCAATAAATACCGAAAGCATATGGTTGTAAATTGAGGAAGACAGTACACAACTTGCAATGAAGAGATAGAGCAGCAAAAGAAAAATGGGCCAGCCCTCAGATAATTACTCACTCTTAAAAGTTAGAAAAATGCGATAAAACATGGGCAGCAATAGTCAAATTTTGCGGTGCTATCTTGTCCATGCAGGAGAATTGGCCAAATGGTATAACACACAAGGAAACAAAATGTAGCCATTTTATTGCAGGTGGTGTGGTAGGCTAGTGGGAGTACATATATATATATAGCGCAGGCCTAAAAAACAAGTGGGGGTGGATGTGGATCTCACTCTATCATCTACTTTGCCTTGTCTTCATTAGCTTCTTTCCCTTGGTGCACTGCCCATTAGGCTCCCTTTTCCCCCAATATGACGTTGCCTACAATTCATTCACTATTCTGAATTTGTACAATTATTGAATGTATGTTCCTTATCTCGATTGAGATATCTTAAAATTAGGTCGTGTTGAGGTGTAATAGTTTTGTTCTGCTCATGTGTACCGCTCTTTAGAGATGATTGATTGGGTGAGATTTTGAATGCCATCAAAGACTTTGACTTTCCTCATTAAAAATCAATTAACTTTCATATAAGATGGTCATAGGCTTAATTCAACATATGGTATCAAAGCTAAGGTCATGTATTCGAGTCGTGTGATATCAACTTGAGCTAGGATTTGTTGAGGTGCAACAATATCGCTCTACTCATATGGACGGCTCTTAAAACATGCATTGTAGAGTGTGATTTTAAATGTCATAAAATGATTCGGCTTTTTTTATTAGTTTTCAGATAAAATAGTCAAATATCGGATCTAATAGTCTAGTTTAATTTATTTTTTATAAAATTAAGACAGTTTAAGAGATAAGAGATGTGGAATTTATTTGTTCTGGGCAAATCGGATCAACACTTTAAACTGTTTGGAGCAAGTGAACCTCACAATCAGTTCTGAAATTTAGACAATTTAATTATAATAAATCTCCATCATTTCTATCATATAAAAATTTGGACGGCCTAATTGGAGAGAATCGTCCGTCCCACTATGATGCCTGGCCATGCTTTTTATTTGCACATTTGTTCCTTTTCACTCGTAACAAATACTTAAATATATAGTTTCATGCCATAATCGAAGATCGCCCAACTTAATCAAGTTGCTTAACCCCTTTAAGCATAAAAAAAATAAATAAAAAATAAAAAATAAAAAAAAAGTTGCTAATTAACCCATGATGTCATTAGTTTACCAACTCTTTAGACGATGACAGGTAAAGCAAAAAAAAAAGCTTTAGCAGCACACACCATGCTGTTCATGATGCTAATGCTCGCTCCATTGCAGGTCCCACAGCAGAACAATGCTGAGCTCTGATTGGTCATTATTTTGTCAGATTACCGACATTACCTAATTTGATTTATCCAATGCCGCCATATCAATTATTCTCACCGTTTAATTTCTTTAAGTGAGGGTAATTTACAATACAGGTACAATGTACTTAGACTCAGTCATTTTTCTTTCCATTTCAAAAAAAAAAAAGTCATTTTTCTTTTATTTTAATTTAATATTTGAATTTTTGTGATCTTTTCAAACCCCACTAGAATGGTGCCAAATTATTACATCAATTTGTAAAATTTTTATGATAAAATTACTGATACGATCCAATTATTTTCTTTGAGACAAATTAGAAGAAAAAAAATGCTAGCTTTATAAGAAGTTAGATCTTGCTTTTGCTTTGTACATAATAAATACCCTCTAGTGTTAATTGCAAATATTTTGTTCTCGATCTATTAACTTTAGGACATATTCTTTAGTTTAATGAGCCGCTATCAATTTTATTTTTAATAGCATTCTCATAAGATTTTCTATTTTTTCGTTTATTCGGATTAGAAGTGAAAAAGATCTTGATCTATAAATTTTTTTTTTTTCATTCAATTAAAAAAAAATTGAAAAATATTTTGTGTTCTTGTTGAAGGCTATAACAATAAAACCGGGCAAAATTATGAGTGCCTGAAAAGGACATTAAAATATATGATTTTAAGTCTTTTTAAGAGAATACAAAGGACTTCAATGGAGTGCACGGAAAGACTGGAAGACCGCTGACTATGCCAAGTCTTGTGGCTTGGTTCAGTCAGTTCTTGATTGGATTTTATTTTTTTCAAATCTTCTTTTGACAAAGTAATCATAAAGTTTGACAAAGTAATCTAAATGAGATACGAATTATTGAGATAAAAGTTTGAATTTAACACTTTTTATTTTCATATTATGTTAAATTATTAGTTGTATTATTAGATTAAACCGATTAAAAATAGTTAACCGATCATTTAATTAATATTTTAACATAATAAATCTTTAAATTTGCATAATTTACCCACTTACTTACCCGAGAAGAAGAAAAGTGTAATTCTCTTTTCTAACAAACAATAAGTAATAGGTTTACCAAGACAAAAACTGTAAATTAAAATATATAAAATAAAATCTAAAGTCATGCCGAAGAGTTGAGATAGAACAATTGAAGTTGAAGTTGGAACTTAGGCAGAGAAAAAAAAGGCTTAAACAAGCCATAGATAGAGTGCTTACCTTAACAAACAAAAAAAGAAAAAAAAAATCTCAAGAGTTTTTTACTTGAATAAAATAAATAATAGAAATCAGGTGGGCAGAAGCAATTATATGGGCCTAGCAGCAGCAGTTTGGGAGGGCCCACGAGAATGAAGGGAACCCAATTCCAAAGAGGATAAGAATTGGCGACTGGAGTTGTCGCTTTTAAGAATGCCCCAGAACCAGAAGTTCAAATATGTGACGCAACCCACAACACTACTGTTTTTTTTTTTGTTTTTTTTTTTGTTGGTGGTTCAACGCTACTGTTTGTTGAATGGGATCCTATGATCCTATATATGCCTATGGATTTTTATTTGTAGATAATCTAAGATAGAGTAGTCTATATACAAAAAGAAACAAAAAAAAAGAAAAAGATAGAGTAGTCTGATTGAAAGCAAGTTGGATGGACTTGATGAAAAGCAAATCCTACTGTTGGGAGGACATGTTTTTCAATGTTAAATAATCGTCTGAAAGGTTCACTTCACAATGTGGATGGCTCACAATTTCTCTTTCATTTTGATGAATTGATAGTTAGGTCAGGGAGTTGCAATATTTGTAATCATTACCCACTCATTTCTGGATCGTCAATTCTTTTTTTTGTTTTTGACTCAAGCTGGTGATTTAGATGGTAAGATTTGAGTAGACATAGGGTAGCCTTTTTACCTCCCCAAATTCCTTCGAAAAAGTTCTTTATTAATGGGGTAAAAGTACTACTTTCTTTTTTTTATTTTAATAAAAAAAAATTATGCAATACTAAGAAAATTGGATTAAAAAAGAACCGGCAATATTAAAGCTGAATAGAAGAGAACGGTTTATTTTAACGGAAGTAGATAAGGTTAAATTAATCATTAATAAGAAAGTATATTGCTTCAAACTAATCTTTTGAGTCATCTTTTTGTCCTCGATTAGCCGACCACCCCTATAGGTGAGGGGGTGGCAATATTTGTAATCATTACTCACTTATTTTTGGATTGTCAACACTTTTTTGACTCATGCAAGGGATTTAAGATGGTAAGATTTGATTCTACATAGGGTAGCCATTTATCCCTTCTTACCTTCTCAAATTCTTTCTCCAAAAAGTTCTTTACTAATGGGGGTAAAAGTACTACTACTACTACTACTACTTTTTTTTTTTTTTTTTTTCTTGTTTTGATTTTTTTAATACAATACCAAAAAAATTGAATAAGTGAAGAAATGTCGCTATCAAGCTTAATAGACGAGAATGGTTCACAAGCAAAAAATACTACTTAATCAGAAGTAGAGGTAAATAAGGCTAGATTAATCATTAATGAGAAGGTATCTTGTTTCAAACTAATCTTTTTGAGTCCTTATTTTGTCTTCCCTTGGCCGACCACCCCTCAAGGTGAAGGGTGGCCGGACCACCCTATAAAACACTTTCTGTAGATGGTATAGTCATCCTCAAGCCTTTGATGAGGGTAGATGGCCATTTTTCTTTGGAGGTGGCTATATGTATATAGTTTTTTTGTCATCAAAACTGTCAAATTATCTAGGTAAGTTACATAATTCAAATGTTTTTTTTTTCCTTACTAAATATATAAATAGAAGGAGTCTAGATACAGAGTTAGGACATTTAATAATGAAGATTTTTAGAGCATTTATTACGGAAATCAAAGCAATTTAATTAATTATCCAAAAAAGGAGGAAACCCAAAAAAAGTTAAAAAAGAAATCTAAGCAATTTCTCTTGCTAAGTATCAATTTTTTTTTGTTCTTATCCCTCGACCATCGTTATACTTTAGAGGTCCGTTGTCCATACTTTCCATAGTTGTCGGTCAATTTAATCTACCCAATTCAGCTTCCTAAATGCTTTCGCTTGCAGCATGCATGTGCAGATATGTGAAAAGGGCCCAAGCCTAACTCTTTCATCTTCTAAAAACGTGGCATATATCCCTTTCCATCATCATATTCTTTTTTTAATGACAAAAATTTCTTTTAAATTGTGTTAAAACAAAATTTTTTAACTTAATTTATAAATATGATATATATTTTTAAGCATGTGAGAAATGCATATTTTTTTAATATATTTTTTTTTAAAATTTTTTTTTGAATTTTATTTCTACTATTAAAAAACATATATTTTTTCACTTGCTAAGAAATATCTGCCATTTTTTATAAATTATATTTTTTTTAATAACATTAATAAAAAAAATATGTACTTTCTACCGCTTTAAAAATCAAATATCACTTTTTAGAAATTTCTACCTTAAAAAATTTGTGTTGGGACTGGAATAGTCGCATCATAAACCAAAAAAAATATATCTAGAAAGTTAAAAAGTCTATGGGCATTCCAATTATGGTGGGCGGAAGTTGAGAAGGCGTGACAGAGTTGCTTACTCGGTTAGGGTGCCGATTTATGGCCACATTTAAGCCGATCTGACATTTGTAGGAAGGACTTTGGGGCTTGGCCATACCAAAAGTCAATTTCGCAATTTCTCTAAAGTCAACTTGTTCATTGATTGAATCATTTTTGTTTAGAAGCCTTCAGATCAGTACCAGTACCACACCAAGACTTCACCGCCCAAGTCACTTCCACAACTTCCGTCCGTCCCCAAACAAAATAAGTGTGGGTCAATTGGACCACTTTTATGTCACTAAACTTGTCCAAATTTTTTTTCACATTTCTTGGAAAAATTGTCATTCACGGTATCTTAAAAAGCTTATCATATAAAATGCAGATTATTTTAATTGAAAACGAGAGATAAATTGTAAAGTTTAAATTCAAATTCAGAATCTCAACTTTAATACTTTGTTTAATTATCAGTTGTCCAAAAAATTTGGAAAAACTTCACTTAATTTATTTGACTTTTCATCATTTTTATAATCTTATTCTTTAAAGTTTAAAAACTCTCAATTTAGTGTATTCAACTTTCAATTTTTTACGATATCATAATCCCGTTAGTATTTGAGATTAAATTAGATGTCAAAGGGTTAAATAATATTTAATAAAAAATCTTAACGAATGAATGAAATTATAAAAAATTAAACGTTTGATCCACTAAATTTAGAATTAGGATTCTAACATTGGATATTCTGCTTTAAGACATTTATGGAACCAGTTATCGTTCTTGCTGAAGGCCTAACAGATATACTTGAGCATTGGCGGCGACGTGGCGTGGTTGTGGAGCATATGATTGTGTCGCCTAAGGAACAGACATTGAAACACGCACACAGGGACATGTTTTAATTCCCTTGCAAGTTGCAACTGGATTGCTGCTCTGCTGCACCATGACCTTGATCCTTTCGATTTTTGAAGATTAAACATACGGAAATACGAAATAAATGAAATAACGTGATAGTGGAAGTTTTTGGATAATAACGATTTGTATAAAAATAAAAAAAAAATTTAATGATTAATTTTTATTGATACTTTATTTTAGCTATATAGTAGTCATAAAGCAGTTTACTAAATAACATTACTTATTTTAACAATAAGATACTTGAAATAGAAATAAGAAATTTTGAAGAAAATACATTTCTTCCCTCTAACTAGCAATAAATTTGTAATGTACCCCCCATTTTTTAGTTTTTGTTATGCCTCCCAAATCTATCATTGAGATTGCAATATTTCTCTTATGTGCCTAAAATAATAAAAATAACCTGGATAAAATTTTTTGAAAAAATGAAAAAAAAAATTTGCTTTTTTCCTGAGGTTTTTTTTTTTTTTTAATCATAAATATTTTGTCATTTTTTGTCGCAAAAATAACATGGCAACATATCTACTATTAGATCCAACAAAATAAAATTCTAATTATGAAATGACTCATCTTCTTTTATTACAATTTTGCTACTCCTTTTACACTAACCGGATACTCTTCATTTCCTTTGAAATTGAAAGGATCCGGATACCAATTTTTGAGCCCATTAGAAGCAATTAATTTATTGAATCCATGAAGCTGTAATGTTCCAACCAGTAGTTTTAAGATCTCTTGCCAACAACAATTTTTCCTCCTCTTCTTCTTTCACATGGGTTGACATAAATAGTGATTGCAATCTTGGAGAATTCTTCATATTTTTAGCATATTAAGAATTTTCTCGGCACATGTTAATACCCAAAGAAAAGCAAACAACTACCAGCGTCTATATTCATGAATCATGCCTTCAGACACATCATCATTCACCAACTCAACCTCAAATACACAGACTTTTGATGCAATTTTAGGTAACAGGTACAAGAAAAAATAGTAAGGAGAAAAATTAAATCTAAGAAATGAAAAGAGGTTTGTTTTGAGGTCGGTGCCTCGGTGGTTTGAGTTTTGGGCCAAAGCCCACCCAATTGAAAGAAAAGATGATTGCTTAATTTTGCCATTATCCGAGTTAGGTGTAATCAAAAAAATAAATAGCATTGGTTTAGAATTTTAGATTTTGTTTTTTTTTTATGAAATTGTGTCCATTAAAATAAGAATAGGTGTAATAAAATTGAATTTAAACAAATTCCACAATTAGAAGAAGAGGAAATGCGTGTGTTTTTTAAACCTTAAAAACTAGTATGATAGTTTCAACACTAGAAGGTTTTTGTTTAATACATATTGATGTTAGTATGAAAGTATCCCTGATTGAGAGAAAACATAGATTGTCCTAATTGCAATAAGCCAGTTTCATTGTACGGGATCTAAATACTCGAATTGATACTCACAAGGCTTTCAATTTTTTGTTTTGTAGAATCAACTAATACTCAGTTAAAAAATGGATTAGATTAAACCGACCCCAATTACAAACTTGTATTGGATATGTAGTGAGATTATTAAACAAATAAACCGAGGTGGACCTTGAACTATTGTAAAGGTTGCTCCTTTCTAATATGCACTGTTTTTATATAAGTAATGTTATAAGTAGAACCTTTGTTTTCCTTTTATTTTTTTAAAAGTGATATAGTTTTTAAAATTACAGTATTGAATTAAAATTCAATAGTGATTAATTACAAATCTAACAGTAATTTTAAAAATTACATCATAATTTAAGGATAAAAAGAAAACAAAAGTTTTATTTATAGTATTACTCATTGTTACATATTCAATAGTGATTATTTCATGTAATAAATGCCAAATAATGCTTATAATTCAAGTTAAACTCTTTGTTTTTGGCAAATCAAAAATTTTATTGCTCAACCACCGAAGAATACAGCCTCTTTGATAACACACGCTCAGCCCAATAATGATTGTCGATATATGGGCTGTAATTATTGCACAACGCAGCCGTTTAAGTCGAAAAAGCCTAAAAGGCCACCGCGGTGTGGAGAAAATTTGGTAGCTTTTAGTGTCGCGCCCCAGCTTCCCCTTCCCGTCCACTCGGTAAACCAAAGGCCCAAATTAAGCCTTGAGCCCAATGGACATCCAAAGGCCTACTCATTAGAAAGGCTGACAGTTTAAGAGCCTCCACAATTAAAAGCCCACCATGTGGTAATTAAACAAGGTATCTACAAGGAGTGTAAGGGAAAGATGGGAGGACAACCCCAACTATTATAAGAGTCATTTTCTTCCTATACTCTCTCTACGAAAGGAGGGGGGACAACCCCAGCAACACTCGACGCCACTCCCGTGATTATTTTCTTGTCTTGCAGGTTGTCCGTCAACAAGGGTAGAGTCAAAACTTTTAGGATATGTTTGGTATATGGAATGACTATTTTAAGAAATAGTCTTTATTAAAAATAAAATGAGTGTAGTGCATTAGCCTTGGAATAGCCATTCCGATAGCTATGAGAGAATGATTATTCATTCAATTGAAGGAATAACCATTCCTCTTAAATTTAAGAGGAATGACTATTCCTTCAATTGAAGAAAAAACCATTCCATCATGGCTATAAGAATAGCTATTATAATACTAATTCACTATACTCAATCCTTTCTTAATAAGGGCTATTCCAAGGAATAGTCATTCCGCGTACCAAACATAACCTTAGGATATGTTTGATACGCGAAATGACTATTCTTTATTAAGAATAGAATGAGTGTAGTGCATTAACCTTGGAATAGCCATTCTGATGACTATGAGAAAATTGTTATTCATTCAATTGAAGGAAAAACTATTCTATCATGGTTATAAGAATAGCTATTACAATATTAATTCACTACACTCATTCTTTTCTTAATAAGAGCTATTCTAAGGAATAGTTATTCCGCATACCAAACATAACCTTAATGTGAGGGGCTAAATTTTTTTTTTAAAAAAATTTGGAAGATAAAATTAAGGAAAAATTACATTTTACCCCCCAATGTTTGAAGGAATTTTCAATTTAGCTCCCAATATTTAAAAATTTGCAATGTACTCCCCCAACGTTTGCTAAAAAATTCAATTCAACCCTTCCGTTACCTAAAACCATCTAAATTGCCGAATTTACTGTTCATTCGATTTTTTTATTATTATTTTTTACTGTTCAGGGTTTACATATTAAAAAAAAAATTAAACAATGGGAGATGGCCGTACACCCCCATTTTGGCCAAGGGGTGGCTTGAGCCACCCCCTATGGCTGGCCAGGGGGTGGCCGAACACCCCCAAGGGCCTTGGGGTGGTCGGCCACCCCTTTTTGCAATTTGGGGGTGGCAAAGCCACCCCTAAGTCCCTTAGGGTTGGCCGGCCCACCTTGGCTCTTGGGGGGTGGTTTCGGCCACCCCTTTTTGCAATTTGGGGGTGGTTGGCCAGTCATAGGGGGTGGCTCAAGCCAACATAGGAGGTGGCTTGAGCACCCCCTAGGCCAAAATGAGGGTGGCGGCCATCCCCATTGTTTAATTAATTAATTAATTAATTTTTTTTTAAATAAGTAAATTGTGAATAGTAAAAAGGGAAAAATTATTTTTAGTCCTTAAGTTTTTATATGATTTGAATTTAGTCTTTGGGTTTTTAATTTCAAGAGTATGGTCCTTAAGTTTTGTCCAGATTTTAAATAGGTCCCCTCTAATCCACGTTTTTCATCAAAATAAATGGTTTGTCATATATCACTTGTGTCTCAATTCACATGCTAGCGTTCATATCAATATTTAATATCAATGTTATATCATTAAGCGTCAATTAATCCATTAAAAAAAAAACAAAAAAAAAAAGACAAAAGACCCAACTTAAAAAAAATAATCATCTTCTTTGTCATCTTAATATTCTAGATTTGTAGTATTAAAAGAAGAACCATTAACTTTGACGTTAATATAGACTTTGGTATGTTAAATGAGACACACGTAACAAATAAAAAATCGTTAATTTTGACGGTAAAGTAATAGAGGGACCAATTTCAAAACTTAAATAAAACTTAAGGATCTTATTCTTAAAATTGAAAACTTAAGGACTAAATTCAAATCAAATGAAAACTTAGGAATTAAATATGATTTTTCCCTAGTAAAAAAAATTAATAAAAAAAATTGAATGAATAGTAAATTCGGCAATTTAGATGGTTTTAGCTAACAGAATGGCTGAATTGAATTTTTTAGCAAATGTTGGAGGGGTACATTGCAAATTTTTAAACATTTGGAGCTAAATTGAAAATCCCCTTAAATATTGGAGGGTAAAATATAATTTTTCCTAAAATTAATTTTTAAAGGTCTATTTTATAAAAAATATTGTATTTTTAAGTAATTTTTTTCAAGTTTTTAAACAAATTGTTTTTTGGGAGTCACCTTGAAAGTTTTTTAACGATAGATTGGCTGAGGATGGCACACAACCACCTCGATGTGGCCGCAATCACCTATTTGGCGTGATCTAGCCACCACTTTGAATAATTTGTCCACCCCAAAAACATCTAAATTACCTTTTAATTTTTATCTCTTCTTTTTTACATAACTGTCGAGGTTTGCTCCGTTCATTTTAAAAGAACATAGGGTCCACAACTTAAAAAAAAAAAAAAAATCTATTGCACCCTATGCAATGCCACATCATGTTATAGAGCTGCGCCAAGAAACCATGACCCATTTCTTTTACTTTGGTCACTCAGACGTACAATAACATATTGTGGCAAATTGTGATTGGAAATTGGAGAAAGTTAAAGATAAAATGAGCCCTGAAATCCTTCAACAAAAGTAACCATGTGGTTCCACACACTAACCATGTTAGCCAGTAACTTTAACCTTGGACAAAGCAATCAGCTTTCGGTGCCCTCCGCAATCCACGCACACTCCATGACAACTTTCCTCATTTTTCAACACTAATCATATCATCAAACCCAATGTCGACAAAAGACAAGAAATAATACTGCTTCTTATACAAAAATATCCAAAATGCCATTCACCCAACATGAAAATTGCCATATTATCTACCTGTACTCTTCTATTTTATTTTTACTTTTTAAAATTATTATTGGATCTATAAGTTTCATGTAGATTCACTCATAAAACTCATAAATTCAATAATAATTTTAAAAAATAAAAATATGAAAAAAGAATATCGATAAATAGTATAGCATTTCTCCGCTCGACATACATAGCTATAGTCTGCATGTGTACGTGTCTCTCTCTGTCTCTTAGACATAACCTTGCTTGTATCTGCGAAAGAGGTCCTCAGTTTTAGCATTTCTAAATGCACAACACCCTATCAAATATACCCATATCAAAGCAACCCAAGTTATGAGCAATATGATATCAGCCCTTCTCCATTCCTTCTTCAAATTGGCCAATAATCCAGCTTTGCATGAATTGCAGTTGTAGCAAAGTTGTGTCTGCTCGTTGCTCCACTGCAGGCAATCCATGTCGGCTGCGTTGTTGATGGGACTTATCCAGTAGGTTGGATTCACAAATGTGTACCCACATTGGGTCGGTGGCTTACAGCATCCTGACTGTAAAGATAAAAAGCAAAAAAGGAGAATAAAAGATAAAGATGAAGAATATTTTGAAAAAAAAAAAGAAAAAAAGGTTAATTAATTAACACATGCATGGCTGAGGAATCTTAGAAACCCTAGTTGTAGATGGAGGGTTACTCTAAGAATACTTCGATTAGATAACAAGAATGTGCCTCGTAGGAACTTTAATGAGGAATGCCATTTGAGTTTACTCCCTTAACAAATTTATACATTTTTTTTTTTTAAAAAAAAAACACTATTTAACATACTCATATACAACTACTATATAATTAAATGACAAGGTAGTAAAAATTAACAATTAGATCAGAATTTGTTAAAAAAAAAAAATTAAGCCAGAATCTAAGGTTTAATTTTTTATTACTACATCATCTAGTTATCATCCAGTTGTATAACCGTTATGCATGAGTATACTAAATAATATTATTTATTATTTTAAACTAATTCCATGAAACATGTTTTGCCTAGCTAAAAAGGGATAAATAAGAATCAATACTATTCTTTAGCAGCAGCAGTATCAATGATGTTTGTCATTCTTCAGCCAATATTGTTTGTTGTTCTAAAGATATAGCAAGCTGGTTTCAATCCCATGGGGTTGGTTTGAGTGGTAAGTCATTTGACCTTGGTACTTCTTAAAGTATCAAGTCTAAGGTTTAATTCTTTGAGTATAAACAATTCCTTAGACTTTTACTTCAGTTATTAAAAAAAGAAAAGAGAGACATAGCAAGGGTTTCATATTAGGATTTTGCACTCTTTAGGCTTTAGATGGTGTCCTGGAGATCTAGTCAGGACGAAGGGAGATCTAGTCGGGACGAAGCTCCATACACCTCGGTTATTAAAAAAAAAACACATAGCAAGGCTTTCATGTTAGGATTTACGTAGAAAAGACAAAAAAAAATCCTAATTATAGAAATTAGTTTACCTGTAAGGGGGTAATATGTGCATTAAAGAAATCCTGAGCCATGCGATAATTCTGGCTCAACTCAGCACACATAGTAGTAGAGCTAAGACAGTTCCTTATGCGGTCCCACTTGAAAGAACTTTGAACCCTCCGACGAAGCCAGCCGGAATAGTCCTCAAGGTGATATTCCAAGTATGATCGGCTCGGCTCAAGGTGGCCGGAGCCCCTGATGGTGACCATGTAGATGAAAACCACCAAACACGCCAGCAATATTATAAGAATAAGCAGGCCGACGAGGTACACAATAAGGAGCCAAGGGATTCGCCAAAAAGCTCCGACAAAGCCTGCTAGTGCTACGACCAAGATCAATATGCCCAGTATGATGACAGGCCATTGTAAGATTTTCACACAAGAGTTGTCTGGTTCTGTGGCCAGCCAGATTCCGGCTCCGATGATCGGCACTGAGAGGAGCATGGCTACGAAGTTGATGGCTCCGATGACATTATTGCTTAGTGCCATCTTGCTTTAGAGAATATCGCTTGGGAGCTGCTGTAATCTTCTAATGAACACAAAATGAATAGGGGAGGAGATAGATTGTGGAGAATTTAGCTATATATATTAATACAGCTTTTTTGTTCCTTACGTACATTGATAAGGGAAAGTTACTTACGCAAGTAAAGACAACCTTTTAGAAAGTTGGTCTTTGTAGCATTTTCATCATGTCTAAAGGGTGTAAATGTACAATTCTTTGAGTTTATATCTGCCAGTGAAATTGGAATTTAATTATACTCTTGCTTTAGAAGAATTTTCTGTCATTAAAAGAAAAAAATTAAAAAAAAAAGGCAATTTTTTTTAGAGTGATAGTGTTATTTGAATAGCTTGTATATGCATTTCTTGTGTACGTATATCTCTCATATGCGTCGTTAGTAAAGTCGTTAATTAATAGGGTTTTGTCAATTTTGGTTCAAAATCAATGGTGTAGATGACATGCATACACAAAATAAGTGCATACAGGACGCATTAATAAACTTCTCCCTTTTATATTACAAAATAAATAAAAAATAAACTTCTGCCTGTATTTTGATTTTCCAAGTCTAGGCAGTACTTTAGGTGCTACTTTTTGAAAAGGAATACCTTGTAGGGTATGGGGAGTACCGAGAAAGAAATCAAACTGCTTGCCAGCAACAAATGTACGTCGCGTGGAAAAAGTAAGAAGAAAACAATTATGTACGAAACGATGGATCCCACTAATGGGCTTGCTTCTTCCTTCAAAATTTGCACCTGGGTAAGACAAGCCTCACATGAAAGATGGCACCCAAAAAGTACTGAATTTTGGTGATTCAATTCACACCCGCCATAGTAAAACAGTCATATGTTGTAATTTTGATATAAGATGAAAGTAATTTTGGAGGTGTTGAAAAGCTAATTCAAAGGGACACAAGTTTGTATTTCATTAAAAATTTTCAATTATTTTGTTTACTAGGTTAAAATGAGTTTTCAATAGAAGTATAAAAATCTGGTTTAGAAAATTCATTTGACCTTTGCTTGACGTTCTCTCAAGCGAGATGCTACAAGTGGAAAAAACTTAAGAGTTCGCTTAATGGTTCGCTAGAGCGAGTTTGTAATCTTTTAATTAAGGCTATTTTTGTTATTTTATTTTTAGGGTTGTGTCCCTAAGTTTTATTTAAGCACAATAAGGACGGTTAGGCCATTAGAGTAGTTGTATTTTCTTGGTTTCATTAATAAGAATACTAAATCTTGAAAAAGTTTTTCTTCAATTTTCTAATAATTCTTAGAGTTTTTTAGGATTATAAAATAGTTGTGAATTATTGTGTTTGCAAATTCTGCTTTTCACTATGTTATACTGCATTAGTCAATACGAGAGCCCCCCTACATACACGAATCTACACCACACAAGCATTATAATGGTGCAAAAATGATTATACCAAAAGGACAAAGAGAGTATAAGTTTTTATACCTTTCAATCGCTACACGAGCACCACATTACTTGAACATTGAGTCACAAATCAATTTGACTCAACTGCATTGTGCAAGCTCAATTTGATGGGACACGTGTCCCAATTAATTGAGTGCCAAATTTTCCTGCCAAAAAGCCTTGGAGGCCACATGTCCTAGTCTCAATCGATCAAGCCTATTGTTGAAAATCCTAAACTTGTCATTTTGGCCCCGTTTTTTGTTCTGTTCCGTCCTAACTTTTTCGAGTACTTTCATACTTAATTGATCGGGTGATATTGCGCATGTGGTAGTAATTTGGGAGTAACCTAGGCTTCGAGTGTGCTTTGTTCACGTTGAACCAAAGGAGGTCACAAGCCACAGGAGCAAAAATCTAGAACAAGTGTATCTCTTCAAACAGAATGCCAAAAGTCTTGCTCGGGTAAATGATGATATTGATCCAATCTGCCATGTTATGAAATTTTAAAGCAAGAGAGTCGAGTGGCCAAAAGTAGTTCCTCCATATCACTTGAGCAAAAATGTAATTGAAGAAGAGATGCTGGAAAGAGTTAGTATTTGATTTACACAAGGTGAAAATTCAGTTAGTGGATGAGGAGGACATTATGGAGTTAAGAGATTCTAGTTTTTGTGGGGATAATGTTCTAAGCTACTTTCGAGCTTGAGCATAACACTATGACTGTTAATTTACAAATGCATTGATATCCATTGTTTTACCCAGTAAATAAATTATGTTTCTTAATTAAAAATATATGGTTGTGTGACGTACTGCCATGAGAAAAAGAGGTGCATACACACTAGTATATGATTTTGATCCTATGCCCAATTTTTAGTTTAATGTTTTTTGACTTGGACCCAATGACTAAAGTGACTAACAAAACCATCCATATATGACAATAATGCCCTACGGCATCGCTAGTAGTGTCGATCACCCGGAATCGGACCACTAGTGGTGGTTGGCTATGTACCTCACCTGGAGCACCAGGGTTGTACGAGATATCTTCCAAGATGCATAAACCTCATCGTTAGATGATTAAGGGTACATATAAACCATATAGAGGATGGTTATGGATTATGATTTTATTTGTTTATATTTTGTTGTGCATGCAATTCATCAGCATAATTTTCTTCGTTAAACTACAATATGTTGTCCCTAGAATTATGCCTTAACTATTTTGTTAATGTACTAATTTTTTTTCTTTCTTTTCTATTAGCATTATTACATGATAACCATTTTCAGTATTATTTATTTAAACGCCATGACATTTCTACAAATATAAATTCTTTATACTTTCTCCAATTAAACCAAGCACACTGTATGGGCTAAGTTTCGTTAGCAATTTATTTATTAAATTGTTGACTTATGTAGTTACTTTCTGACGTCTCTAAATATTACATGTTTTACAATTTAGCATGTCCTAGTGTGAGAATCCAAGTTAGAGTTCTTTAGCAATGACTTGAATCAGAGCGAGGCCTTGGAGAAGTAGTATTGGTGTTTTCTATGTATTAATTGTTGTCTTTTCGTGAGTATGGTTTGTTGTTTTAGATGGTTGTATTTTCTTTTGAAGGCAATGGTTTGTAATTTGAGTAAGAGATACTAGTAAAGTAATAGTTTTCAGTTCATATCAATATTTCACTTTGTACTATATTTTACTATGATATTTGTCGCTATATGTAACACTTTCAATTAATTACAACTTAATTAAATTGGGAGTGCTACGAGTAATACTCCGAGTTAATTACCATAATTAATTAAATTTAGGGGCATTACAATAAAATCTCATAAAATTTTGAGAAGTTTTTTAGGTTTTGAGTTTTGAAAAAGAAGAAAATTAAGAATTGTTTTGGTGAGAGCCATATTTGAAAAAGAATTATAAATGGGGTCCATAAAAAAAAAATTGTTTGGAAAAATTTTTAGAAGTGTTTTTAAAAATAAAAAAAATAGAGAATTTTTTTTGAAACCAGGATCACTTTGCTAATATGGCAACCATCACAATGGCACCAGGTAGATCTAGAGCATTGCAGGAGCCACTAGGCGTTGGTGACCATCACAGTGCCACCAAGCGTAATTTGGCAGCCACCACAAATCTGCCAGGCTGATGTGACTGATGTGGTTGATGTAACTGCCAAACATTGGCCTGGTGGCCACTGTAGGAGTTGCTAGAAGTGCTTTTAGCGAAGGATGCAATAGCTGCCACCACAAAGCTGCCAGGCTGATGTGGCTGATGTGGTTGATGTAACAGCCAAACATTCGCCTGGTGGCCATTGTAGGGGTTGCTAGAAGTGCTTTTAGTGGAGGATGCAATGGCTGCCACCCCGTAAGGTAGGTAGCCGCCAAGCTGACCTAAAATAACTTTTAATTATATATATAACAAGCGAACTTTCATACTTTACAAATTAATTATGTGCTTTGTTAATTTTCAATAATTATTTTGTGTTTTGTGAAAAGGTTTTTTTTTTTTTTTGGAAAAATCGTGCATGGTTTGTTTGAAAAAGTGTTTTTGTGGCGATGGTTAATTTAGAAAGGGTTTGAATAATTGGAGCCTTGTTTTTTTGTTTTTTCAGAGCATATAGATGGAGTGTTTGAAAAGCAAAAACATTTTTCGTAAAATTTTGCCAAACATTTTCAATTATCAATAAATCGACCAAAGATTTTTTAAAAAATACCATTTATCCATCTAAAAATAATAGTCCTCTTTATCGTTTCTTCTCTTTCTTGCTGAAAAGCAATGGCGGCAATAGAAGCTGCACTTTCTATCTTCTCAGTCTACTCTTCTTCTTCTTCTTCCTCCTCTAAATTTTCCTTAACCCCTAAACAATTGCCCTCCATAAAGCTCCATGTTTCCAGGTCCGTCCCTTATCTTTTTCGCAGTTTCACTCGTTCTCCTCTCACCCTCGTTCTCAACAACTCCACCAGAAGCCCCTGCTTTGAACTATGCTCTGCGCTGCAGGAGGCTATGGTAGAAGAAAAACCAGAGGAAACCCAGGAACCAAACCCTAAAAGAAAGCTCTACGTGTTCAATCTTCCCTGGTCTCTCTCTGTTGTGGACATCAAGAATCTCTTTGGCGAATGCGGAACTGTCGATGACGTTGAGGTTCTTAATATTATTTCATTTTAATGCATTGAATTATTGGGTTTTACAATTATGGAAATTTGAGTAATGGGTTTGAATATTTTGTAGTTTGGGTTATGGATTTTGATTACTATGTAATTTTGTGTAACGGGTTTCCATCATACGTATTGAAAAATTTAGATAATAAAGCAGAAAGATGGGAAGCACAGAGGCTTTGCGTTCGTGACAATGGTGTCTGCTGAAGAAGCTCAGGCGGTTATTGATAAATTTGACTCTCATGTAAGTTGTTTTTGTATTATTTCATCTATATATGCTGTTTGATCGTATGTTGTATAGTTTATATGTGTATATTTCTGAATTAATTTGTTTCCCGTAGAAGCTGTTTTGGCATTTGATTTTTAAAATGTTTGATAGATGTTCTGAAATGAATGTTCATTACTTTGACTTAATGTTGGTTCCTTTCATCTGCTTAAATGACTTTCTGTTAATGGTAGCTCTGGAAGTGTGGTTAACACAATAAAGTTGTCTTTTTTTTTCTTGGATATTTGGTTCAATTTTTCAGTTCAATTGCGTTTTCTAGGTGAAGTTTTGGGCAATGAGAGGAATATTAATTCCTACAGAATATGCTCACCTTAACAAATTACCACCAAAACAACAAAAAAGATAGAAACATAAGTTCCAAACCCAAAATTTGGGGTTGCTACATGAATACCTTTTGGCCAGTAGAATTTACTCGAGACATTGACTTTATTAGACCGCAGTCTTTTAGTTGTTTATTTATCTTTAATTTTTCCCAGTCTTTGTTGGGCCTTCATGTAGTCCTTGGAGTGCTTTTTACTTAAATCAGATTGCCCTGCTCACTGCAGGCTATCATCCCAGTTGCTCATAACCTACAAAATTTAGGAAAAATATGTTACCACCCTCTCATGCTTTCGTGGTTTTTGACGTTAAGACTATGGTTTACAATTTCATGACATTAAGTGTAATGGACTTAGGCTCAGGTTTCTAGTTTGTCAACATTAAGTGTAACGATTCAGGGAAAGCATTAGTTACATTTGGGCTATAAATCCAAAAGGACTAGTTAAATTATAATTAGATCTCTCTAAAATTACTTATAAAGCACAATCTCACCTAATAAAGAACTAATGTGAGACTTAGTATTTGTAAGTATCCTTATAATATGTTAGGGAGATTGACACCCTGGGGAGTTTTTCAGAAAGAACATAATATAGCATGTTTGAATAGCACTCAACCTAAAAGCTTAAGCTTGTGGGTTTAAACTCATCTATTATTAACGACTCATACTTGTGACTTTTCCAATGTGAAACTCNAATCATTTTACACTCACACGTGTATACTCAACAATCTCTCCCTCACGTGTGAATTCATCACCACATTGCCATACTCTCTCTCAAGTGGAAGCTTCTATCAATCTTATGAGCTGTCTCTAAGATCACTTGTGTGCTATGTGGGTTTGCTTGCGCCATGAATATTTTTCCCTTGCTCTAGGAACTCTTGTCCATGCTCGCACCTTGCACCTTTGTCCCTATTTCAGGAATCCTTATTTGTGTATGTGGCACTCCACTATACCGCACACCTCCATCAGTTCTAATACCACTTGTTAGGGAGATTGACACTTTAAGTAATCTTTTGTAAGACCATTACATAGCATGTTGGGATACCATTTAACCCAAAAGCCTTAGCTTATGGGTTTGGGCGCAACTTTACTATATTTATCACTTACACTTGTGACATCTTTCCAATATAGGACTTAAAATTATTACACTCACTTGTGTATACTCAACATAATCTACCCATCCAATGTGAGACTAATTTTTTGGGGTTTCACAATCTCCCTTACTCAAATCCTTAACGTCCTCATTAAGGCCCACGTCATGCAGTACCTCAACGTCACTTAGTGTTATTAGGTTGCTTTAATACCATTTGTAATAACTCAAGAAAAATGTTTGTCACATCTGCGTTATCACTCCAAAAAGATTAATCAAGTTAAAATTAAAACTCTCTTGAATCATTTATAAAGCCGAGTAATGATACAAATCACCCTCCATGTCTACCTTGTGTCTACCAAAAGTGACATGGCTTTTAAAATCACCATTAGATCAAAAGTCAATAATGATCAATCATAAATTCAATGATGATTTTAAAAGTCACCTCACTTTTGGTTGACACAAAGTAGACATGGAGGGTGACATATATAATTACTCTATAAAGTATAGTCTCACCTAGTAAGGAACTAATGTGAGACTTAATACTAATAAGCACCTTTATAATCCACCCATTCAATATGAGCAATTCATCTTCCCAATGTGGGATTAACTTTCTAAGTTCTCACAATCACCCCCACTCAAATCTCTAACATCATTGTCATGATTTATATCATGCAGTGTCTTAGCTCAACATGGTGTTACTAGGTTGTTTTGATACAATTTGTAACAATTCAGGAAAAGCGTTCAGTTACATCTGCGTTATCACTTTAAAAAGATTAGTTAAGTTACAATTAGAGCTCTCTAAAATAACTTATAACGTCGAATCTCACCAAATAAGGTATCAATGTGTGACTTAGCACTCGTAAACATCTTTATAATCCAGCCACTGAATGTGGACAATCTACCCATCTAATATGAGATTAACTTTATGAGGTGTCACATTTAGACTTGAGCTTGGAATCAATTTGATGACAGTCTCTTAGTTGTTTATTTATNTATCATTTTACATTCACAAGTGTATATTCAACAATCTCTCCCCCATGTGTGAATTCATCACCACATTGCCATACTCTCTCTCAAGTGGAAGCTTCTATCAATCTTATGGGCTGTCTCTAAGATCACTTGTGTGCTATGTGGGTTTGCTTGCGCCATGAATATTTTTCCCTTGCTCTAGGAACTCTTGTCCATGCTCGCACCTTGCACCTTTGTCCCTATTTCAGGAATCCTTATTTGTGTATGTGGCACTCCACTATACCGCACACCTCCATCAGTTCTAATACCACTTGTTAGGGAGATTGACACTTTAGGGAATCTTTTGTAAGACCATTACATAGCATGTTGGGATACCATTTAACCCAAAAGCCTTAGCTTATGGGTTTGGGCGCAACTTTACTATATTTATCACTCACACTTGTGACATCTTTTCAATATGGGACTTAAAATTATTACACTCACTCATGTATACTCAACATAATCTACCCATCCAATGTGAGACTAATTTTTTGGGGTGTCACAATCTCCCTTACTCAAATTCTTAATGTCCTCATTAAGGTCCATGTCATGCAGTACCTCAACGCCACTTAGTGGTATTAGGTTGCTTTAATACCATTTGTAATAAGTCAGGAAAAATGTTTGTCACATCTGCGCTATCACTCCAAAAAGATTAGTCAAGTTAAAATTAAAACTCCTTTGAATCATTTATAAAGCCGAGTAATGATACAAATCACCCTCCATGTCTATCTTGTGTCTACCAAAAATGACATGGCTTTTACAATCACCATTAAATTAAAAGTCAATAATGATCAATCATAAATTCAATGATAATTTTAAAAGTCACATCACTTTTGGTTGACATAAGGTAGACATGGAGGGTGACATATATAATTACTCTATAAAGCATAGTACTTATCAAAAAAAAAAAAAAAATTACTCTATAAAGCATAGTCTCACCTAGTAAGGAACCAATGTGGGACTTAGTACTAATAAGCACCTTTATAATCCACCCATTCAATATGGGCAATTCATCTTCCCAATGTGGGACTAACTTTCTAAGTTCTCACAATCACCCCCACTCAAATCTCTAACATCATCGTAATGATTTATATCATGCAGTGCCTTAGCTCAACATGGTGTTACTAGGTTGTTTTGATACAATTTGTAACAATTCAGTAAAAGCGTTCAGTCACATCTGCGTTATCACTTTAAAAAGATTAGTCAAGTTACAATTAGAGCTCTCTAAAATAATTTATAACGTCGAATCTCACCAAATAAGGTATTAATGTGTGACTTAGCACTCGTAAACATCTTTATAATCCAACTACTGAATGTGGACAATCTACTCATCTAATATGAGATTAACTTTATGGGGTGTCACATTTAGACTTGAGCTTGGAATCAATTTGATGACAGTCTCTTAGTTGTTTATTTATCTTTAATTTTTCCTAGTCTTTATTGGGCCGTCATCTTGTCCTTGTAATGCTTTTTACTTGAATCAGATTGCCCTGCTCACTGCAGTCTATCATCCTAGTTGCTCATGGCCTATAAAATTTGGCAATATTTTGTCATCATCCCTTCGTGTTTTTGTTCTTTTTGTCATTGAAACTCTGGATTGCAAGAACTTAAATGAGTTAGTCGAAGGTTAAATTAAATGTTGAGGTCTTTAAATCATATTTGCCATTATCCAACATTCTTGGAGTTAATGCTCATCAAGACTGAAACTGAATTAATTACAATGTTTCCGATCCAATTTTATTTGCATCTGGGAAGATATGTATCAACTCAAGCTTTTCTGGTGCAGGAAATATCCGGTCGGGTAATAAGGATAGAGTTTGCAAAGAGATTCAAGAAACCTTCTCCTCCACGTCCTGAAGGTCCTCCTGCTGGAGAGACACGCCATAAGCTTTATGTGTCAAATCTTGCTTGGAAAGTAAGATCTACCCATCTCAGAGAATTTGTCTCTGAAAATTTCAAACCAGTTTCAGCCAGGGTTGTCTTTGATGCCCCTTTGGGGAGATCTGCTGGTTATGGCTTTGTTTCTTTTGCTACAAGGGAGGAGGCAGAGGCTGTGATTTCTGCTTTGGATGGGAAGGTAAAAAGAGAAGAAGTTATCTTGTCGGGTTTTCTCTTATGTTTATCTTGGATGATACATTCCTTTAACAGGGTGAATAGTTTGTGGTTTGTTTGGTTAATTGGGTATATTAATTTGTACCGTGCCTTTGTGGTTTATACCTATACAAAATAATTTTTATCCCAACTTTCTTTTTAGCACTTTGGGTGTATGTAAATCTCAAATGGATTTTATTCCTTCATTGGTGGGGTTTGGGACTTCTTATGGGTTGTTGTACTGGTTGGGCCTCTTACCTGCGAGCTTAAACTTTTAGGTTGGATGCTTGAATGTAATATTAAAGCCCAGTTTCTTTACTCTTGGACTCATGTGCCAAGATGGTTTGTCTTTGTTTTTGGTTTCATTTGAGCTATCAGGCTATTTATCCCTGTTTCTATTTTAGTTGAACGGATGTGAGATGTGTGGTTAAGGAATCCCAAATTGGTTAGGTTTGGTACTTGCTATGGGTGGGTTTATAAAAGCTCATTTTTTCCATTCATCTTTAACGGTGATATCTATTACAGTTATTTGCCAAGTTTTTTTTTTTTCTTCCAAAGTTGAATCCTTTTGGTGACTGAGATTCTTAAATTGGTTCATTTGCTCTGTTAGAAACAATAGCAATCAGAGGTTTGATAAGATTGGGGAATTTTGGAGCTTAGAGAGGGTCCATTGCAGAATTTTTACTTCTCAGTGATGTACGTTTATTAAAAATGAGTTTTTAAGTTTATATTTGAAGTTATTTTAAAAGTTGATATTCATGTTACAGTCTATGAATTAATAACAGGTTTGAAAATGGTTCTAATTACTAATTTGTGCTTACTTTTAACTATCATGGGGCTTGATTTGTGTACACTTGACTCCATCTCATCTTTCAGTTGGGGCCATAGGTTTAGTTTTCTTGCTTTCCTATCTGCTTGCTTCCAAGTACATGTTCTCCCATTGCATGGGAAAACTGGGTTGAAGAGAATGCCCAAGTCTGTTGACTATGTCTAGTGGGCTAAATGGGTATGTGGGAGAGGGTAGGGTAGGGAGGGTCAACAATTTTAGTGTCCACATATCCATGTATTTGTGTTCATCGTAAATAACACTGACATGCTTACCCTCAGCTTTGTTGGTCCCTTCTGCTTCCATAAACAAAGTCAGAGCTTAGAGAGGGACAATGGTAGAACTTGTACTTCTCAGTGATGGGGGTTTATCAAGTTTATGTTTGAAGTAATAATGTTTTTGTTAGGGTCAATGGATTAGTGGTTGGTTCGTAGAGGGCTCCAGTTACTAATGTAAGCTTAGTTTTAACCATAATGGTGCTTGATTTGTGTGCTTGTGGGAACTTGACTCCATCACTTCTTTCAGTTGGGGCCGTAGGTTTAGTTCTCTTGATTTCTTGTCTGCCTGCTTCCATGTACATGCTCTCGCATTGCTTGGGAAAACTGTCTAATGGAAGAGAGGGAGGCAGGCTCAACATTTCTATCGTGCACATATCCATATATTCATGTCCCTGTTAAATTAATGACATAATTACCCTCAGCTTTGTTGATTCCTATTTGTATCCTTTAACAGAGTCAACAATTATATCATCCACGTATCTGTGTACTCATATTCTTGGTAGATTATACAGAAATGCTTGCCCTCAGCTTTCTTGCTCTGCATGTTTTTTCTTGGCTTGGACTATTATGTTGAAGAACATCTTTCGACTAGTGATGAGAGAGAGAGATTTTGTCATCTCACCATGTGTATTTTCCTGCTGAGTTATCTTCCCATATACACATAGATGCACGCAGACCCCCACAAACTCACACTAGGCTACCTGGCCACCCTCCCCAGCACATGCATATCTTTTAATGTGAGCCTGGAATTCTAGCCAGTTTCAGTTAGATGTCAGATGGTATTGTATGCAGTTATTGACTACTAGCTCTTGTCTGATTGAGCAGAAATAAATGATTCTTTGATTACTCTTTTTTCAGGAACTGATGGGCAGACCACTTCGTCTGAAATTCAGTCAAACAAATGACGATGAAGCTGTAAGTGAAAAGGAAGAAGACTTATCCAAGGTTCAACAGGAGGAGCTGTAGATCCATAGCCATTCTTTGGTAATCTTGATCCTCAGTTGCTGATTAAGAGTAATCTGGTAGAAGCTGGAATTTTTACCTCAACTGCCATGAAAGTGATGGAAGTTCTTCCTGTCTGTAAATTTTTGAGTTCGATATTCTTTTCCTTTTTAATTTTATGAGTACTGTAGACTAACAGTTGCTTTTTCTCATCTATCTTCGTGATTATGTAATGTTGCTGATATACATGTTAGCTGTCTTATTTCAGATTTACAGGTTGATTTTTTTTTTTTTGTTGTGTATTATGATTGCTCAAAGAAATCCATTATCTGGCATTACAAATTGATAACATTCTTTTGAGTAACTTTTGCTGCCGTGATTTTTAATACTTTCCCACTCTCTTTTGCACATATTACTTGTTGAATTTTTACTGTACCCTTAACTGAGCATTTAAAATGCTCTGTGGAGGATCATGCTTCCAATCCACGAACTTCTGCCTTTAACATGAAAGAGGAGAAAGACTAGAAGTAGAATTAGGAAGCTGCTATCTTGATTGGGTTCTCTTGAAGAAGTTTCACGTGAGCTGTGGCACATAAGGCCTGTTGTAATTGTTGAAGAGGGATTCTGGGGTAAACGAAGTTGTTTGAAATGGAGAAAAGCTTTCGCCAATAGGATGTCATAGAAGCAATAGTTCTTGTTTTTGGGATCCAAAATGCATATGATGTGAGAGCGACATTGGTCTTCTGTAAAATGTTAGACAAGAACTCTTCACTTTATTTATTTATTTTTTTAAATGATTTGCTGAGGACAATCTTTGTTTTCTTGACCAGGATGATATGCCAACACATCCACAGAAGAGGAAATCACAATGCATATAACTTGTTCATATGCCTTCTGATTGATGTGCAGATTCTTCCAAGTGAAATTAGAAATTTACAATATCTCATCTACTGCAATTGTAGCAATTTTATTATTGTTGTCTTTATCATGCATTTTGTGTGACTCTAGCCTAGTTGTTAGTATAATGTGTATTGTTGATTGAAACAAGTAGATATTTCGATGAATGTCACTATGTCAGAGACACACACACTACCAGTTCTATATATCTCAATAGGATGGCAATCATATGTTTTACTATATTATATATTTAGGGAAAGCATTGTTAGAAGTTTTTCACTGCCTTAGAAAAGTATGTTCATACTGATAAGATTGACTATTTCTGCCCTTTCTGTTCCTTATCTTGAACTCTAATTGCAGTCAAACCTATCTTAGTGACACCTCTCCTCTTGAAACATCCTTTGCTTTTGTCGTACTGATGTTCTTCTGATTATGAATTGGTGGGAAGTTCAAATATCTGGTGCAAGCAAATGGCTTAGCCAGTAGTATATGAGCCTTGTTTATCCTCAAAGCAATACATGTCTATGGCTTTGTATCAAAATGATCAAAAAGTAACAAGATTGCTTATGTAATGATTTAATTTGGATCTCAAATCTCCTTTTTATACTTATACTTTCATGCATAATTACCCTTGTACATACAAATAATCTTTTTGTATTGAGATGGAATGGCATATTATAACATCTTTTTCTCCCATTGTGGTTAATATGTTCGAATACTAATTTAATGATTAAATAAATTATTTTCTATTAGCTCAAGATTTTGAAATAAGTAGTGATTTAATATGGTATCAAAACAAAGGTACATAAGATGGTTAGGTTTTTTTTAACTAGATCAGTTTTCTTACCTGATGATGGTGTGATGATGGTGAGATTACTGATCTAATTTTTTTTCTTGGCTTTTCTTTCCCCTCCTTACCTCTCTTTCCATTTAGTTATGATTTTGTACGTGGATGTATCAGTCAGGTTTGGCCCGCTCTACTTTCTACTTTTCATAATTAGGCAAGTAATACATATTACATGTCGGCAGGGACAAAACTAAGGGGCCCTAGTTTTAACGATTTTGTATGTGGATGTATCAGTCAGGTTTGGCCCGCTCTACTTTCTACTTTTCACAATTAGGTAAATAATACATATTACATGTCGGCAGGGACAAAACTAAGGGGCCCTAGTTTTAATTATATATATATACTAGGTTTGATTCTATCAAAATTAGGTTTAACCCCGATGCGAAATTCTGTTTCCGTACACATGAATTTATCTAGAACCCCTTTAAATTGGATAGTCACATATGATCATATTTTTGTTGCCATGTTAATATTTCTCCACCATACATGTGAGTATTAATAACCTTTAGGTGGTTGTTGAGCGATATATCCTGACCATAATATGGTAAGTGGTACTATGTAGTTGGAATGATCTAACCGATTATAAATGTATGTTTGGTTTTATATTCTTTTCTCAAGAATTTCTTGGTTATGCATATATGAGAGGAAAAGCTGCTTTGTTAGTATTGAAATTTCTTGAAATTTTCTAATCTGCTCGAGGTTATGGACTGAAAATCCGCCCATAATCCATGCGGATGGACAAATAGCGAATATGGGACGGTTTTTAACAGTCCACCTGAACACCCCTATGAGAGGGGTCTAGGCGGAGTGCCCCAAGCAGTCCAAAGTACGGGACCCATCTGCCCAGGGCACCCTTCCTCTCCATAGGACCATCACCACTTTTCAGTAGAGAAAAAAGAAAAAACAAAAAAATTGCCCTACTGCTTGGTCAAGTCTGTTGACCAGTGGAAAAATGGTTGAATTGGCAAAAACATTGTGGACCACTACCCTCCTTAGACCAATGCTTTTAACGGTCTGCCAATTTTAGCATGTATGGGAGCTCATCAAAGTTTTAATTTTGGGTTGTTGGAAGGTATAAGTGATAGAATCGTTCTATTTTTCATCTTTATCTTCCATGGAAGTGGATAAGTGTTCATTTTATAATATATAAATGGGAAGCGTATGCGAAAAATGATTTTAGGCCCCTGACTGAATGGAGCTGTCATAAATTTTTGAAGGCTATTAACTGTGAGGAGGGTGTGATGGTTTAAATTGATATAAGCTGGTAGGTGCTAACCCTTTCAAAACAAAGCTGATCATGTCTAGATGAGAGTGAATTTCAATTAACTATTAACATTGCTTTGGAAGGCTTTAGGCCTAGTGTAGTATGGAAGGATCTAAATTTTCTGTCCAGATTGCAAGTAATTTGGACAGTAAATGTGAGTCTCTCTGAGACTCACTTGTCCTAACAAGTGGGTGGACTGTCTGAAACTTGTTTGGACAGGTAAGTCACATAAGAACTCTTTTATATTTGCTGTTTGAATTGCTTGCAATCTGAGCAGCAAAATTACTGGAGATTTTTATCTAGTCCGGAATGTATTTATTAAGAAATGAGAGGAAATTATGTTTTTTTCTTTTTTTTGTTAATGAGGAGAAACTCTATTTGTAAGGTTAACCACAAAATTATATTGTGCTAGTGAATAGATAAATCCCAAGCACTTGAGCTGTCTCTCCCCCCAAAAGCTAGATCGATATATGGTTTCCAGAGAAATATTAGTGATATTTAATGAGAGCAAATAGACTACCCAAAAACGAGCTGATTTAGGGCACTTATTCGAAGGGGCAGAGTAGGGGAGAAATTGAGAAAAAAAAAAATAGTAGGGGAGATAAATGTTATCATGAAAAGTAATAAGTCAATGTGAAAGGATGTCGTGAGTTGTCTTTGCCTTGTATTTTCACTAGTTTCTAAAACCCTTTACCTAGAGAAACTGAAAAGGGGAAGAGACACGATATCAGTGGCTGTTAAAGCGGATGCAATTGAATTTTTAGGGATCGTAATTTCTTCTCTTCTGTTGGCTATTGCATAATGCATATAATCCGATTTTATTCCAGATTTTGTTTTCTTGTCATTTTGCTTTAATGTAAATATTCTATGATTTTTTGAATAGAAAAAAAAAAAATATATATATATTCTATGATTTTTGTCTAAATCTGCTATCAGTTCAGTCAACAGTTGGATTTTGTCCTGAGATGTACTCAAAAGTGAGGTTGTCTTTCTGGGTATCCAGTTGCTCCTTAATTATTGTGATTCATTTCATTATTGTGTACTTATCTGTTTTCTTTTTTGCATTATTGCCTCTTTTTTTTTAAAATTTTTTTTTTTTTTTTTTTTATATATGGATCATGGATGTCATTAATAATTTTTTTTTTTGTTTGTTTGTTTGATGTGTAAAGTCAATTTAATATTACATTACTAATTGAGTGAAAAAAAAGTGTGATGAAGGGCTAGTTAAAGTGTAGTGCAACAGTTGTTTCAATTGAAGATCTTTTATTTTGATGGTAGTGCAATATGTGCGGTTAGGAGCTAATGCCTTTTTTGTTTGTATGTTTTGTTGTATTTGACGATGTATATGGTATTATTATGTCATTTAAAATTTTATACGTAGCAATATATATATTATTAAATTTCTAAAATTAAAAATGAATCATAAAATAAATTCTGTCAATTTCAAAGGATCCCAATCCTATGATCTCAGGGACTTGATTTCATCATGAGGAGTCACGAATCCCATGTTGAGGCAAACCATAGCAAAAGAGGGGGAGCCCCAAAGGCCAGAAAGGCAAACAAACATGTTACATCTTAGCCACGGATTTGTCATTAACCTTCATAATTGTTGTACAACTTTGGTGATTCCTTTTGATTGCAAATCCATATATATTATTCAAGGAAGGGCATAATTATATTCTTTGTCAACTAATATGCCATAAAGCATGTCAAATACGTGTCTAATTATCTGATGCATTTTATACGTTTGGGACCAAGTTAATTATATTTTAAATCACACTCATTCTTTTGGTTGATTGGAATCTTATTCCACCTCAAAAGGTGGAGTCAAGAAAGGTCAAAGCTGATTACTATTGAGTTAGGGGGAGTAGTGATTAGCAAAAGCACATTAAAGGAAGAGAAAGAAAATGGGTTCACATTCTGTTGTCAATTGTTCCCTGTCATACTAAATTGTTTGGGTGATTGGAGCAATTTCTTGGAAATCTACAAGTTGGTCACCTAAAGAAATGTTAATCAACATTTTTTGCCGCTCATCTCTAAGCATTTTTTGTTGTTGTTATGTTTAAAAAAACAAGTGAATGTAAATATGTCACATAGGATGTGAATGCTAAGTAGAATGTCCATCTCCTAACATTATCTTTGTTGTCACGTTTTTAATTTTAATTTTTTTTTAAAAAAAATAAGTGAATGTGAATGTGTCACATAAGATGAGAATATTAGAAGAAAAACAACATAGAGCTACGAATATCATTTTTGACTCTAAGGGAGAGAGAAAGAGAGAATATTCTTAATTGACAAATTAGCTTTGATTACATGTCCTTAAAGTTTTTGACTAGAGCTTCACACTCCCAGAGAGCATGCATCTTGATTGTAGACATGGCTGGCAAAACAAAATCTTGAGCACGAAATGGAAGTGGATCGGATCCTATTCCTTACTTTTGACGGGATTAGTGTTCCTTGTTATGGGGTTGGGATTAAATATGGCAGCTTTAATGTTAATTTAAAACTCATTAATTAAAATGTTACTGTTAGTCTGATCACTTGCGTAATTGCGAGGAAAAGTAGCCCATTAGTCTAGCAGAATATATGCTTCCATCAAGCAGAATCTATGGACATTTACAGATTACTGATCAGCCCCTAGACATTTGCCCTTTAATGCATTGAGAAGACACAAATGGAGCATTTTCTTGAATTATAAGAATGTCGTAATGTTCCCAACCTTTCTTTTTCTTCTTCTTTTTTTTTTTTTTTTTTTTTTTTTAAAAAAAAACACATATTTTACTTTTCCTTTGAACATCTATGACAGAAAGCCTACTTAAGTCACGTTATTGTAAAAGGCAGATAAGAGAATCAAAACCCTAATAAGGTTCTACTGATGTCAACACCCTCCCAACACGGTTTCAAAGCTCACCGTTGATAGATAATTAAATATTGGAAGCAATTAATTGGACATTCAATACTTTCTTTGGAGGGGTTTGAAATAAAGAAAGTATTTATGTTAGTTTTTGAATAAACATATTAAAATATAATATTATTTTATATTAATTAATTATTAGTCCGGCATCCCAGCCCTTCAAGAACAAGATCATAGTTCCGCCACTATGTTAATAGATAATAGAAGGGGATCATACTCCTTGAGATTCCTAGCAATGTACACTTATAACTACAAGATTGTTGAAGCATTCCTAGTAGACTCAACAAATTTTACTATCCAATTTAACTGAAAACTACTTTTCTCTATTTTAACCATCAATTTTTTTAAAGCATCCATAGCAGCCTCAGTAAATTAACTATCCACTATCACTATTCTATTTAAATATTATTTTTCAAATATTTCTTTATTCTTTCTCAAACTATTTATTATTTTTTGAATGTTTATCTTTTACTAATCGTCATATTTTTGAATATTTGTCTTATTCTAATNGTTAAAAAAATACAAAAAAGTCACTGCAGCAGTTTCCCTAAGTGTTCCTTAAACTATAGAAACACGAAGGGAATCACTTCATCTAGGGAACAAAAAATAGTTCCCTTAACATTATTTTAATATAAAAACTTTCTTTCTCCTATTTCTCTTCTCTACCATTTTTTTTAAATAATATTTAAATAATTTCTCTTTCCTCTCTCTTTCTTCTAGCATTTAATTTAAATAGTATTTAATTCATATAGAAAAAGATGAAATGAAGCTGTTGTGGAGTGCATTCAAATAAAGAACTAAAAAATAATTTTGTTCCCTACATTAAAGAAAAATTTTAAAAAAACTGTTGCTAATGCTCTTAACTAGCTATGTTGATAGATAATAGAAGGGAGTCATACTCCTTGAGATTCCTAGCAAAGTACACTTATAACCACAAGACTGTTACACCAAACTAAACTTGGCAGCTCTCCCCTGTAGCCCCTTTCCCATCATTGTCTTAGAAAAAAAAAAAAAACAACCTAACTTGGCAGCCCATTTTAGTATTTAACCATATTCCTTTGATAGAAAAATTTAGGTTAAATCTTGTTCACTCTTTCTTTGATCTCGGTCTCCTCGATTTGGAAGGCCAACAAAGTTAACAGAAGTGCAAATTTTTGCGCCTATTATGTGACTTTTTGGACCACGACCAGACCTTACTCTGGCTGCATTCCCAATTTTTTTTCTCCCCTGAGTTCTATCCTATCTGTATTGACAAGGATCCACCTCCCCCTATTTTTTTTCTTTTTCCATGTAGCTATGTTTTGGTTTTTTCAATATATGTACTTACAAAAAAAAAAAAATTGGGGTCATACAGAAAGCTTTAATTTCTAAAGAGATTCTTTTGTTTTTATCTGCAACTAGCTTGAACAATAAAAGGGAAAAAGAAATGCATTGATTATTTTAATTAATTTCCCAACCAACAACAACACCTTAGTCAACAAACCATCATCTCCAAAAAAAAGATAGCCAAATAAAAGAAAAAGAGAAGCACAAGCTAGAAAAGAAAAAGAAAAAGAAAAAGAAGAAAAGAGCACCTACAGCTCCCTATTTTCTTGTTTCTGCTTTTTATCTGAGCCCCTTTGGCACTTTTTCCACCCCCATCTTGTCTCTTCATAGAAATTTGCATTCTAGGAGCTTTCTCTCCCTTTACTTGTTATTCTTGCCTTCCATTTCCATCCATTGCTAATCTACAAAACCACCAGTGTTTTCTATTGCCCTCATATCTTCTGACTATTGTTACGAGAAATTCCCACCACCATCCAATCTATACACTTGCGTTCAGGTAATACTTTGTTTATTCTATTTTCATTTCACAATTACAACACAATTATTACACAAACTCCTTGCATTGTTTTGAATGATTTTCATCCTAGTCCTAGACCTGTTTAAGTATCATTTTTGGTTCTAAGAATATTCAATAGCTTAATTAGCAGGAAGAAAAAGAAAACCCTGATGTTCAAATTGTTCATAAGTTAAAATCCTGTTTAATTTCTTGAACATATTAGTCATGGCAACTCTAGGAAACCCAAAAGCTTGGATACCATATATCGAAAACAAAGACTGTTCTCAAGGCTTTTGCAGCGCATACTGTCCACAATGGTGTTACTTCAGTTTTCCTCCTCCACCTCCCTTTGAATTCCCAGTAGACAATTCTAATACCCCAAATTTCTCTCCCCTTGTTATTGCCATCATTGGCATATTGGCAAGTGCTTTCCTTCTTGTAAGTTACTACACACTAATTTCCAAGTATTGTGGGAAAGTGGACTCGGCAACAAGAGAAGATCATGACCCCAATGAAGAAGAATTGGAAGAAAATCACAGCCCGTCGCTCCATGAACCATGGCACGCTGCAAATTCTGGCTTAGATGAGGCTCTTATAAAGTCAATTACAGTATGGAAGTACAAGAAGGAAGAAGGGTTGGTTGAAGGCACTGATTGCTCTGTTTGTCTCAGTGAGTTTGAAGAAAATGAGAGCTTAAGGCTCTTGCCAAAGTGCAGTCATGCTTTCCATCTCCCCTGCATTGATACATGGCTCAAATCCCACTCGAGTTGCCCTTTGTGTCGCGCTAATATAGTGTCTTTCAATGCCGCACCGCTTCCATTGCCGGCACCGGTGACAGAAACACCTTCGAGTAATGAAGCTCTGCCTGCAGCAACCCAACAGGGGAATGAAAATGAAGCGCTTGCACAGGACATAGAAAGCAGTGTTGGGGTTGGGGAGGAAGAAATGATGAACGGTGATGTTTTTCCAAAGACCCCATTACGTGCTTTTAGTGATTTGGGCAATTCAGAGGAGAGAGATACCATAATTGAGATTAGAGATATTGCTGGGCTTGAACATGTTAGAAGATCGTTTTCCATGGATCTTTCTTGCCAAAGCCGTCTTTCTGTTGCTGATATTTTGTGCATGAATCAAGATGAAGATGCCCAATGCCCTGGAGATGTTGGCTCATCGAAACAATTAGCAGGAGAAGCTGGGAAGTGTAGCCATAAGGCCTTGCATTGTGCAATGAGTCCTGTTGCAATGAAGAGATCATTTTCAAGTGGCGGCAGAGTCTTTCTGGCCAGGCATGGGAGAAGACGAAACACAACTATTCCTGTTTGAAAAATACGAATTTTAGTAAATTCGTGATGAGACTAGAAAATTTTGGTGTGAGGATATATAAATTGGTTATTAATTATCCTATATATCAGTGTGAGAAATTAATGTAGTTCTCTCTCAAATGAGGGATCGATATCTCAATGTTTTGTTGACCCTTTCAGTTTTGTTAGAATATATGATGATTCATCAGATTTGATCATATATTCTAACAAGGTTTCGTCAATATGGGTTGATGGTGTAGTGAAAATCAGATACCAATATGCAATTAATGGCTTAAATATGTCATTTGGTCCAAGTTTTACCGCTTCTTGTTATGCTCTTTTTATGTCATGTAGATTATAAGTTCAGTCCACCACACCAGTAGTTGCGCTTCCCTGTTTTCCTTCTGATATATCATAATCTGTGTTAAGGATATAAATCATTGAAGATTAGATTAAATTAGATCCCCTAAAATTAAGAAATTTAGATGATTTGATTATCATAAATTAAGAAATTTAGTTACCTTAATTTACAGGATTTGTTTGTATTTGAAATTAGGAAAAAATGTAAAATTGGCTCATGTGATTGACCTAAATTACAGATCACTTATTGTGGTATAAGAAAAAAAATTCAAAAGTCTATGTGATTGACCAAAATAACAAATCACTCCTTAAAGTAAATTTTTGTCAGTTATTTTAACAGAAATTATTAGTTTGTCACGTTAGACTAATAAGGTAGCGCGCTATTGTTAAAATGACTGGTGTGGCAGACTAACGGTTTTTGTTAAAATGACTGACGAAAATTTGCTTCAAGAAGTGATTTGTTATTTTGGCTAACTACATGGACCTTTAAGTTTTTTCTTANGACCAAAATAACAAATCACTCCTTAAAGTAAATTTTTGTCAGTTATTTTAACAGAAATTATTAGTTTGTCACGTTAGACTAATAAGGTTTTTGTTAAAATGACTGACGAAAATTTGCTTCAAGGAGTGATTTGTTATTTTGGCTAATTACATGGACCTTTAAGTTTTTTCTTATACCACAAGGAGTGATTTGTAATTTAAGCTAACCACATGAACTAATTTTATATTTTTCTCTTAAAATTATTCAGATTTTTGTAAAGCTCTGTAGATCTTTGTAAAGCTCTATAAATATAGCATTCTACTCAAGTTAAACAATCAAAAAAATATGTGGCCTATTAAATAACTAAATCCCTTAATTTACATAATCAAATCATCTAAATCTTTTGATTATGGGCGATCCAATCTTTAAAGATTTGTATCATTAATATAATGCAACAACACGATGGTGACAGAAAATGATGCAGTGGATGGAATTTTCCTAAATATTTGCCATTCTGGGGCCCAAGTCGAAGGCCCGCCTACGCATGGTTAGCTGGGTTGTAGAGCGCGCCATTAATCATTGTTGTTACATTATCACTCTGCTTGGGCCACCCGACAGAATTTTCACCTGTCGAGTGATTGGAAGATTGACACTTTCGAGATTTTTTCGGTGAAAAGATACTATAAATAGCTTATTGAAATAACTATCAATTTGAAAACTTAAAGCTTATAAATTTAGATCCCACTATATTAACCATTCGAAATCTTTCCAACGTTACTTACCAAAAAAAAAAAAAGAGTGAAACTCAATCTATTCGTTAAATAGTGTAAGTTATAGAAATTTATAAATTTAATTATTTAATCAAGAGAAATGTTATTTGAGTAGTATTTCTCTTGAATCAATACTCAAATATTATGTGGGTTTAAATTTTCTTTTAAATAGGTGAGGTCTAATACGTAAAATTGTGAATTGACGGAAGCAGAGTTCGAACTCATGACCTTTGTATAATATCATATTAAATTACTATTTATCCTAAAAATTAAGCTGATAAGAAAAATTAGCGTATTAATTAAATGATTAAATTTACATCTTTTTATCAACTTAAACTTTTAAAAAAAGTAATAATTTAACATGGTATTAAAGTTAAAATTCAAGAGTTTGAGCCATAATTTCATGATTCACATCTCATTTCAATTAATTAATTAATTTGTAATAATTTAACACTTTTTAGACTCATACATATACTTAACAATCCCTCGTTCACGTGTGAGTCGGCCACATTGCTACACTTCCCTGTCATCAGATCACTTGTGTGTTGTTACGTGTCGTTTAGATGGAAAATTTATAAATAAATGGGGTCAGAATGTGTGAGATTACGTCAGGAAATGCCAATTTGTCAATGGCTATAGAATAACAGCGGTGGAGTGTGTTAGACAAGTGCGCTATAGAATGATTTGCTTCATACTGTGGTTCTGGCTGAGGCATGGTAGGGCGGCACCTATAGTGACCTTCCTCTTTAAACACTGCCCGTTTTATTTTCTAGATGTTGGGCTGGTTCAGCAAGAGATTGTTAACAAACCCATCATGAGGATGTGTGCAGTCTGCCTAAGGAAATGTTTCCTGAAAAAATAGAAGTGGCCCATTTAGCTATTTATAAGCCCATTAAATTAGGTAGATGATAGGAGATGGAAACTCCCTAAAATTAGGTTGTTTGACTTTTACTAGAATTCGGACTCAAGAGAGGAGGGCTGCGAAGCCTATTTGCCTCAAAGTAGGTAAGCTCGGCACACCAGGATGTTTGGAGCAAGTAGACCCCATAGCCCACCTAATTTGTAAGGGCATTAAATTAAGTAGATGATAGGCGATAAGAATTTCCTGAAATTAGGTTGTTCAAATTTTATTAAATTCATACGGTGTAAAAGAAAAGGGGCTGCGAGGCTCACTTTTTACGGGCACGTGAGCCTAGCACCCTAGGTTAATCGGCCCAACATCCCACCTCTCATAAATTGTCCAAATTTCAATGAAATTCAAACAGCTTAATTTTCAAAAAAAAAAAAACCCAATGCGATGGTAGAAGTTATGTATCACCTCTTTTAAACTGTCCAAATTTCAATGAAATTCGAACAGCTTAATTTCTTGCACCAATCCAAAGTGAGCTCAATATTGTGAAGGGCAAATATGATCATCGATCTAGGCCCAAATTGATAGCGTGTGGGCTAACAGTTCCCTGGCGCAGTCTTCTTTCTTCTTCTCGTGATAGGTTAGTTATTTATAAAAGGACCAAAAGACTAAAACCCAAAAGAGAATGGGCCTCAAATTTGTGAACAAGCACTCTAATATATTCTCTTCCCCACCTGCTCGGGGCAAGTAGGCAAGTTCTCACACCATGTAATTAACCGCATTTGCTGATTATATTTTCCTACTTGCAAGACCCGATTAGCATTTCTCTAAATGCACATGTTTTTAGTTAAACACAAAAATGTTAAGTAGCTCAAACAATGGATCCAAAATAGAAATGCAACCATTAAAAAAGAAAAAAAGAAAAAAGGAAAAAAAAAAGAAATGCAAAGAAAATTATATAATGACTAGTTATGATTGGGAAATGAGGGAACATGTCATACCCTTATAAGATTATATAGATTAACTATAATTCAACACATTTAATTAAATAAGTATGATCCTCCAACTCTAACTACTAATTTTGTATACATTATACTATCAAATTTGATTACAAGCAAATCAATCAGATTTAATTAATCTCATTATAGGAGATTACAATCAATTAAAATAATTTTTAAAATCAAATTTCCTAATATATTTTAGCATCTACAAGGGGTATTTTTTTTTTAATCTAATTCTTTTGGGGCCACAAATAGTTGGTCGATACAACAACCAAATGCCTCGGAGAACATAGTGACCCCTCTAACATTCATGTGATATACATGAGAAGGAAAAAAAAAAAAAGAGTAAAAATGTTGTGTGAAATTCATTGTCGTTTAGTTCCGAAAGGATACGATCCAAAAGCTCCCTTGGCTAAATATGGATTAAAAGATAAGGTTTGATCAAAGATAGGGCCGGATGCTATAATCATATATGTCACCGGCCTTGTCAGTATTCCTAAGCCACAACTTTTGTTGCTCAATCGCTGTTAATCCAAAAGAAGTATATAGAATGCTTAATTAATTATCATATATCTCTCACACAGACAGAAACAAATGTATTAGCTGTTGGCATCCATGCATGTCCCTTTCTGGTTTTTCGCAAGTGGACACAAATGTTAAATGAGAAAACCGATTTATCAGACACAAAGAAACAAAACTGAGAGCTGATGAGAATCAACACAAAAAGGAAAAATGCATCGATCCCTCATCCCGCCAACGGTAAAACCCCTCCGCAGCAGCTTTTTTTCTAAACTACAAAAAACCTGTCACTTTTTCCAATGCCCACTGCCAACCTAAACAACGACAGGCCTCCGTCTCTCTTTACCAAGAAGATGAATCTCAATAACCTAGCTGTCTCACTGTGTGCGAGAGAGAGGTTTGGTCAACTATATATGTGTTCAACAATGGAAGTGCGTACGTGGACATGACACGTAGGTGGGTTTTGCATGGTAGAAGTTTAAACTCGATCTCCCGACTTGAGCATGGGCCGGATAGACAGTGGGGCTAATCACTTCGATTTTATGACTGCCTCTTTTGACGTATGTAGCGGATAGCAAAAGATCGTAGAGAGACGTACGTGTAGAACAGCTTCTACGTAAATTGACAAATTGAAATTAATTCTTGATTCAATCGTGTCTATAATTAATGTTACACAGCCTATATATAACTTAAATAATAGAATTGTAAAAATATATTTGAAAACTATGTATGTAAGTAAAGATAATCTAAGCTTAGAAAGTAAAAATTGTGAGTAATTAATTCATTTTGTAGTTAGTGGACTGCAATGCATCATCTTGTAGTTAGTATTTTAGAACTTTTCTTTTGTTTGGGATAAGATAGTGTACCTCTCAAAACTTTTCTGGCATCATCATCTTTCAAAATGAACCAATGATTGATCATTCTTCTACCTTTTCTTCCATCTAATTTTCTGGCATCACCAAGCTGTATCCAGTGGCAGAGCCAGGAATATGTCTAAGGAGGGGCGGAAGCGAAACTAATGGTATGTTTGAGATTGCAATTTCGTAGATAATAAATGCGATTTTAAACTAAATCGCAAAAAATTGATCGTTTAGAAACTGCGTTTTTAAAAAATTACGATTTGAAAATGTAGAAAATTTGCGTTTTCAAATTGCCAAGATAAAGGTGTTTTTTTAAAAACGCCAAATTTTAAAGCTAAACTGCAATTTTAAAGGTCAAGCTGTGATTTTGCAAACGCTTAACTGCGTTTTCAAAACTACGTTTTAAAATCACTATTTTTAAATCACACTTTTTGAAATCATCTCAATCTCAAACGACCCTAAAATAATATAATATAATGATAATTTTTTTTGTTTCTCTTATATACTATTTTTTTTTAGTGTAATATAAACAATATAGTAATATAATTTAAAATATAATTATACATTAATATAGTATAAAAAAAAAAAAGAACATAGCTATCAAACCTTCATAAATATATGCAAATTGATATTATAGTTTACATGTAGAAATAATACCAAAAAAAAAAAAAAATTCAGAAAAATACAAATACAAAGTATCTAAAATAGCATCCTATGCATTTTAAGACACAATCATCAAGTATCAAATTTGAGCTGAAGCCTCTAGAAATTCCTTCTCAATGAAATAACTAAATTATTTGCAAAAAAACCTATCCTCCATTTGTTACGAAACTTATTTTAACAACTTCCATAACTGAAAATGCTTGCTCAGTAGTTACTGTAGACATTTTAGAATTGAATCAGCATCCTATTTTCTTAAAATTGCCATTAATTGTTTTTGACTTGCTCATGATGTAATCTACGATTGTCGGAAACCTAAAATTTATTTATTTATTATTAGTTTTAAGATTTTCACACTAAAGCCTAAACAAACAACTTAACAACTCATGGGTTAAATGTTAATGGCACATACTCTAAATACCAATATAACTCATAAATAGTTTTTCTATTAAATCAAAGCCTTAAAACATAATCAAACTCCACATAAACCATTAGCGCAAGGGCGGCGGCGCGCCCTTGCAATCTTAATAATTTTTTTTTTTTTTTTAAAAAAAAGAAAAAACCAAGGAGGGGGTGTGTGCGTAGTGCCATTACAGAATTTTTTTTTTTTTTTTAAACAATGGGGGGGCGTGCAGACTTTGTAGTGCATAGTGCCTTAATTTTTTGATTTTTTTTTTTTTTTTTAAGGTGGGCGCGCGCCCACACAGCCCCCCGTCACTCCGCCTCTGGCTGTCTCGTTTAATGCTTTTCAGGCTGGTGCTTTTCTTTGTTGCTATTTATTTTTTTATTGTGATGTGGATATAATTATATAAAGAGGTGAAGTAATTATATTTTGAGTATGTTATTAATACTTTTTACTTTTTAAGCGATACAAAAGAGCATTAATACCAAAAAAATTTCTAAATTACATATTCTCGTGATATCCTAGCTATCCCTTTCTGATCTGCTTTGCCAACTCTTCCTCATTTTTTTTCCTAAATCGGACAAGGTGAATGACTTCGTCCATGTTTTTTTTTGTTTTTACCAAGATAAGGGAGCTTTGGTCGGAGTTGAAGAATCAGTTTACGCGTCTCTTTTTTCCAATCCTAACAGTAAAAAAATTAACGAGTCACACACTAAGCATAGCATTAATTGTCTCAATATCAAAAAAAAATATAATATTTTTTTTTAAAAAAAAAAGCCAAACATTAACGAATAAGTACTTTTCTCACGACCCTGATCTTTTTTTTTTCTTCTCTTGAACTTTGCTAATTTATCTATATATGTTAGCTTTAGCCTTGTTTTCTTCCTCTTTTTTCTTCCTAATCGGACAAGGTGAATGACTTCGTCCATGTTTTTTTTTTTTGTTTTACCAAGATAAGGAAGCCTGGTCGAGTTGAAGAATCAGTTTACGGTCTCTTTTTTCAATCCTAACAGTAAAAAAAATTAACGGCGAGTCACACACTAAGCATAGCATTAATTGTCTCAATTCAAATAATTATAATACTTATATATATATTCATATATATATATATATATAGTTATATATATATAATATATTTTTTTTTTATTTTAAAAAAAGCCAAAACATTAACGAATAAGTACTTTTTCTCACGACCCAGATCTTTTTTTTTTCTCTTAGACTTTTGCTAATTGTATCTATAATGTTAGCTTAGCCTTGTTTCTTTTTAATAATAGAATGCTTCAAAAAATTTTAGATTTGTCAATTTTAAAGTACACGCCTAAGCAAAATGAGCCGCTTTTAATCTTGTCTTAGAAGTATTTCCCACTGGATCCTCTTAATTTCTTCTCGTTTATCCGGATTAAAAATGAAAAAAATTCTTTCTTGTAGTCCTTTTTTTCCATTTAATTAGAAAAAAAAAATACTTTCCTCACAAAACACTTTTAAAAAACTTATATTTCATTTATTTTTATATCATATCAAAACATTTTTTCAACTCAAACCAAAAAAAAAAAAAAAAAAACCTTAAAAGGTTATTAAACAACCACCCTACTGTCTCTCTCTCTCTCTTTCGTTCAATAGTAGTTACTATATAAGCCAGCTGTTGCACGTAGCTGGAGCTGTAGTGTACTTGTGTCACGTTTTACATAATCGATATCTTCACTGGGGTCTGCAGTCACCGTGGAAGGGTCAGAGGAATTATTTGTGCCGTGGAAAAGAGGGAGGGAAAGAGTTGAGCATTTGAACACCATATCTGACATGTCCGGCAAGACTAGATACCATGCATGACGGATTCACTTGGCCACAAAAGATAAGAGTTTATGAATGTACCTACTTGCAATCTTATATATATATTTATATTTCTCCCTTCATAAATAACGATCAGGGCCAATGTATCATGATTTGAAACGCGACCGTTGAATTAAATGTTATTCAATCATTTGGAAAAAAAAAAAAAACCTTTTAATATTTAATGATCTATTGATGTTTTGCCTAGTTTCCATCGGCATCGCCAATTAAAAACAAAATCGATATATAAAGATAAGAATATATAGTACTACTATTTGTAATATCTGTTAAAGCATTAACGACAAGATTGCCGCCCTCCATGCAGTGAAATCAGCCCAAACAATGCACTGTCGGCACCTCCTCCTGATGGAAATTCTTTACCTTTTATTCTAATTAAGCTTCAAACGATTCAATCTCAGCATTGATTAGAAAATTGACTTCATTATTTCAGATATTTTTGATCTCCTCAATTTTGGTAACAGTTAAACTGCCATCAAAATAAAGAAAAAAATTTGTGTGAATCATTCTGCTCACAATATAGCTCATTTACTGATATTATCAGCTCGATTGACAACTTTTCTATATATTAATTTATACCTTTTTCTTGATAATGGTAAAGATTTCCTGCTGAAGCATTTTTGTGGCCTCCTTTGTGCGTGTGTGTAATTTTTTTTTAATACGAGATATTCAGCTTCACTCTTTGTGGCATAATAGCACCTCAAACTTACTATAAAACTTACCAAACATAAAGGCCAAATCCTAAATCCTTAAAATCGACCGACTAAAAAATCTTCGGTCCAAAGGCACCGTGACTTTGTAAAGGCCGTGTATTTGTTGTTTTGTACGCGTACTGTTTCAGCTGTACATATCCTGTCAAAGGCACCGTTAGTATTGGACTGAAGTTGTAACAAAGCTCACCGTATTGGAAGGTGTGCCTTGATCACGTCTTGTTTAGGAAGAGTTTGACGTTATTTTATTTTTTAAGGATGAAACTTTTTCAAGATAAAAAGTCACTATTTAATTTTGTTAGACAAATCTCGAATTTGTGTAAAACGCATTTTTTTACGCTAATTGAATAAGATTCTTGTTTCACCGACGAGCATGCATGGTTCAAAAAATTGTTTCCTCTCAAAACAAATTTAGGACATGAACATTCACCTTAAAGAAAAAGAAAAAGGAAGAAGAAGAAAAAAAATATCTACTAAGTTAAAGATTGAACTTTTCTATTGTTTCTCAACGCTGTAGTTTTTCCCAGGTAAAAAAATGTTGGTAATTAAGGTTCCATTCCACAATATAGGAGGGACCGAAAAAAAAAAAAAAAAGAAAGAAAGAAAAAGAAAAAGAAAGAGAGAAGAGGTGATTTTTGTCGCTCATGGCATAGCAGGTTGGTGGTAGACTGTAGCTCATAATTGCCTCGTTTTGCCTATACTGCCTATACTATGAAGCTTTACAACCACACATATAATATATTTTCGATAGATTCACAAGACTCATCTGTTTCTCATTTTGACAATAAGGACGAAGACATGTCTGTGCGCAGAACTTTGTGTGCTAGATTCGTTCAACCTGTATTATTATGTTGGTGATCTGTCTATACATTTTTTCTTGAAAACAATTTTTTTTTTAAAAAAATGTAAGAGAGAGAAAGGGAACATTAATCGAGAGAGAAGACAAAAAAGCAAATTTTTATAAGATGTATTTTGGCAATGGAATAATTCGGATAGAAACCAAAAGATGTATGAGATGCAGCCCATTTTGGTGCAGGATGAGCTTGTCTATGCACTTTCACTACTGCTTTCCATTTAGAGAACCGAGCCAAGATTGAATGAACATAACATCTGATCTGATGAGCGGTTCTATTTGCCAATCAGTATAAGAGGTGCTTGCTTCTTTGTTCTTTTTATATGATTTGCTAGGTTAGACAAAATCAAGTTATGCTACATTAAAATATGAAAACAAAAAATGATTTTTCTTTCTTTTTGTTTTATATGATTTTTTTTTTCTTTCAAAGATCGAGATGAATAAAGGAACTTATATAATAGTATAACAATACAAAAGAAGAATGTTACATAAATCAAATCAAAGACCAACAAATTAACATTATATATGCAACAATTAATTTCACAGCCTCATAGAGGATCCTCAAGATGGAAAGAAGATGCAAAAATGCTGTTAGCGGTGTTGGTTGTAGTGGCCCATAGTAAAAATTTACAAGTTCCATGAATAAAAAACGAAAGGTTTTTAGCTCTAGACTAGCTGTAGAATGGGCTATGGCTAAAAGAATGAGTTGCCACCTTGGACTGTTAAACATATGACAACAAAGTCAGTGTATTCTGAGATTTAGATTTGGATCCAAAGTCTTCTTTGTAGCAAAAGGCTCCATTAAAAAAGAGCTAAAGGAGCTAGGGTAAAGATCAGTTAGATCTATCAGGAGAAACAAAGGAGGGCGGACAATGGCGCGTGGCATAAACACGTTGTAATATTGAAGGACATTGGTGGAAGGAGAAGCTAGTAGTCCAAGATGGTGGAGGAGGGGGCACATTGCTTGTGTGGGAGGAGAGGTTGGGGTAGATCTAACATCCAAAACTTTTTTTTTTTAAAAAAAAAAAATTGTTGAAATTAAGATTCTGTTTGTTTCGGCATAAAATGTTTTCTGAAAATATTTTATCTATTTTTTTGTATTTGTTGCAACGGAAAATAATAGTAAATTGAAAACATTTTCAGTTTGATTGAAAAAACTTATTTATTTTCTATAAAATAGTTTTAATTTTTTAAAATTGTATACCATTTTTTGACTTTGAATTTCTCATTTTCAAATTGCTGAAGTCTGCTAGACCGCCGTCGGAACTTCGTCATACCACCGCTGAAATTCAAAATTTTAGGTTAATTTTGTTCAAAAAAACTTTATAATAATATTTTATGTTGTGAATAAAAATATTTATGATTTTATGTACATGCCAAACGCCAAAAAATATTTTCAGTAAAAAATATTTTCTTGAAAAATAAATTTTTTGAAAATATTTTTTGACCAAAAATATTTTAAGTTGAAAAGTCTAAAAGAAAAAGAGAGAAAGAGGACCAAAGGGAAATAGGAAAAAGTTTGTAAGGACAGAGATGGTGTGATAGAAGAGCTGAGAGAGAGTTCCTGTACTTTCTTCCACTAAATGCACTTAATAATGCAACTCACCATGAAGGGTGAAGACACCGATATCCGTTCATTTTTGGTGCAGATGTAGTCAGGTTTGAAAGAGGTTTTCATATGAATAGAAAAAAACAAAGAAAGAGGTTTTCATAAGATTTCCTAATTAGCAATACCGCTTTCTTAAGTTTGAGGCAGCTAATAAAGAGCGAAAAGATTAGGCCCACTAAATAGGGGGGCAGAGGCCTAGAGTGCCTACGTCAAAATATATTACCCCTCATCGATGGACTGAGCTTCCACGAAAGTTCATTGATTCAATCGAGTAGTGAATTCATGTTTTCTTTTTTCTTTAAATTTTTTTGTTGTTTGAAATTATAATTAAATTTATGATAAATTATTATTAAATTTTAATTTAATTATAATTTTAAAAATCATATTAATTTTGATGAAATACAATAAAAATATGAGAATGACATTTAACATTTACTTGATTTAATCACTACATAACAATAATTAAGCTCGTGTTTTGGGAGTTGAGAAAGTAGGAATAAGAACTGTTTTTGTATTTTGAAGAATATTTAGGGTGTTTTGAAGAATACTTTATATTTTAGATTATATGTTAATGTTTTTTGCTTTTAAAATAAAAAATAAAAGACAAAAACAAAAAGATCGAGTCTAAAAAAGGAAGCCAATTTCTTTGGCTTATATAAGCAAAGCAAATCGAAATAGGAAAAAACCACCTTGAATCAAATTAGTACTCTTCCAATTACGGTTCACATGCAATGAGACAAACCAAGGTCCTTGTCAGCATGGGCTGGGCCCAAGAAACGCATTAAACCCTAGTTCTGCTTTTCTTTTTCTTTTTTCTTTTTTTTTTTTTTTTTTTTTTTCTGGTGATTTTTGGTGAAAAACCATGCTACATACAAGTTCTACCTGAGGGAATTAAAACAAAAAACAAAAAAAAAAAAAACACACCTATTTGACATGACTTTAGCTACATACACTGAAACAAGGACAAGAGAAGCTTTACTGGAGCAAGGCAAAAAAGAGAGGATGGCATTTCTGTGATCCCACCTTCACTCCAAGGGTATATTGGGGAAGATAGGATTTGCTCAACATAGGGCAGCTTCATCCTCAATTATTCTAAGCATGTGGTGAGCTGCTGCTGCTATGTCATCTACTGAGGTGAGTTGGCAGCCTTCTTCAACCTGCATTTAGAAATGTTCAAATTTTAGCCGAAAACTCTTTGATTTTTGAATAATTATGAGCAGACTGTTCCTTCCAAACATGGATAACACAACAAATGTTAGGAAAAGACTCTCTGCCCCTGGCCCCCTTGTGACAATAATTATAGACCATCATTAAAAAGGGGTGAAGTATCCCACATATATATGTTATATATTCTCGAAAAATGAACAAAAATGATGATCATAAAGTTAAAAAAGAATTTACTATGCGTCTTATTTGCTAAATTGAAGTATCTCTAACGTAATTCCATTTACTATGAAATATATATACACATGAACAAACCAGTGCTTTTTTAGTTTAGGGAGATGGAAACATGTACAAAGTTTATTTAGAACAAAAAAACAAGTTCAAGGCCAAGGAAAAAAAGGGGTTAATTCAAGAAGATGGTTACCGACAGACTCCCAATGGCCCCCCATCGAAGAGCCAGAAGATCTGCCGGCTCACAGTCCAAATAGCCATCAAGGATCCGACTGCACCCTTGCTCAAGTAGGACGCCTAACAACTAATTCTCCCTCCGCTTGCCCAAGCTATGCATGTGTCCCTTCCCAAGAGATTTTGGGAGAGAATCTCCACGCCATTAACAACTTATTGACAAGAATCCCTAACCCTAAAGAGGAAGGGTGGAGACGATGGCATATATAAAAAAAACAAGGGTACGTATTCACTCAGATACACTTATTTGCCTTAACAAAATTATGCTAAAAATTCTCTTTCTATATACACCAACTGACTTGAGTGTTGGAGTAGTCTCGCTAAATCCAAACTCAACGAACTCTTTTAACCTCTTTTCTCCCTTGTAGATTTTCTATTAAACAATTAAATTTTATTGTAATTGATGCCTTACTAACATATAGGCTGCTACCTAAATTTCTAAGGGATTGCAGTAAAAAATGTAATATTACAAGCATTAATGTACTTAAGTTTAAAATAATTCGATTTTAATTAATTAGTACCGTTGTAAATTAAGGAGAGACAACCGTGCATCAAGTTACCTTGGTCACGGGTTGTCGGGGGCCTAAAACACTGGGTTAGTCCTTAAGGTTAGACAAGTTCCAATGGTTCACGAGAGGGAATTGGCCCCCGGCCCCTCTCTCGTCCAGTACTGTTTGTGGCTCCAAAAGTAAACCACATTGACTCAGAAAAGATATCTTTATATATCTATATATATAAATACGTACCTTGGCACTGATGGAGTAGAGAACCAAGGGGTCCATGGTGGTGACATTGAGGTGAAGTATGGAGAGATGGAGCGTCTGAAAACCGACAACGAGCTTTGAGAGCTGTCTAGGGCTTCGTCGGGAGAGAATACGAAGGTTTGCATGGGTTTCAATCAAAGTGACCTCGATATCCGCTATGGCAGCCTTAGTCTTTGATGTATACTTGTTAGGGATCTGAGACCAGGTGTACTGTGGATACACAAAAAACTGTGCAAATGGTGGTGGCATCACCAACTTGGAGGTGCTTGTCATTGTGCTGATCTCCTCACCTGCAGGTGCTGTTAACGTTACTCCTCCTGCTCCAGCTGGTTGTTCTGGTTCTAGTAGTTGCAGTTTCTGAGCTTCAAGGGACTGCAAGAGGTGCTCAAGTTCCTTCACAAATTCTATTGCTCCACCTACTATGGACGCCTGGTCACCCTGCATTTAATAATGTATGATGAAGAAAATAGGAAAAATCAATTAATAATTAATTACCCTCAATATATATATCTCTTGGTATGCGTTCCATTTTCACGTGACAAATTAACAAAAGAAGGAAAAAATCTAAATGAATATATAAAATGCAGTGGTGGAAACATGGTGCAGAAGATGGCCATTTTCAGCTTTACTTTTACGTGACTGCTCCCTGCATCGCCCAGCTTTACGCTGAAACTTTGCCAAATGAACAGTTTCTTGACTCAATTTCATTCAGTCAAACTTTCAATACTTTACCAGATTTCTCAATTTTTCTTCCAACCATGAATAGATTTGTCAACTAGTGCCGCTAGCAAGAGTATGCATAAAATTATGCCATAAACCATATTCTATAGGATTTCCTCTTTCTTTTTTTCTTTTTCTTTTTTTATTTAAGAAAAAAAGATAGAAGTATGAAATTTATAAGACACAGTACCCTTTGGGCATAGGATTCAGGCATGAGGGAGCGCAAGACTTGGAGGTGCTCATTCATCTGTTTCCGGCGGTTTCTTTCTACAGC
>FXXK01000827.1:24342-60849 GCA_900184695.1 Betula pendula | reverse complement strand
AGGCTTAAAAGGCGTATATATTACCATAAAAGTTAGCGATTTGTTTAGCAATTAACATAGAAATGATCATCAAAAGCGGCTAAAGGAAAGTCATTATCAATACTGTAGGTGAAATGATCAGTTATCTAAAAGGTGGAAGCACATTGAATTATTCGTTTGCTAATGTTTTTCAAAGATGTTTTTGTTTTTTTAATTGTGATGGTAATATAAAGATAAGATTAATTTTAAACGTTTTAGAAGTGTTTTATATGTCAAGTCGTTTCTTAATATTTTTACTTTTCGTTAAAAAGTTAAAAACAGTCTTAAAAAAGAAAAAAAAATTAACAAAAGAGTCCTATTTAGTAAGCTACTTATAGGCATTGGACTGGCTTCTTTTAGTCTTCATACGTCATGTACATGGAAGCTTGGTTACCGGTTACCACCTTCACTTCCTAGACGAGTACGTAGTCCTTTTCTACCACAATCGATACCGTAAAGCTATGGGAATCTCTCTAACTCCAACATTATTTAGCACATAATTGCGATTGTCAATAATTGCAATGATAGCTATTCAAAAAGTAATTTTTTATAAAAAAATTATTTTCTTGCCAATACCCAAAATCCAATATACCACAATATCAACAACCAACTAATAAAAATAGAGTTATGTCCTTGTAGCCTTTTCTTTTATTCAATTAAAAAAAAAAACTAACAAAAACATAGCAAAAGCAAGAAATTTTCACGTTACCCAATAATGAAAAACAGTCCAATTATTGTGAGTGTTTTATATGTTAAGTAATTTGTTAATATTTTTACTTTTTTCGTTAAAAAAGTAAAAAGCAGTCTTATAAAAAAAAGAAAAAATTATAAAATTGGTTCTTGTGATTGACCTAAATTACAGATCATCCATGTGGTATAAGTAAACGATTAGAGACCATGTGGTGGGCCAACAATACATAAATCACTCACTTAAGCAAATTTTTGTCAATCATTTTTAACAGAAATCGTCATCTGTCACTGTTATACTGCCCATCTCCTCCTGCGTGTCTTATTGGTCTTACGTACAGACTTATGGTTCTTTTAAAATGATTGAGAAATTTGCTTTAAGGGAGATAATTTTTATTTGGGCCAACCAACATAAGGACCTTAAATTTTTTCTTATACCACAATAAGTGATTTATAATTTGGGCTAATCACAAGGACTAATTTTATATTTTTTCCTAAAAAAAGAATAAAATAAAAACATTTAACAAACGAGTCTAAGCTACTTAAGGCATTGGACTGGCTTCGTTTAGTCTTCATGCGTCATGTGCACGGAAACTTGCTTACCTCCTCCACTTCCTAGACGACTACGGAGTCCTTTTCTACCATAATCGGTACCGTAAAGCTATGGGAATCTCTAACTCCAATATTATTTAGCACATAATTACGATTGTCAATAATTGCAATGATATGCCATTCAAAAAGTATAGTCTCTAACTCCAATATCACCAGAGCAACAGCAAGAAATTTTCACGTTACCCAATACTAAAAAACAGTCCAATAATTCAAGTTTCCTGGAAACAAAATGAAAATGAGAAAAAAAATAATAAGAAGAAGAACAACGGAAGCCTATGACTACCAAAAGGACATGAACAGATCGGCAAAAAGAAACTCGAGTACCCAATGAAAGCCTGTAGGAAACGTTGACAAGAAATTAAAAATGGTGGAAAAGGATTAAAAAACTAAGTAGACAAGCTAGAGTACTTGTCTAGAAATGGGCAAGCACTGCAACAAAATGTATTTATAGAGAATCTACTAACTAAAGCACTCTTTCACTTTTTATTAGCTAAACTTTAGAGGTGGGGTTTAAAAAGCTTCTATTGGAGATGCTCCTACAGAAGAAATTTTTTAGCAAAAGAACAATTGGGTGGCAACCTCAATACAAAAAGGATACTATTTATTTAGCATAAGCTACAATCCCCATGTCTGCATTATTATTAATAGAGAGAGGAAAACAAAAAAAAAATGTCAAAATTATACGCATTCAAATGCTATAGCTTGCTTTTCTCATCACGCATTAGGCTTATCATTTTGTTTCTAGGCTCATCTTTTTGTTCTACATTATGTGTAATAGCCCCAGGGCTATGTATATCGAGGAGAGTACATGTATTATGAAAGAGAGATTACAAACTCTCTGGACTGTAGCACACCTATCTGGTGAAGAGGACATGGAGAGTGGTCCACCTTGGACCATGTTCCAAGCTATCAGACTATGCAGGGTAATCCATGTGACCATCAGCTTCACTTCTCGAAAAAAGTACATTTTCAACAGCAATTAGCCCCATATTCAGATCTCAAACTGCATTTACAACTTTTTTTTTTTTTTTTTCTCTCATAACATTACATTGGCAAATTGTTTCATGCCCCCTCTTCTCATCTCCCTTTGCTGTTTCACTGCGCATGTGAACAAGCCAGGCACAAGTACGCCAGAAATTATACAAAAGAAGATAGACACCGACGTATGAATTGTAGATTGTTTTTGTTCTGCTTTTGTATAAATGGGCAAATATGATCATTGGTCTATAAATAATATGACTGATTCTATATGGTAATGTGAAAATAACAAGCAACTTCATGTGCAAGATAATGGGTGTTCCTGATATCTTGCGTCATGAGTGCCATTGGGACCATGATTTCCATCATCAGCCTCTGCAGTCCTAGTGCTTTATATTGTATCATCTTGGAAATGGCAAACCAGGTGCCTCAACTTCCAGGGATCAGTTTCAACAATATTGGCAGGCACATGAATTTGCATTGAGAATTTTGATTATTTCAATGATAGCTTTAGCCTTTAACCAAAAAGACAAAAAGCTACAGACCATGGTTACTCTACCAGAATTTTAGCCTAATGCCACAAAAATCTGCAATTCCAACAACAGTTGATAAAATAGAAGCATAGACAACCAGGATAGAAAGGGCTGAGAGTGATGAGGCAGACAGGGTATCAACAGACAAGTTTACCAGCCCTGTGAGCAGATTTGCCTGCAAATGAAAACGATAAATAGATTGTTACTTTGAGCTTGAGAGGGAAAACACGTTTATATAGTGAGTGAAAGTAGGGTATCTTGTTTACCAGAAGAAATGCACCCAGTAAGTTCCGGTTAAATGCTTCTTCAAGTATTGAAGTTATACGTCCAGGAATGTAATCAGAAAGCATTAGTACTGACAGCACCTGCCAAACAGGAGATATTTTAATTGGGGAAAATTACATACTTAAAATTGAAAACTACAATACATAGCAGTTATATTATCAGTGATAGAATAATGGACATCTACTTTCCATATCAAGATTATAACACTCAAAAAATAGTAACCAATTACAGCCACCAGAAAGTCCAACAAAATTCTCAAAATTCTTTGATAATATATAAAAGCTAAGCTAGAGGCAATCTCTATAACAACTTTACCAGGTTAAAAATTTAAGGTTAACAAAAGAGCATCTTTAATTCAATACTTTGCAAAAACAATCAAGAACTAAAGAACATATTTCATCATATGTATGGTTAGCCCTAACACACAAACTTTTCTTTTTGGGAGTAAAAGAAAAGGCATCTTTAATTCAATAGGAAATTATACTTTGCTATCCCAAACTATCAAAACCCCCTACCAAAGTACAAATTTTGGCACTCAGTCCCCTAGTCAATTTACGCCCTCCATTAATTTTAGGTGTTAAAGTGAATGGAAAAAGTTTCACATGCACAACAAGTGCACCTGACCCATTTTTAATGATAAAAAAAAAAAAAAAGAGTGGCAACTTTGTCATTTTATACGGGATCAGATGCACATACCCAATTTAAACACCTGAAGTTAACAGAAGGGACAAAGTAACACTAGAACTTTCATTTGAGGGTCGAAATACTGAGATTTGTAGTTTGATGAGGGGTGGCAGTTTGGGGTAACAGTGTGGTTCCCTAATTCAATGCTTTGTGAAAACAATCACGAACTAAACAATATATTTAAACAGCTGAGAGAATTTTATACCAAAACAAACAGAAAATAAGTATCTAACTTATTTTTCTTGAAAATATTTCCTATTAAAATTAATCCCGTTGAGAGAATATTTTATACTCAAACAATCAGAGCATAAGCATGAATATACATTTCATTCTACTCATATGAAGATTAGACTCATTAAAAAGAATGAGTGTTTTAGTAGAAATACATTTCATTGAATTATATGGAAGGCATGGCTGATCTCTCTCTCTCTCTCTCTTTCTCTCTCCCCACACAACTACTCATGCAACTTATGAGAACCCAAAATTTAGCCCCTTCAAGCCTTTTTTAAACCCAAAACCAAACCCCCCATCCTTTTATGAACTATAACACTCAACCTTTAACTACCAATTAACCCTTAAACCCTGCAACAAATTTTTATTTCTGCTAGAGTCCTAAAAAGCATATGCGACTAGGATTCTGAAACTAAATCCTTTTTTTCCTTTAGACCTCAAGCTTGGTCAAACCTAATCAACAAACAAACATGAACCTTTTTTCCATCATCCTAACGTCATAATTGTTCAAACTTTAGCCCACAACTGTCTAAGCTCCAATGAAAACTCAAAGTCTTCCAAACCTTGGACATATTTTCATACGAAATTAGCAACCCTTTCACCTACTGGATTCACATGTTTAAACTTAACTACAAACACTTTTGGACTAAAATTAGCGTATCCCTTCACAACTTTTTGGTCACCACAAGTAGCTCTCTTCACTTGGAAGTATTCAATTTTGATGGTTATTCCTCACACCTATAAATTATCAATATCATAGCCAAATTATAACACTCCAGTCACACATTAGAAAAATAAATAACCCACATAAAGTGAATAGATTATAAAGACACTCATGGGTACTAAGTCCTACATTTTTTTCTTACTAGATGAGACTGAGCTTTATAAGTGATTTTAAGAAGCTCCAAATTGACTAGTCATTTTAGAGTAATAACGCAGATTCGGCTACCGCTTTCCTTGGGTTGTTACAAATGGTATTAGAGCAATTTAATGATAGGGCAAATGTGACTAGAGCTTTTCTTGGGTCATTACACAGTTACGTTCCAACTTCCCTATCCATTCTCCAACATGTATCTAAATAGACAAGAAAATAGTATAAATTAAAATTTAACACTAGTAGGCTGACATTACCATGAAGAAATTTGGAATGGGACATATAATTTATTCATTAGAGTGAATTAAAGAACCATCACTATTATTTCAAGAAACGAAAAGTCAATGAATACGAAACAAACCCATTATCCATTTAATATTTGTTCACTACATTAATCTATGTCCTAAAATAATTGATCTTAAGCTGTGTTAACGGACAGCCACAATATTGATGACTTCAACACTAGGAGGAGAGTGAAAATGTCATCAAACTCTATATTTACAAATCAAAGGGGTGTGTGATTACCTGTAGGTTTAAGGCCAATACCATAGAAACATAAGTCAGGTTGCACTGCACAATGTGTTCATATTAGTTTTCTTCCACACACTAATGCATGCTATTACATTACGGCACGTTTGGTAAGCAAAATGATTATACTATTAGTAAAATGAATAACTATTACTGGAAAAGAAAAAATGTGGAATGGAAGTACTATTCTATTTTATAATTTGCTGACAATATATATGATCTGATTGGAATTGTACCAAAATTACTAAAATATCCAAGATATATATGAAAAAATAAAATAATCATATTTTTTTTTTAAAAAAAAAACCTAGAAAAAATTCTTTAGTGGCTAACCACCATGGCAAAACCACGGGGGTGGTCCCCATTGACACCGGGGTCCAGGGGTGGTGCAACCACCCATGTAGTTCTCCCAGTAGTCAGCCACCCATAGAATGTTTTGTGATTTTATTTATTTATTTTTTTTAAAAAAAAAGGTTAGCAAAAAAAATAAATAATATAATAAAGGGTTTTTTTAGCTTTGTAAGGAAATAGTTATTCCTAGGAATGGTGTGCAACCAAACAAAAGAATAGCCATTCCATAATAATAATCATTCCATTCCAAGGACCTATTCCGCGTACTAAACGTGCCCTAATGCTTATATAAATAAAAAAATTTAAGAGAGTTGAATATGATACCATTCTACGGGAAACTCTTTCAACGTGTCTGTCAAGAAGCAGAGTTATTATCCTAAAACAGGAATTTATAGAAAGAGTTAGAAAGTCACTTTCAAAGTGTTGTTAATAAGGATGGTAGAAATTACGAGCATTATGTAGACCATACCAAAACAGAAGAGCAAGAACCCAGACTCGTATCCTGGCCCATCTAGTGCTTCTCAGCATAGCAGAGGAATTTTTTCCAAAAAATAGATAGTTACCCAACTGGACACCAAGAAGGTACATACCCCAGTATCCTGGGAGTAAAAACAATCAACATTCGGGAAAAAAAAAATATATTACATGCAGTAAGAATGTGTAAGAGATACTAACAAAAAGATTAACTCAAGGAGACCCTTAAGTTCTTAATGCTCATGGGTTTACATGCATGCTCTTCCATCTTCATATCTTGTGATAATCAACAAATTTACACCCTAACTATTCTAACTGATATGACTGATTAAAATTTCTTGATTAATGTGTTTACACCACTCTTTTTTCTCTTTTCTTCTTTCTGATTTAATTTCAAATATTCTCAATAAAATGTTTAACATCTTTCCAGAAATGGACAAAAATCACAGAATTTTTGTAAAAGTTCCATATTTTGAACCAGCATAATCGCCTGAAAATATAACTTAAACCATGCCAAGAAAATTAAATTGCAATGTTAAAAACAGTGAACATTCACTCCACCACTAATGAAAATAATAGCTAATCACCTAACCATTATAAGCATTTCAACTTGATCCTCACCGAATATGCTAAAGATTCCCTCCTTGTTTTGGCTGATGATGTCAATTCCCCTTTTATTGGAAAGCAGATACAAATTCAACCCATGCATCAAGCAAATTTGGTACCCTGAATAATAAAAAATCTTACAGGGTTAAAAAATGATCTTTCCAAAGACATACATATAAACAAACATATTCAATAGAAAGTATACCTACTAGAACTAATGAACCAAGAATTCCAGAATATTGTGCGGGAACATTAATTGTGGATGTAAGGATGGATATAGCTGCAAGTGTGAAAAAGAAATTCCAGTGCACACCATATTCACCCACATGAACCTACAAGGAAAAATGAGCAGACAGGCCTCATTTATAAGCACTTGTTAAGATTAGAATTTTTTTTTATGGCGAGGAACCCCTCCAAGGCAGGGCCACTTCGTGAACCCACCCCTATCAGGTAAACCCCGGATCCGTGTAAAGCGCCCCCTAATAAGATTAGAAAATTTAAACTATAAAACTCTTATTATCCCGAAAATAAAGCATGACATGGTCAATTTGTAGCACTACAAATGAACCATGAATTGTTGTCATGACAGAAATTCTCATGTCAAGGATCATAAACTTCAGTCTCATTACATCGTACCACCAAAATGTTATTTTTTAGCAGTATCTAAAGGACAAAATTAATATGAAAAGCAGCTTAATGTAGTAGGTTTCCACAAATCCTAATAAGAAATAGCTAAAGGTCTATGATGTATGATGATACGAACATGACCAAAATGAGAGTAAAATTTGAGAATTTGTCGAGTTCTAACAATAAAATTAGTTAAATTTTTTAATATATATATAGAAAGCTACTTATAATTGCCTCACTGCGTTTAACCTCCAATTACAACATGCGTGGACAGATGTAGAAACTTCCACCCCTAAATAAATCAGGGTGAACTGAGGTTAGCAAAACCCACCTGGACATAGTTGTTCCATTAATGTTGCAGAGGCTAGGTCAGATTTTGCCAACTACTTTAACGAAAGCCATCCATTTACAGAGAAGTAAGATGGTCTACTCAATAACATGCAATTTTGCAAATATGTGTTAAAAACAACCTCTATAATGCAGCAAAAATATGCAACTACATTAGAGGCAATAAGATTAAAAAAAATTCTACCTGATAGTCCACACCTGCTGTAGAAACAAGACGTACAAATCCTAGAATGATTAGTGGACTACTAGATTGAAGTGCAGTCCTCCAATTCCTAAAAGAGCATGGAAACAAAAAACCATTAATATCATTATTACTTCAAAACCGCTGTTTTTTTTTGTTTTTTTAATCTATCCGTAGTTATCATATTCTGTCGTAAATTATACTTGATCTACCAGTTCAGGTTATTCTATTATGTTAAATTGTGAGTGCATGTAACTACCAATGATAAACTGTCTTTTGTGTTTTTTGCCTGCGGAGTTATAGTTTAAAGTTATGCCACTAGCTATTTGGAGTTATATAGTACTAAAAACTAGACACCTCACAACAAACATATACAAATATGCTACTTCAAGATCAGTGAAAGCCCTTCCAGCTATACCATATGGGAACTAACTCCATATCAGAAGAAAGAGACTAATTAGCTGACTAAACCAAGCAGGTAAGCCTGAAATGTAAGAAAGAAGAAACAACAAACATCATATGAACACAATACACCATGTCATCTAGAAGTTGGAAGTGAATCAGAACTAGGAACTAATACACCCACATGCAATTTTTGGTGTGAAGGCTGGAAACAATTTTCATGGAAAAAAAAAAATAGCAGCGGTGTTGCAGAGAGATGACTAAGACTAAGAGTAGTTAACCTGCTAATAAAGATGAATTACTAAAATGTTTTGCTAGATAGTTTTTATATGGATAATCCTTTCAATAAAGATATCTGATTCCTGAACATGAGTTTCAACAACAAAGACCAGCCTATATCAATTAGTCGAACCAGGTCAACTCTTAACTCCGTGCAGCTTGGAAACAAACGATGAATGGAGAGAATAGATTTCCAGCCAAAGGAAAATGACACAAACTGCTTGGTTGCAGTCAATTTTAGGCATATATATTCTTCCATGCTTACATATCAGAACTGAAGTCAGCATCATTGAAATTGCAATGACCTCCTTTTCCCCCCACCCCACCGAAAAGAAAAGCATCAAGCTGTTCACTGGCATGACTAACTTATGCAATCCAGTTTACAAACCCATCACTCTTAATATACAATTTATAATAAAAGAAAATAAAAAACTGAAAATTGTGAATTTAATAAATACATTAACAAGCACTTCCCCTCCCTCTTCTTAAGGTGACTTACCACTGATTACTCTTTTTGGTTTTTTTTTTTTTTCCAACAATAGTTTAGAAATCCCATGTGGCACAAACCTTAACTGTTATGAGCCTAATATGCAAATCATTTGCTTGATCTCAAACTATCTAGCCACCAAGCATAAAATACAAAATAATTACACTTGGTATGGGCTAATAAGCAAGCATAATTTTGTTAACGAAAAAAAAAATTTGCGAGGAGAAAATCAATTCGCTAACCCTACCAACATATGGCGCAACACAAAATCTCTAGCAATTACAATTAGTTTTTCAAATAGTACAACATTTTTTTTTCCATCCTTTTGATTATCTAGTTTTACTTTTAAACATCAGTATAAACCTCCAAGTGAGTATCTTTTTGCCAAATTTCGCCCATTCTCGCTGTCAGAATGAGACAAAAAGCAGCAAAATTAAAAGGCAAGTTGAAAAACCAAACAAATGTCTTCTTCTACTAGAGATCTCCTGTAATTAAGTTGAAAATGTATAAGGTTGGTTTTACAGATTATACAGCTCTTTTTTCATTTCATTCCTTTTGGTAAATAAGTTACAATTCTGAAGGATAGCATAAAACTCCAAGTATCTTTCTGCCAAAGTTTGCTGATTTCTCTCGACTCAGATAGACAAAACCATAGCAGCATAACAAAAGGCCAAGTTGCAGAACCAAATGTCTTCTTTCTACTAAAAATCCTATGTAACTGAATTGGCTGTGGTATTTTCTTCGCATATATTTCTTGGAAAAAGAAGTTTTTAAAATCAAAAAGCAATTTTTTTTTCCTTTCAGTTAATAAGTATCACTCAGTTGCATAAACTATATGCTTGAAAAAAAAAAAGAAAAAAAAAAGAAAAGAAAGATGGAACGACTAGCCAGTTCTCATTAAGATGGCCAAAATGTCAAAGGAAGCTAAGCATAGTAGGACTTACATGGCTGAGACATTTCGTGCTTGTCGTGAAACTAACGAATTTACCAGTACAAAACTGCCAACACCGAGATCCATCTGACATAAAATTAAATTTGAATTTATTAGTTCATAAACACATTCAGATTACTACAAGCTAAAACAGAAGAGAACAAATTTACATATCAAATAAAAAAATACAAGATTATTGAGAGAGACAGAGACAGAGAATCTACAACCTAAATATTTGTAAGAACTAATGAGAGAACTAGTAATATAACAATCTAAACCATATACTCCGAAATCGTTATATATACTTTAAAAATAAAAAAAGGGGATATAACTAAAAGATCGAAACTCATATCAAGTATTTCATTTCTCTTTACTTATTATCTAGTTTTTCACTGTTTAATGTCAAAGATAAACATGAAAAAAGAAAAAGAAAAAAGAAATTAACGCACGAGAGAATTGTCTAACAAGCAAATTGAAAAGTCAAGGTAATATACTGAAGACACAGCAACAGAAGAGTGTAAAGAACTTCAGATGCAGCACGTGTTTAGTCCCAATCCAAAAAGTAACATCAGAATGCTCACTGCAGAGAAAACATCAAATGAATTTTTTATGTTTTGGGGGTAAATTATTTGCAAACCACCTGTGGTTTGACAGCCTATGGTTTAAAAAGTAACACTTTGCTCCATGTGGTTCTTTTAATAAGTTTTCTCAGCTAATTTGGATGGAAATGCAGGCAAAACACAATTGTCATTAACAAAACAAAAGAGTTAATGAAAATATGTGGGTAAGTTACAGCATACACCTTTGGTTTGATCTAAATTCAGTTGGTCAACCTGTAATCCAAAAATGACACCTTGCCCTTTGAAGTTCAGATAGTCACTTTTTTCACGTACAATTTTCGTCCAGTTTAACAGAGAAGGCTACCGGAGTGAACCAGAAAAGGGAAAAATGTTAATTTCCAAACCACAGGTTGGTAAACCAAGTCTGGACCAGATCACAACTGAATATAGATAGTGTAACTTACCCTTTTTATCTTTCTTTAAGTGTATGTTTTCTTATAAAACCATGTTATGAAAACTCATGATCACCTGCATGCCATGTTCCAACGGATCTAACATAGCCATATGAGTATGTAATTGATCAAATACACTAAATTCAAAGGGCTAATACTATATGATAATAATTAGAGATCATTTGGGCCAACTAATGATCTCAACTTTCTTTCACTTTCTTACAAGTATTTTTCTTTAAATTTAATGATTGCCATAGAGAACTAATTTAATTATAGATCCAATTATTGCAATCAACAACTTCATTTGTTCTTTCTTTCTTTTGGTTTTTGAGTGCTCAACTCATTAATTTAGGGCTTCTTTGAGGACACTTTTTTTTTATTATTAATAATTTTGAGAGAGACACCGGAAAATTGGAAGATGGTTTATGAAGTTATGTTTCATTATTTAATGGCTTCCCCAAGAATAAAATGCTGCATATGCCACTGAATCAAACATTCTTATTAGATGTACTTTTTAAAAGTTCTCCACCACAAATAACACCTTAACAAGTCAAGAAGAACATAGAAGTTCAACTCCAAAATGAAAGTAATCAAATCAGTTTCACAAATAAGAAAAACAACTGATAACAGCAAGGAATACATGTTGCATTCAGCTTGGAAGATCTTACCAAACTAGTACCATAAGTCTCAGTCTTAGCATACTTTCTAGGAAATATTCTAAAGTCAACAGCCAAGATACACAAGCACGTTCCAATCATCTGCAGCAAATGGTTTCAATCACATGAATTACATGTTAATGTGAAAATATATAACACAGTTGAGCTATATACTATGATTACTAAACTATGTAGATGTATATGGGACTGCGTACCACAGAAACCCTGTAAGATGAAATTATTGTCTTAAGAGAATGGATCTGTCCTTCCAAGGAAGGAGAAGAAGAACCAGATCTGTATTGAAGAACAAACAAGTTTACCTTTGGACATTACAAAATAGAAGTGAATTATATGCTTACGTCTGAAAAAGAAGTTCTATGTTCAGCCATTCATGCAATATCCTCTAGCATTATGGTCTGATGTAAATGACTTCTGCCGTGAAAAATATATAAATTAAGGGAAGAATGTGTTACAAGTTTTACCTTTTGGCTGCAATGCTAAAAAACAGTAACATCGTCAACAAAATTGTGCATATATATGTCCAATCAGCTAGAACCTGTCAAGTTATCATTACAAAAACAGAAATCAAAAGTTTGATATATGCAACAAAAAATATTCTCATAGATTATCGGACATCAATAACACAAACCCTGACCAAATTATAGTTGGACTAATAGCACAGTCCTTCTCAAATGCAAATTCATTAGCGTGGCGCAATAGTTTTCACGAGCACAAGAGAAGACTTACGGTGAGAAAAAAGACGACAGGGACAACAATGACCAGAAAATCAACGGCCATTGTAGCCATGTAAGCCGTCCAATCCTTAGAGCGAACAATTTCATTATAACTTTTCTTCAACGACGCGTCTATGGCAAACAAAATCCAAGGAAACAAATTAAAATCAAAGCAACAAACACATTATCTGCATCAAGTATCACATCGATTCCACACTCAAAACTCAGCAAATCAAATTTCCTAAGAAATGCATGGAGTAATTGCATAAAAGAAACTTACAGAGAAGGCGATCGGGGGAAAACGAGTGGCGCAGAAGAATCAGAAGCTGAAAGCGCAAAAAGAGAAATACGAATGGGAATCGGGATATATCGGAATGTGAAATAGAATAAGAAGTGGACTTACAGAGACATTTGTTAAAAGCGCGGCGATTTCGAAAATGGAAGATCCACTCAAATTGCTGACGAATCTGAAAAGTTTGAAAAATATAAATGAGAAAATTGAGAACTCGGGTAAATTGAAAGAGAAATTCACAGAGAGAAAGCGAGAGAGAATAACTCTTCTTTAAGGTGCTTGTTGGGATTGAAGGACTTTGGGAGTGAGTCCATGGATGAAGAAGAATGAATCAACGTTCAAATTTGAGAGCTCGGATTGAGCTAATAAGATACAGATTCACTATAAGCGACTTCTTCAGGAATGCAAAGTTTAGTATCAAATACCAGTGTCCCACACCTTTTTCGTTAAGTGAAAAATGTTCGAGAAATCTTCGTGTCTTTGTTTTTTTTTTTTTTTTTTTATCAAATCACTTCTTTAACGTTTAAATTTTACTTGATTTTCTTCTTAAAGTTCTCATTGTTATCAAATACACCTTTTTGTTTGTATATCATCAAATATTACCATTCCGTCTACCATTAGTTTAGTTGCTGTCTCAGGATATTTAATTAGAAAATGATACATATTTTTTTAATAAAAATGTATGAAAATTAAAAAAAAAATACAAATATAAAAAGTAAAAAAAACAATGAGATGATGAGAAAAAATAAGGGTGGGCACCCTCTCAAAGCTTAAGATTGGTCCAGCCACGGTTCGGCCAATTTGGGAGTAATTGGCCACTTTTAATACTATTTTTTTTAATTTTTTTTTAAATATTTATATTTTTTGTTACATTGAACATATATCGTCATTTTATTAGGTATAATGTGACAATACTGTTAAAAAACTAAGGGAAGGTGGACAAAAAATTTATTTAATAACAAATAAAATTTAATAAATCGATAAAATTTAAATACTAGAAAGTAATTTTATAAAAAGTCATACTTTTTGGACCTCTTGAAAATTTTTTCCGTTCATTAATTGCCAAAACAGTACATCTCTACAATTCTTTTCCAAGGAATTTTTTTTTTTTAAAAAAAAATTATTCTGACAACTAATAAATTGTGTAGCCAGTATATCAAAGTAATCTAGAAGCTAATCATATGTTTTTCGAATTAGAAAAAAAAAAAAAAATCATATGTTTTTCAACGTAAAGTCGTGAGAAAAACTAAGGAGGTCAACTTGACGAATTTTCGGATTAGGTTGCAAGAAGGTTCTGAGTTTTAAATTAAGTTGGGTAGGCGAAATGATTATTTTTTGAAATAGTTTTTATTAAGAATGGAAGAAGTAAAATAAATTAGCCTTAAAAGTATATGTATATTTTAGCACCAATGTTATTTTATTTTACTTCTTCTATTATTAATAAAAGCTAATCCCAATAATAGTCATTCCATATACCAAACATACCAAAAGTTATAAAAAGATGAATGTTTTTTTTATCATTTGCTTATTTTTGTCCATTGCTATATAAAGGATAAATAAATTTACTATTGAATATGTAGGACCATACGTAGGTCTCATAGATTTAATAGTAAATTTTGTTTAACAAAAAAGATAGACAAAAGATATGTAGAAGAATTAAAATGATATAAAACACATCTATTTTAAATATGTATCTTAATTTCTCGATACATGTACATCTCAAGTACATTTCTCATACATCTTTTTTTCAAATTAATCATTAAATTTGTAAGACTTATATGTGAGTTCTACGTATCCAATAATTAATTTTTTTTTCTTAAAAAAGATGTATATGGAGATATACCATAAATCTACTAGGATGTAAAAATAACATTTCTCCAATTCTTTTTGCATAAAAATGTATTTTGACTCAACCATTTTTAATCTGTTGGACGTATTAATATTATTTACTGAGTTTCCACTCAACAATTTTGTTTTTTCACCCCCACAATTGTTGTTGAGAACGAGCTAAAAAACCGGAATGACTAGACTTAGGGGGAAAGACTCGATCTCAATGTTGAATCTCTTATGTGTAATAAGTGCTTATTTGGCACAAATATTTGAACCTTTCTTTTTCCCCCCTAATGGAGTAGGGACATTTAAACACTTTCATGCACCAGAATATTTTTTGACCTTCAAATACAATTCAAACAACTGAAACCTTTTAACTTTAGAAGCAAGAATAGCTAGCGAGGAAATCTACAAAATAGATGATTGCTAAAATCCACTCCGCAATGGGCCTCAAAGAGAAACCATCGGTGACTAAAGGCCAAGGCGAACTCTTCCAAAGAATATGAGCTAAATTAACTACACTCCAAAATAATATGGCTAAGAGTCAACAAGAGAACCCTTGCAAAGTGGGCAAACCCAAGCATAAGCATCTGCAGAGATAACAAAACGACCAATATTAACTTGAGAAGGCAAGATATCCCGGTCGATTTTCCAGAGGGAGCGCTTCTTTAGAGAGAGGAGAGGGTCTGTCACCAAAAAAAGCCAAAACTTCATGGACAGATTTCACAAAGAAAATCTCCGAAAAAGAAGCCCAAGTCCATTTGCCGAAGGAGCTAATCTGAGGAAGACGAATACTTAGGATCCTCTGAACTGTGATCAAATGAAAAAGATCAACCAAAAGCGAGGAATTCCAAGAACACTCTCTCTCTAGAATCAAATTAGCCACAGAAAAAGAGGGCAGAGAACTTAAGTTGGCATTCGGAATTGGCTTGAAGTTGGGCATCGAAGGGATCCAAAAAAAATTCCAAACCTCAACATTCAAACCACTAGAGATAGCAATGCAAGCACCCATCTGAACCACCATTCTATTCTTCAACAAACCTTTCCGAAGCCCAGAAGAAGAGGGAGCAACAGCACAAATATTTGAACTAGCTTGATCAATGTTGTTAGGATAAGTTTTCAAACATTTACTTGAGTCATGCTTCTTTTTATGAAAACTTTTCATCGCATCTCAGGCCAGATAGTTAACTAACTCAATTCTCACGGGCTGGGGTACTTCTATTTGGTAACAATCCCATTGTTTAATTGATTGGGATTATTAATGATTTTCTACGTCGGAGGATTAATTGTGTGCACAATTTAATTAAGAAGCAATGATAAACCCATATAATTTTTAAATCTACTATTAAATTGGTATGATTTATATTTAAATCCCACCAATTTAATGGTAAATTTAAAAATTTATAGAGATGTTGATGAGTAGGGAATGAATTTCTATCATTTTCCTTAATTAAGACCTAAAAGTTCACAAAAAATGGAAAAAGAAAGCTTGGAATAAATCTTCCTAGCTCTATTTCTAATGTTCTGACAATTCCCAAAGATAATGTCAATTAAATATCCTGTTTAGCAAATCGAAATTTATGTATGGAGAAATAGAAAAAAAATAAAAAAGGACGAATTAAAACAAATACAAATACAAATATTACCAAAAAAAATAATTAAATTAACTTTATTGACCGTGTTTCCGCCGCCGGAGGAGGGCCCCATATACACCCCGCGAAAGCCTCCATTAATTAATTGCTAGCCGGCGCTGTACGGCGTGAGAATTCCCCAAATGCCGTACAACTTTTGACGCCATTGTGGCCTCTCAAAAGCCGTACCTCTACGTGCTCCGGCAATCTCAGTGTATACCTATCGTCCCCTTCTCTTGTCTTTACCAAAGAATGCCCAGTTGAGTGTGACCTCGAAAATCTTTCCATGGCCACCTTCTTAGCTTCATTGTTTGCTTGCGTCTTGGAAGCATTTTCACGGCTCTGATCTCCCGCGCTTTCGGAGCCCTCATCATTCTCATACTCTTTTATATCAATCCGTACAGAACCTTCTAATGCCTCATTACTCTCGTGAAAAGCGTGTGCATGCATGGAATAATTATGGTCAACGTGGTCGTGAGAAGGCTTTTTCAATGAGCTATCCGGCGGCAAATCAAGGTTCCGGCGACAAACCGGGCACGTTTTGTGAGACTCGAGCCAAAGGTCGATGCATTCTTGGTGAAAAACATGGTAACAAACTGAGATAAGGCGAAGCAAACTATCATCCTCGAATTCCACCAAGCAAATTGCGCACTCCAGGCCGTATTTTTCTTTGCGGAAATCTTTGACGCTTGAATATACAAATGTGGGAAAGGATTGTATTAGAGAAATATCAAGTCCGTTGATGGCGGCTGCATCGGGTGCACTAATGTTGTTGCCGGAGGGTGTTCGTCGGATATGCCACGAGCTAGAAACGTTTTCAAGGAAACACCTACAAAAATATACAGAGAAGAAGCCTAGAAAAAAGAAAACAAGGAGGATTATTGTTAGAATTACTGTTATAGACGGGGAGGCGGTGGCGGCGCTATAGTTTGTTGACGGTGGGGGATTGATGTTCATCGGCATTGCTTACTTGGGTGGCCGGCGATTGGGTCTTTGCATGGATGAGAGGAATATATTGATTGACCAGAAGAGAAGAATAAAAGAAATGGAAATTAATTTCTTTGATGGGCTATACGTTCAACTTGTTTTGAGGGAGGAGAAGGCGTACGTGTCAATGTGTTTGTGAGCATAAAATAGGGGTGCCTTAAATTGGGATGGTGATGTGGGATATTTAACGTTGGTTCAGCCATTGAACGAGTCCTTGTGAGGCGGGTAAGGAGTGTCCACTGAAGATTAACAAATTGCGCTCCTTTAATTAGTTTTGTTGCTTCAAAATATTTCCAATCATATGAAAATTAAAATCTTTTAATTAATTTCTTTTTATTTTTATTTCTAATCAAAATATTTCCACTTACTAGTCTTTTCCATTAATTTAAGCAACACAACAATACAAGGCTCATACACTCCCAAAATAAAAATAAAAAAGCTCATACTTCTTCTATCTTTTGGTTTCTCAATCTCCGGAAGACTCTAACAAAGGCTATGTTTGTTAATGAACTGTATTCTTGTGTTATGTATTTAGCTTAAATTTGACTCAAAACAAATATATTAACTAACAACTTAAAATATAAAATAGTTTTTAAACTCGATCACTAACCCATATATGTTAAGAAACATAGCCTATAAATATATATAGCTATTGGAATTTATGGATGCTTTTAATTCTTTTTTGTCTTTATTTCTTTTTTAGGAGTAAGGCTCTACATTTGTTTTATTTTTTTCTCAAAATAAGCAATTCTACTCTATAAAAAACACCTTCTTAAATGTGAACCCCCTCAAAAAGTGGCAGGACATCATGTACACCTACTCATACTACATGCACCAACTTTAAAACCTACCTACCTAGATGTACAAACTTTAAATTATGGCCAATAAATTAATTCATACTATTCATTTTCATTTAAAATGAGAAGACCCTATCCCCCGAAATATACTTCTAAAATTGCATATATGTCAACAGTATTTACCTTTATGCCTCAATTAAAACATTTCTTTTCATAAAAAAAAAAAAATTACACATTAACACATATACGTTAACAAACATAGCCTATATATATATCTTGCTTTAGTGTTTAAAAATTGGTTAGGGAGGAAATCTCTTGAAGACGAAGAAGAAGAGGAGCGATTCTTTAACCCATCATTAGAAAGAGGTGCGGCTGTTCTGAAAAAAAAAAACAAAGGAGACGATATTTGACGTCGTATTAAGAATTTAAGACGAGTGACGTGGCTTGAAAACAAATCCCATTTTTGATAACACGAGGAGACTTCAAAAAATGTTCATATTTCCGTTGTATCACGCCAAATCAATTATTCGACTCGTTTGGCAACATTTTTAAGAATTTTTTTTTTTTGTTTCTTTAGAAAATAATAATACAATAATAAAAACATTAACAAATAATTTTAAAAAAAAAGCACCCATCAAATACTAAAAATACTTCTACTTCTATATACACGTTAAAATTAACCAAAACTAACAAGTTTGAACAAAACCTCTTTGTGGGGTCTGAAGTGTGGGGCTATGCGTCTTACTTTGCCATTTTCATTCCATATATGCCGTAGGCAGCAAGTCTTTCCCAGGAGGGAATTATTTCCCAAATCTTCAACTTTACCATCATCCATCATCGTTAGCTTCTTTACATATAGCTGCAGTACTGCATGTGATTCTTAAAGTTCTTTAAGACTCTCTTTCTCTCTCCCACTAGTGAATGTTTGGAACTCTAAGTTGTAAGACTGTTTGGAACTCTCATTTGCAGTACAAAGTACTCAACTTTTGTTTATATATATTGAGTTCTATGTAGATTGAAATTTCTATCTGTTTTCCTTAGAGAGAGCTTAGTTTTTGCTCCTGTTTCTTCTGTGAAAAAAAAAAAAAGAAAAGAAGAAAAAAATAAAAAAAAAAAAGAGAAAAAAGAGGAGAGAGAGAGAGAGAGAGAGGTAGAGATGAAGAAGATGTATTACCAGCTTGCAAGCTCGTCTTATAACCAGGACTCACTGGAAGTCTTGGAGGCTAATTCTCTGTGAGTTTACTTTTTTTTCTTTTCTTTTTTTCAACTTTCAATTTATATTTGAGGTTGTTTTCAATTTTAGTTTGTTCTGTTTTTCCTGGAGTGGGGTGCTTTTGTTTTGAATGTTATTTTCCTTCGGGTGATCATCCTCTTGCCCTTATTTTCTTCCCCATATCTCTTAAGATCATTTCCATCTCTGTCTAGACTGCTACAGGCCTCATTTTATTTTATTTTTCTTTCTTATTGAGTCTAAAGATAGAGACTTTCAACCATATACAGCGAACCCTAGGCACAAGTTTTTATTGATCTCCTATATCTGGTCTTCAAAGACGATCTAAATGTATTTCACAGCCGTTGATGCAGCAAAAACTTACTTAGAATGGGCATACTCTTTTTTTGATGTCAGTGGTTAATTACTTTCATGCTATTTAATATGCCAGTTTCATACTTGTACTGGTCAAGCGTTTTAGGGTGGACCCAGATCTCTTTGCATTTTGGGATTTTGGCTTAAACTAAAGCTTGTGCTTGGACGACCCAAAAAATGAATGCATATTTTGCATATTTGCAGGATCAGAACAAGCTAAGGTCTTGATTTTGAACTAAAGCTTGTGCTTTTTTTTTTTAATGTTATTTTCAACTTTCAATTTATTTTGATTGTGTTTTGAAATCTAGTTTGTTCTGTTTTTCCTGTAGTGGAGTGTTTTTGTTTTGTATGTTATCTTTGTTTGCTTTCCTTTTTATAGTTTTATATACTTGGGCTTTGAGTTTTGATGATCAACGTTTGGTAAATTTTTGGTTTTTATGTTTTTTGCTAAAAAGTTTAAAGCTTTCTAAAAATTTTATCATGGAATTGGGTTTGATTTTTTATTGGTTTTTTTTATTTTATTTTTTGATCAATGATGGTGCAGAGAGAAGCAAGAAGCCATGGAACCGATTACTATGGAAATAGGCAAATCTCAGCAACTTTCTGTTGATCCTCTTCCATTTGCCAGAAGGTAGTCGTTCCTAAATTTTCTTTCCTTTTTTTTGGTTGATGAGAATATATATTGAGGAAAAGAAAAGGGCAGAAAAATTGAATTTTTTTTTTATTTATTTATCAAACATCTATTTTCCTTTATTTTCCACTTACTCCAGTCTCCAATATTGAGCCATTACCATCTTCTCAAATTGATTTTTGTTTAAAAAAACTTTTGAATGTCTTCTAAAATGGTTTCTCATTTTCAGTTTCATTGTTTGGTGATGGTAAAATGAAGTAAAATAAAGGACCAGAAATTGGTTTTAATTTTTAGTTTACATTTACCTTCATCTCCAAGATAAGGGATTATTAAGAGTTTTGTCACTTAAGTTGATATTGTTTTGATCATGTTCTTTTGGTAAGTAAAAATAGGGTGTACGTACGTGTTGTTGTTGCAGTTACCAGGTTGAAGCACTGGAGATGGCAATCAAGCAGAACACTATAGTCTTTTTGGAGACCGGCTCCGGCAAGACTCTGATTGCCATCATGCTTCTGCGCAGCTACGCCTATCTTCTCCGCAAGCCTTCAACTTTCGTTGCAGTCTTCTTAGTTCCCAAAGTAGTCTTGGTCTCTCAAGTATGCCTACTGCTGCCTCCCTCTCTTTCTCTTCATGCTTGCTTGCCCTCCATGTATGTATTTGGAATAGGAATATGCAGGGGCCAAAATAGGATTTTAAGTTTGGGGTGGACAAAACTAAAAAAAAAAAAGAAAAAAAAATTGAGGGGTCAAAAATAAGTTTTTATGGGTATATATATCTTTAAAAAAATAATAAATTTAGGAAGAATTCAAAAATTTTGGTGGGCTGGCTCCGCCCCTGTTCATATATATGCAACAGCTACTTATTTGTATAGTAATTCCAGAATTTTCCCTATCCATGTTGTATTGTAAATAAGAAATGCAATTTCTGAATTTCTGCTTCGATTAATACCCATATCTAACTTTGTTTTACTGCTAAAACTTTTTCAAAAAAAAAAAAGAAAGTACGTACTGGATTTTAATGGGTTTCATCACATTTCTATATTAATTATTTTTGTAATTTTGAGTTGAAAATTTGAAGAATAGCAAAAAGTATTCTTAAATAATTTTGAAGGATATATAGCAAAAATTATGAATTATGAAGGATAGCAAAAATTATTGTTCGTGTTTTTGTAATTTTGTTTTTCTCTTTACTATTAGCAAGCTGAAGCTGTGAAAATGCATACCGACTTGAATGTGGGCATGTATTGCGGAGAAATGGGAGTTGACTTCTGGAATGCTGCTACTTGGAAGGAAGAAATAGGAAAAAATGAGGTGGGAATTTTTCATATATACTTCTTCGATTAGAAAGAAAAAAAAAAAGAAAGAAAAGAAAAGAGATATCATGTTTGTGTATTTGATCTAAAGAATCTGCTTAGTATATAAATTTCCAAGTTTACTCTTGTTTCTAGCTAGCTAGGTTTTTCTCTTGTTTTTAGTTAAGTGTTTTTTTTATATACTTATGAGTACTTAAAAGCACGTAACGGAAGAAAAATATTGTAAAAAAATGAAAGTTCTTTAAACTTTAAAAAGTAATTATAAAAGTGACTATATGAAATTTAAAGAGGTAAGTGAAGTTTTTCTAAAAATGAATTTAGAGTATTCAATTTCTTGGAATACGGCAAACATGGTAAATGACCTTTATACCCCTACAAATATTATAAATACAAAATTTACCCTTAATTGAGAATTAAAAAATATAAAAAATAAAAAATATTATTATTTTTTTGTTTCGAATTTTGTCACAAATTTACCCTTTGTGACCCAGCGATTCACGGTAGTGGGTCATGCCGTTACCCAACGTGGGTCACGGGGTGACCCACCAGATTTTTAAAAAAACAAAAAAAATTCCAAGTTTACAATTTCTCCATATATTAGTTTCTTTGTTTCGAATTTTTGTCTTCTATGAAAACCTTTTGCTCAAAAGCATCTATTTTACTAATTTCCAGAAATGCACAATTAATGTTTGGACTTTGAGTGCCATGCATATTCATGAAGGTATATTAATTAAAGTAGCCAAATCACGTAATTCCATAAAACATTGATTGACATGGTGCTTGTAATTGTGGTCTTCTGAGATTGATAGTGATATACCCTTGTATTGAATGGTATCTCCTCTCCCACAAACAAGGGGTGCATGGAGATCGAGTACTGAAATCATGAGTTTAATTCCGTAAGGGTGTGTGAATTGTATTTTCCTATAAAAGAAAAAAACAAAAAATTCAATCTGTAATAACTTACAGTTATTTATTTTTTGCTTTCAGGTGCTTGTGATGACACCTGCAATTTTGCTCACTGGCTTGAGGCATGGTTTTCTCAAACTAAGCATGATAAAGGTTTTAATAATTGATGAATGCCACCATGCTAGTGGTAAACACCCTTATGCTTGCATTATGACTGTAAGTTATATCATCTAATCTTGTTTCTTTCTTTCTATATATATATATATATATATTAGCAGTCAATTTTTAGCATCTTAATGATCATCATTGCTTATTGTTATATTTTAAGTATCGGGAATGCATTAATTTGCAGGAGTTCTATCACTCTCAGCTAAGTTCTGATACATCTAATCTTCCTAGAATATTTGGGATGACTGCTTCCCCCATAAATACAAAGAGTATGAAACCTCTGATAATTTCTTCTTATTTAATTTGTTTGGTGGTGAATATCAATCTTTGATTTTAAACCTTTTCCCCCTTCCTATATAGGTGAAGACTCAGAAAACTCTTATTGGGAAAAGATTTCCAAACTTGAGACTCTGATGAATTCAAAGGTTGCTTCTGTTTTTTTGTTTATAAATAAATTTGTCCTCTCACTCTGATGATCATATTAATTAATCTCATGGGTGGACAAGTGATTGACTGCTGGTTTCTTTCCCTGTTGGTTCAAGGTGTATACTTGTGCTAGTGAATCTGTGCTTGCTCAGTCTATACCGATTCCGAAGTTTAAATACTATAGCCCCAAGAAAATTCCATGTACCTCATATGAACAATTATATGGTGATTTGCAGAGTTTACAAGAAAAGGTAAGCACATATTTTATATATATATATACAATTCTGTGTCTAAAATCGCCATGCTAATATGTTGTGCTTGAAACCTCTGTATTTCAAAATTGAATTTTAACTTCCATTCCTTAAATATAATGTCAATTACTGGACTTTTGCTCCTATCATCTCCGACACATTCATTTGAAGCTTCAGCATTTTCGATTTTGGAATGCTGCAAAAGTTTCAAAAACCGTAAACTTTGTGCGCACCATCTCATTAAGTGGGCCGCTATCAACTTTGTATTTGAAAGCATTCTCAATTCAACTCCCATTTTATTTTTTATTAAGATTAATAGTGGTAAGGATCCCTTATATAACTCTTCCCTTTATTTGTATTTGCTCATAAACAAAAAAGAAAAAGAAAAGAGTATATCTTTTGCATCAGCTTGTTATTTTACAATGTATTTGTTTTAACTTGAAATTAAAGGACTAGTTTGCTTCCTTGAGAGTACTGACAGTTGATTTGGTCCTTGTCAGCATCTACTCTCACCGAAAATGCTTGGTCTTGAAGAATTGGCAGCAGATGCTACAAGAAAAAAGATAAAAAAGATATTTTCAGCTTTGAAATTCTGTTTGGATGAGCTTGGTTTTTGGCTGGGTCTAAAGGTATTGATGATCAGTATATGTCTTGTATGTTTTTGGCTTCGCTCTATTTTCAAAGCCAATTGTATGGCTGACATCACTGCTTGTGCATTTGTGTAACAGGCTGCACAGTCCTATTCATGCAATGAGAATGGCATATGCAATGAAACGGCTGCGGACTCAATTCCATGTAGAAAACTGGATTTGCTTAGTCAGGGAATTGTTGAAAGTTTCAGTTTGGATTCATTCCACGCATTTTCCACTTATGTTCCATCAGGTTCTAATTATATTTCTGAAGAAATTAATGCTGTTGATTTGACTATCTAGCTATAATTCGTTGATTACAGTCTTTAATTCTTCCTTTCCATCACACATTGATCAGGTCCAGAGTGGTCTATTGGCAGTAATGTTGAAGCCAATATGGATGCAGGGCTTGTAACTTCAAAAGTTGTCTGTCTCATTGAATCTCTTCTTGAATACAGGTTGGCATGTTGTGCATATATAATCATTATCTTTGTGACACATGTATCTCAAATTAATGTGATTTTGTATATGCATTATGTGAATTATACAGGGATTTAGAGGATATTAGATGCATAGTCTTTGTGGAAAGGGTGATTACAGCCGTTGCCTTACATTATCTATTGAACGAGTTGCTTCCAAAATACAACAGCTGGAAGTCTAAATACATTGCAGGCAATAACTACTCTGGTTTGCAATCCCAGACAAGGAAAAAACAGAATGAAATTGTGGAAGAATTTCGTAAAGGCATGGTATGTGATCTTTTCGCCTCCACTTAGTTTCCCAAGAATGTGTTTAATTAATTTGTCATTGATCATTTCCTTGTTTCATTGTGGTTTTAGGTGAACATCATTGTTGCAACATCAATTCTTGAAGAGGGTTTAGATGTTCAAAGCTGCAACTTGGTTATTAGATTTGACCATCCTTCCAATGTTTGTAGTTTCATACAGTCCAGAGGTCGTGCTAGAATGCAACATTCTGATTATATATTAATGATTGATAGGTAACGTTCTTTTATAAACATCATTTGACATTAATTACACCTTTATTTTTGTTTCCAATTTAAATATTTTGTCTTTTGATATTAATCTTCAGTGAGGATTCTGCTACTCGATCTCGACTAGAGAAATATCTTGACAGTGTAGATATTATGAGAAAGGCCTCCTTATGTCATGCCCTGGTCCCTTGCTCACCTCTTGATCAAAGCAATTTAAATGATGAGAAAGTTTATTCTGTTGAAAGCACTGGAGCGACTGTGACACTTTCTTCTAGTGTTGGTTTGATACAATTCTATTGCTCACGGCTCCCTTCGGATTGGTTAGTTTAATTATTACTCATTCCTAATCTTTATTTTCTGTGTACGAAGATATATGTTGACTTGTTTTATAATTTCCTCCAGCTATTTTAAACCAGCTCCGAGGTGGGATGAGAAGACTCTCACTCTACATCTTCCCAAGAGCTGTCCTTTACAGAAAGTTGTTGTCCAAGAAGATATTAACTCTAGAATTGTGAAGCAGATTGCCTGCCTTGAAGCATGTAAGAAACTTCATGAGATTGGCGCTTTGACAGATCATCTTGTTCCAGATATCGTCGTGGAAGAAGGCGATGCCAAAGAATGTGGTAATTTTATTTTATTATACCCCTTTCATTCCTCCTTGTTTGTTACGGTATTGATTAAATAATTAAATTTTAAAAAAATTCACATTTTTTTTTTTCAAATTATCATTCAATTGACAATATCCTCCCAAAATTTCAATCGTGACAATGCCTTCCCAAATTATCAAACAGTTGTTAATGTCTCCCTCCTAGCAAAAAATAAAAATGACAATACAAATTTTTCAATAAGACAAAAATACCCTTATAAATTCAAATAATAATAATAATAATTTTAATTTATTTTTTTAAAAAAAAATCTTAATTTTTTTTTTTAATTTTAAATTTGCAATTGGGTGTAGTGTTTTTGAAAAAGATTTTTTTTTTTTTTGTTATTTGTTTGTTTTTATAATTTTTTGTTTTTGTTTTTATTTTATTTTATTAAGGGTATTGTTGTCCTTGGAAACATCGACAATTATTTGGTAGTTTGGGAGGAATTGTTACAATTAAAAGTTTAGAAAACATTGTCAATTTAATGACAATTTGAGGGAGTCAGAGAACTTTTCTATTAAAATTACCTCTTTTTATAAGCTTAAACTTTTAGGATAAATAGTGCTTTAACATGGTATTAGAACGAAGGTTCTGAGTTCGAATCATGCCTCCATTATTCTTTTTTTTTTTTCAATTAAATATTTCACGTATTAGGCCTTACCTATTTAAAAATATTTTGATTGCTACTTTTGCTCGTGTGACTGTTTATAATGTACAGGGAATGAACCTTATATTGAGGAGCAACCCAGTTACTTTCCAGCTGAATTGGTCGGTTGTCGTCCAAATAATTCAATGTACCATTGCTACTTAATTGAGTTGAGGCAGAAATTTGTTTATGATGTTCCAGTCCATGACATCGTACTTGTCATGAGAAGTGAGCTAGATTCTGATCTTGTTGGAAGCATGCATTTTGACTTGGACGTTGACAGGGGTAGCTTGGCAGTCAACTTTAAATATGTAGGAGTAACTCATCTTAACCCAGAACTGGTAACTTCTCTTTTTTAATCTCTTTGCTTACTTTTGCTCATTTAAATCGTGTACTAAAAAAATTTGTAATGAAAATTTGCTCTGCAGGTCCTTATGTGTAGAAGGTTTCAGATAACTCTTTTAAGAGTTCTTATAGATCATAATTTGAATAATTTGAAGGACCTTTTGGATGGAGATTATCCGGGAGATGATATTGAGATTGATTATCTTTTGCTTCCAGCCGCTGGCAAAGATCGGAGACCTTTGATTAATTGAATGGGAACGTATTACTCCATTGCTGTTTTCATCTGAAAAGTATTGTGAATATCATCACTTCAATAATTGTTCTTTGCCCAAGGGTGTACAGACTAAACATGGTTGTGTATGCATTTGCATGCTTCGGAATTCTTTGGTTTATACCCCTCACAATGGTCATGTGTACTGCATATCTGGAATTTCGGGATTGAATGGAAACTCACTTCTAAAGATCAAGGATGGCAGAAGCGTTACATACAAGAAGTACTACGAAGAGCGGTGGGTTATTATTATTATTAACTGCTAAATGAAAAGACTTTGGGAAAACTTCACTTATTACGTCCCTAAAACATCATCACTTTTGTAATTATATTTTTAAACTTTAAAAAGTATTAATTTAGAATTACCATCTTTTAGAATTTTGCAATATCAATCCTCCTGTTCAAATTCATAGTTAAATTCCCAAAATACCAATTTAAAAACTGTGTAGGTATTTTGAAAATTTTACTCATCAATTTGGATGAGAGGGTTAATATTGCATGACATTACAAACTTCTGAAAGATGGTAACCTTAAATTAACATTTTTTTAATGTTTAAAGGTACAATTATAAGAGTGATGAAAGATCAGAGGTGATAAGTGAAGTTTTTTTCCAAAGATTTTTTTTTCTTCTTTCATCTCTAGTTGGATTGTATTGGATTGTATTACAATTGTGCGATCGATGCTAAATTGTAATTAACCTGAATCCTTCCATCCAATATAGGCATGGGATCAAGCTGTGTTTTGATCAAGATTCATTGCTTGAAGGGAGACGTATTTTTCAGGTGCAAAATTACCTAACTCAGAGATGCAGAAAACGGAAAGAGAGAGGTTTAAAGTCCTTACTTCTTATATGTTACATGCATATATTCTCACCCTTTCTTTTTGTCACAAGCAAATTAAGCAGGTCTAAAATCATTGTTCATGCTCCCGTTCTTTGTGCCTCTATCATAAACTAATCAATCATCTTCATTCATTATTTATCATGACCAATGATTTTTTTTTTGTATTAGTAGACATTAAATATTAATTTTTATTTTTTTTCCAGAATCGAGTCATACATCGGTTCAATTGCCTCCAGAACTTTGCTCAATAATAATGTCACCGATATCAATCAGTACATTTTATTCGTTCTCACTTGTTCCTTCGATCATGCATCGGCTGGAATCTTTGCTTATAGCTGTCAACTTCAGAAACATGCATTTGGATCATTGCACGCAAAATGATGTTATTCCTGTCATCAAGGTATGTAATCCTTCTTGTAATTGTGCTCGTGTTAATTATATAATATGGCTTACAATATTTATGTGCTGAAGTGCTAGTCCATTTTATATGAAGACACAATTATATTATGTGTCTGATATATGATATTATATGATATTAATGGTGTCCCTATCTCTGTAGTTAGATGTATATTGAAATTTTGTTTGAACTTGTGCTCGACATATCTTCATTGTAGGTCTTGGAAGCAATTACGACTAAGAAATGCCAAGAGGCTTTCCACTTGGAATCTTTAGAAACTCTTGGAGATTCTTTTCTCAAATATGCTGTTAGTCAACAGCTTTTCAAGACTTATGAAAATCAACACGAGGGCGTCCTTAGTGCGAAGAGAGAAAGAATAATTTCTAATGCGGCTCTTTGCAAATTTGGATGTGACCACAAACTTCCGGTAAATTTTGTTTTCTAATAGTAACTTAAAATTCTTGGTGTTATCATTCTCATGAATTTGTTGCTGCTCTTCACTTTTTTTCTTTTTCTCTATTACATTTTTTGTGTGTATTTTATACTTCAATTCTATTCTAAAGGTGGTTGAGTTTGCATTTAAATTGTAGGTAGTATCCCCATTTAATTAAAAAAAAAAAAATTGTAGGTAGTATATGTGTTCTATTTTCTTCCCCATTCCCTCATCAAAAGGTGCATTTTTCTAGTCTAATATATATGGTGATGGTGTAATTTTTGAATGTAAAAGCATACTATTCTTTTTCTTCTCGTTTCTTGAGCCTTTGACAAATGGGTTTGTTTTGAGTTTACATGATATTGGCTCTGGTCCTCTTATATCTAGGACATAAGTTTTCAGACAAGATAGCATAAAATTGCATGTCATTCTCTTTTTACTTGTTTTTTTGTTATATGGGCTTGCATGCCATTCTTGTTGGCTCTTTCTTTTTTTGGCTTTGTGACATAGTATTTCTACATTGCTACTTGTGATGATATTTTCAACTTTGTAATTTTTATTATTTCAGTGACTTGTTTTCCATTCTTCAAATTGTAGGGATTTATTCGGAGTGAGTGCTTTGATCCTAAAAAGTGGATAATTCCTGGAGATAGATCTGGGAGTAATGCATTAAGTGAAGAGCGACTTCCTAGTAGGAGAAAAATATATGTTAAGGAAAGTAGGAAGCTTAAAAGCAAAAGAGTTGCAGATGTTGTTGAAGCACTAATCGGTGCATTTCTTAGCACAGGTGGTGAATCAGCCGCCTTATCATTAATGGATTGGATGGGTATAAAGGTAGATTTTCACATTACACCATATGAGAGAATCTCAAACACATTGGATGGGTATGCAGAGAAGCTTCTAAATGTAAAACATTTGGAATCCATGTTGAACTACTCATTCTGTGATCCCTCTTTGTTAGTGGAAGCTCTAACCCACGGTTCTTACATGCTTCCTGATATTCCAAGATGTTATCAGGTAAATTTGATGACATTTTATATAAGACTTATGCCATTAACTTCATCAATCAACTAACATATCAGCTTCATTATATTTTGCCAGTATATGTAGCATGGCAGTTGTGCTTTGCATTTTCTGTTAACACAAAGACACATATACTCAAACACATGTTCTATCTCATGATCTCTCTCTTTCTTATGTGTAATGAGTTCTAGTTATCTTTTGTTGGTACTTATGATATAGTTAAATTTGATATCTTTTGATCCATTCTTCTTGACTTTTCTAACAATTTGTTACTTGTGCAGCGACTTGAATTTCTTGGGGACTCAGTGTTAGATTATCTCATGACCATGTATTTCTATTATAAATATCCTGGGTTAACACCAAAACTGTTAACAGGCATGAGATCTGCTTCTACAAATAATGATTGTTATGCACGATCTGCAATTAAGTTTCAACTACACAAACACATCCTCCATGCCTCACAAGGACTCCACAGGCATGTAGTCAAAACTATAAACAATTTTGAACAGTTGTCTTCAGAATCAACTTTTGGGTGGGACTCAGAGACAACTTTCCCCAAGGTTCCGTTTTCGTGTTGATTCTTCTATTTGTTTCTTCTCAAACTTTTTGTTGAAGCTTGGTTTCTTCTTCTTTTCTCTTTGATTTTATTTGATAAATCATAAGATATTTTCTAATTTGTGACAGGTTCTTGGGGATGTTGTAGAGTCTTTGGCAGGAGCCATTCTTGTTGATTCAGGATACAATAGGGAGATAGTCTTTCAGAGTATAAGGCCTCTTTTGGAGCCTTTGATTACTCCTGAAACATTGATCTTCCATCCTGCAATGGAGTTAACAGAGCTATGCCAAAAAAGACAATATCATATGAAAGAACCCATCATCAAGCCCTACAACGAGTGTATGACTTCAATTACAATAGAAGTTGAAGCAAATGGGATCTCTTTCAAGCATACAGCTACAGCTGCCAATAAAAGGACAGCGAAAATGATAGCTTCTAAAGTAGTATTGAAGTCATTGAAGGAACAGATTCTATGAAATGAACACAAGAATTAAGCATGAAGCTTCATGTGTTCATTTCATAGAATCTGTTCCTTCAGAGACCAAAATATGGATTACCTATCTTTTGGTTTTCTCCCGCAAGTCTCTTTGGTGCTCTGGTTGACCACTTTTGTAGCTCTTCTGGCCTAGCTCACTCATATCAAGAGCAGGACTCGAAGCCGCACTTCTGAGATTCGATCAATTGCAATTTTCAGTCGTATATCAGTTGCAGGGCCAGAGCATTTCTATTAAGCTGTTGAGAAAACTCACAAAAATGTAGCTTTTCTCCCAAAATTTGAGAAAACTCACTTTACTCTATCAAAGTGACAATTCAAATTAGAAATTAGAAAAAGTGATTTTTTTTTTCTTCAAATTTAACTTTTATTTGAAGAGCTCAAAATTGACTTGGCTTCCCAAAAAGGCCGCAAAATTTCCATGAACAAAAATCAAAATTGCACTTTTCTTTGGTAAAATTTCAACAACTTTAAAATAATTGTTCATATGGATTTTCGGCTAGGAGGAAATCCTCCCTAGGCCGAAAATCTAAATACATCTATGTAGATATTCTTTTGTAATGACTATCCCACAAATACTAGAACACGTTTCTATAATTCCTCTTGAGAAAGATCGGAAGAACTTTTGCAAAAAGAAGTTCAATACTTTGAATAAACATGTTATCAACAAATCTAAAAATCAGTTACATTATTTTTTAATAGAACACATAAGAACGAAGAAAAGCTTGCTATTCTACCAAAAATTTCTAAGGAAAAAATAAAAGATTCTTGCTCCCATTAAATACATTGAATAATCATGATTTCAACAAATGTATGGTCGTGTGAAATAGAAAATCAAAGAGGAATTCGAGAGACAATACTTACAGAGTGTAGGTTTTTGGGCTGGAATGGAAGAACGTAGCTCTCTCTCTTGCAAGAGCACCCAACGACAAAATTTTGAGAATGGAGGAAGAGGGCCGCCCAATAAGTGGGGTTTTTAAATTGGAGAATTTAGGGTTAGCTAAGGCTCCGTTCGGGATTGTAATTTTAAATCCAATTGGAGAGGATCCCTATGCCTCCATTTCAACCCTTCAACGCTCAGAAGCACTTAATTATATGATAAATTCCTCATCTCATCCCAAGGACACTCGCCCCTCCATTTTTTTCGGATGAGGCTTGCATGCTGTAGTAAAAACTACAGCATGCAAGCCTCATCCATTTTTTTCTAGACAAATCTTAACCATCCCTTGATCTGCCACATTAATTCCTGCCAATTGCCGCATTAATTACACTCTCATCCACATCCTCCAATTTTCCAAATCAATCTTACAAAGAAATGCTAGACATAATACAATTCCCCAACTTTTAAGTACGCACGTGATATTAAAAATTAGCATCACAGGTTAGATGGATTATTATTAAATTTAAATTTAATAATAATTTTTAATATTACATTAAAGTGTGGAAGCGTACGGTGAAAGTATGTAGTATTTCTCTTCAATCTTATCCCTAATTTTTTCAACTCACCTTCTATCTTCTTAAACTCCTCGTATCTCGCACAATGTTCCTTCTTTTACATTTCCGTCTTACTTAGCCCTAGATTTCCCAGTTTCTTGCTGCAGCTATGACCGAAGTTCACCATAGGCTCGCTAGCTATACATACTCCACAAAATTATGTACATTTTCATATTCAACGTGATGATGACTTTGATACTAAATAATACAAAATTCAAATAAAGCTCATCTTTGAAAATTGATAGAGTGGCGGAAAAACGGATAGTAACATAGATATGCTTGGAAATGATGGGTGAAAGCTTCGTACTGGAAGTCAAAGTAGTCAAATTAGATGCCTCATAATACAAGATACAGTTTAGGTGGTGTAGTTTTTACTACAGCACTTGAGCTATTTAAAAATTAAAGGTTCAAATCAAAAATGTTATGGACCTTTAATCTTTTGACAGCTTTAAATAAAAAATGAATATGGACCTTTGATCTTTTAATAACATAGGTGGTATAATAAAAACTATAGCACTTAAACTGTATCTCATAATACAATGTTTATTCAAACTTTTACCTTTGTGAAAAAAAATAAAAAAAGAAAGAAGGAGAAGATAGAGATAACCCATGAGATTCTGCAGGTTGTATGATCTGTTAGACTGTTACAACTTGATTAATTAGAAGTTGGGGAAAAACACAAAAAAGTTCAAAGATCAACAGTGTCTGATCCCTATGGAGGACCCAAGTTTAAAAAATGGCGTTCACATGACATGACTATAGTGCAAAGCAAATTGTGACGGTGACAGCCACCAATTAGAAAAACCATTCACATTGCTAATTAAGACTCTGCCAGCTGTCTGGTCTTCCGAGGGATGTCAAATTAGATGGCTCCGGTTATATATATATTCTCAATCTCTCATCGCACAACTACCATACATTCTGCTAAGAATGGATCACAATTTGTGGGATGCTGCTGAGCAAGGAAACATTGATGCCTTGTACGCGTCGATTGCAATGGATGCGAAAGTTTTGGACAAAATCGATGAGATTTCATTTGTTGAGACCCGTCTACACATAGCTGCAGCTGCAGGACAGACCCAGTTTGCCATGGAGATGATGATGTTGAAGCCATCATTTGCTAGGAAGCTTAACCCAAATGGTTTCACCCCTTTGCTCCTTGCTATGCATAATAACCAAACCCAATTGGTGCGTGAGCTGCTTGCTGTTCATAAGGACCTTGTTTGTGCACAAGGAAGGGGTGTTATGAATCCTTTACATTATGCAGCTCAAACAGGAAACCTCTTTCTGTTGACTAAATTTTTAACAGTCTGCCCCAAGTCCATTGAAGTTGTAACAAGTCGAAGCGAGACTGCTCTGCATATTGCACTGAAAAACGACATGTTAGATGCTTTTCAGCTCTTGGTTGGATGGCTTCGGCGGGCCTGGTTTAAAATTGCGCAAATCTGGGAGGCGAGGATTCTGAATTGGCCTGATTTGGACGGTAAAACTGTGTTGCACATTGCAGCATCCAAAAATGAACCACAGGCAAGTTCTTTCCCATTGTTTTCTACTAAAGAAGTAAAATAGAATTGGTATAATAGAAGTCTATCTTGAATATTTATGCAAAGAAGTAGCAGTAAGGATTCAATCGCAAGAACATGCTAAAAATTATCTTCAACTCATTTTATTAAGCATTTGGTAGCGACATTCTACGACCTTTATTTCTTTAATTTGTAACATTTGCTTTTATTTTTGTCCCTTTTTATTTTCCTTTTAGCATTTTGTTTTTTTGGGTTGAATAGTGTAGACTATTTTACAGTGGTGGGATCAATAATTGCAATTTGCAAACCTCACTCTACAGGTCATGAGGTGGTTATTGGATGGTATAGTCTTTGTACACCGCGAGAATTTAGAGGGTTTTACTGCTCTGGACATCGTGCAAGGGCAAACACAAGTGGACAACCAAGATATGAGGAATATGCTATGCCGTGCCGGAGCAAAAAGTGCTTCTTCTCTTCCTACGGTTCTATCTCTTGCAGATTACTTCAGATCTCCTGTCCCAATTTATGAGAAGTTATGCATATTTTTCTATCGTGAGAGAACGCTACTGTCAAATGACTTTCGCAATATGATGTTGGTAGTTGCTGTACTGCTTGTAACAATTGCCTACCAAGCAGTACTCAGCCCCCCTGGAGGATTTTGGCAAGATAACTACATCCCTGGAACCAATAATCAGTTCAATATCACAGCCGCCACCAGCGCTAGTAATGAAGTCAGTCAACCCCCACACCGGGTGGGGACAGTAACCATGGCGAGACACTTTTTCCCACTACTTGTGGCTGTTAATACTTTAACCTTTTATATACCACTACTGTTAATGACCTTCGTCCTCCCTCATGGTCTTCCTAGTTTACTGCTCATCATTTCCTTTGGACTCCTCTTTCTGTCCTATGGCACGTCTGTAACAATCACAGCTCCGCTTCCAAGTTATTGGCTCCATTATTTTTTGTTTTTCTCTTTCACTCTTGTGTTTAACGTTGTCTTGTCTGTCGTCCTCACTTTGAAGAATTTGAGACTTCTTGGGGTTTTTGCACATAGTCCTTTAATGACTTAGGTTATTTCTCAAATGCGTGATTGAAATCAAATTTTAGTGATTTGAATATTATTTTATTTGTATTGTCTTTAACTACCACATCTTTTCTATAACTAATTAGAGTCATTTGCACTGTAAATATTACCAATATCAAACAAATAAGAGCACGACGTTGCTTTAATGTAATTCTTAGTTATGAAGGTAGGCATTATGGGAAAAGTAAAAATATCTCATCAAATTATCATTTCATTATTATTGTGCCCTTTAAACTATTAATTGTGTCACTGTTTTTTTTAAATTATTAAAAAATATCAATATTTCTCTCAAGGCCAACGTAATTCTTAATGATGAAAGCCTATATATATGACTAACACCAAAATTCTTGTCTTTTTTTTGTAATTTTAATTTTTGTTTTATATATTGCTTCCTCTATTTCTCTATATATGTTTTGTTTTTAAATCTTCACACGGTATGAGAGACTCCGTTTTTCTTTTACTTTTGCTTCCACCATAAGAATTGAATGTTAGTACCGACTTTTGTAGTTCCATCATTTTCTTCCCTATGCCTTTAAGACCCTCTTTGAAATCGATCGGTCTTTGGACACAATCTGATTTCTCCTTCTTTCACTTTTATGGTTGTCGGTCAAACATCACAAAATATCCACGCGAAGTTCATCACAAAACGAGCAACCCATGTTTAATTCTTGTTCTTTTTTTTTTCCTTTCTGTACTTGTTCATGTACGTCCACACGTATTTCAAGGGCTGAATTTTGTTCAGTAACTGTCTCTCAGCCATGTAGGCCCAGTATTTGGCTAAAGTGTCTCTCTCTTTCAGCCCAATCCAGCCCCCACTTTTTTTTTGGGCTCTAATGGTTCTGTTTTTGTCTATTGTTCACCCAGTTATTTGGCCCATAATTGGCCTTGTTTTGGCCCATTATTTGGTCCATAGTTTGGCCCATTGTAGGTGTAATGCCCCGGCCGAAACACATTGCAAATAATTGATTTACTAAAAACAACCAAAAAAAAGTTTGAATGAAAGAATGCCAAATTAGAATATATAAAATTTTGGTTTTTCAGAACGCTTAGAAATTTCAAATTTTTCGAATATCGTCCAAACAGTCTCATGATCGTTCCCAATTATGGCATGTTAGAACGTCCAAACGATGCTGTAAGAGCATTAGCAGCAGTTTCTTTTAAATTTTTTTTTAATGTAGAGAACAAAATTATTTTTTAGTTTCTTATTTAAATGCACTCCACAACAGTTTCCTAAATGAAGGGAACCAAAAGTGGTTCCCTTAGTATTTCTATAGTTTAGGGAATACTTAGGGAAGCTGCTGCAGGAACTTTTTTGTATTTTTTTAACAGTTTTTCCTATACTAGAGAAGGGAATGAAGTTTAAGGGAAGCTGCTGCTAATGCTCTAAAGCAGGTAACAAAAGGATAATGCTTAAGCACTAACCGGAAATTTATCGAAGGAATCAATTAGTATTTTTATTATTTTTTTAAAAAATCAAATGAGGCCCACCTAGATGGACCCCATTTAATTTTTTTTAAAAAAAAATACTAATTGATTCTCTATAAGAATTTTTAGTAGATTGCCTAGCATTGGCCGTAACAAAACTATGGGAAAGCCGTTCTCACAATTTGGACAAATCACAATGCCTATTTGGCAATAATACGTCCAAGCTTTAAAAAAAAAAAAAAGGGAAAAAGTTGTATAAAACCCTAAAGAAAACTAATCTAATCACTTTTCTGTATTTCTTTCTAAACTACTCATTTTTATTCATTAAAAATCAAAATAAAAAATTAATAAAACTAAAAAAATTAAAA
>FXXK01000827.1:7348-24149 GCA_900184695.1 Betula pendula | reverse complement strand
ACATTCTATAAGAGTGATTTGGCTACCTTCCAAAAGCACAAAAGAGGTGCCTGAAGGCCCCAAACCACACCCCTCCACATTGTAGGGATGGTTTTGGCACTCTTTCTTTTTTCAAGTTTAATTTACTTTTAACTTTTTAATAATTGTAAAGTAGCAATTTTGATATTTTAATGGTCAAAAGTGAGGGTATTTAGAAAAGAGTCCCTCAAAGTGATCACGTGCAACACGCAATACCACTTTTTCATTTATTTTAACATTTGATGCTGACGGAGCCCATTTTTTCAAAAATTAGTAGTTTGATGTATATAAGTTTCATACTTGATGGTTTGACATTTTATAATAATTTTAGTTAAAGGGCCTTAATTATATCTTTTCCTGATAATTTTGTATTTAAGATTTTTGTTTTTTCTATTCTTAATTGATTTTTGTTTTGTTTTTTTGTTTTTTTGTGTGTGACTATTGAAGAGGTTGTCCTGTGGGGATGGACACTGGGCCTGGCAGTGCCTATGATACCAATTTGAAGCAGGACGGGTAGAATTTTCCAAAAAAATAGATTAGAACAACAGAAAATAAAGATAAATTTTGCGTTAATTCAGAGTTTCACCAAAATAATGAAGAAAAAGAGGTTGAACCAAAGTTTCACTGGCCTTGGCAGAGTCTCACCACCAAAACTAAAGAGAAATCACATCTCAAACAAAACATTTGTTTTTCATTAATCATAATCTGTCTTCGTAGGAGTACAAAAGAATACTTAAATAAACTGACAAAATTCTAACCCTAATGTTACTGACTTTGAGCCAAGTCCATTGTTAAATTACAAAATAACATTGACTCTTAAATTAAATAAAACATAATAACAATTACAAAATAACACCGACTCTAAAAACATAAATTAAATATTAAAAATCTAAATAATTAATAAACCCTAAATAAATCTAAACAACAAATCTTTTTTCTTTATTCTGCATCATCTATGCTAGTTAAGTGGAGTAGACGAGAATGACAGGAAAAGCAGTAGATTTTGCAGGGATTTATTTCTTTTAGTATCAATGTGTTGCCATGTTCTGTAGATCCGTTCTTGAAGCTTATCCAATAACACGAAAAAGAAAATATTGGTTCTATGTTATGCTTTTTCTTCTTTTTTTTTATTATTAAATTGATTTAATATTTAGCGTTTTCTCTTTTCACAATGGAAAGTATATGTTTTGTGTTTATGGTCTAATGAGTTTTAATTGATTTGTTTGGAAAGAAATTTTTTTTTTTAACATGTACCGCATGTCTGAAGCTCAGTCATTGATGCTGCAAACTTTCCTCACATAGATGATAGATACAGTGATGGCTGTGTTTGCCAAATACTTTGGAGACTTTTTATTTTTGTAATTGTAATAAAAAATAAATGATGTGATATAAGTAGAAAAAATGTTGTAAATTTTTTGTATGAAAAAGTTAAAAGTTTTATATTTTAGCAAATTTTTATTTGAATAATAATAAAAAATGATTAATGTGATATAAAAAGTGAAAAAAAAATTATTAAAAAGTGATTGATAAAATATTAAAATTAAAATGATTTTTAAGGAAAAAAAATGGGAGGAGACTATAAATGTTTAACAAATATAGCTGATACACCTACGAGGCAACGTTGAGGCTATGTTAATAAAAAAAAATAAAAAATAAAAAATAAAAAGATAAATGCTTTATGCATTTTGACTTTATGTATATTTTCATTGAGTTTGCTATTCATTATTGATATTTTTTTTTTCTATTTTAATTAAGGGTGGATGGAATCATAGAACATACAAACTCAGCAAACATATAACAAAATGAATAACAAAATGCAAAGAATCATTTCTCAATAAAAAATAATCTGGATTCTGGAGCAATCAAAAGGGTTATAAAAGATTTGTTTTAGGAGGTTAGAGCCTAAAGCCTACAAGCATTATGGAAAGATTTTAGAAAAAGAAAAAAAAAAAATTCTTTGTTTAATTTTTTTTTTATTTAATGTGAATTCACGATGAAAAAATTCTTGAATTTTGTGGGACATTTAAGTGACAACTGAGAAGTGTCATTTTAGGAAACGGAAAGAAATTGTGTTCATAGACTCGTCCACAGCCACAAAAAAGAAAATCTTACCACATTGCTAAGATTCTGGCAGGTATTTGGTCATCCGAGGGGAGTCAAATTAGATGGCTCCGCTTGTTCAAAACACAGCACAGTGGGGATTTTTCAGAAAAAAAAAAAAAAAAAAACCATCATATTAACTCACAACTATCATACTGCTAAGAATGGATGACAATCTCAGGGATGCTTCTGAGCAAGGAAACGTTGACGCCTTATACTCGTTGATCGCAATGGACGTGAGAGTTTTGGACAAGATCGATGAGATTCCATTTGTTGAGACCCCTTTACACATAGCTGCAGCTGCAGGACATACCGAGTTTGCCATGGAGATGATGATGTTAAAGCCATCATTTGCTAGGAAGCTTAACCCAGATGGCTTCACTCCCTTCCTTGCTGCTATGCATAATAACCAAACCCAGTTGGTGCGCGAGCTGCTTCATGTTCATAAGGACCTTGTTTGTGCACAAGGAAGGGGTGGTGTGAATCCTTTACATTATGCAGCTCAAACAGGAAACCTCCTTCTGTTGACTGAAATTCTAGCAGTCTTCCCCAAGTGTATTAAAGATGTGACAAGTCGAAGCGAGACTGCTCTGCATATTGCACTGAAAAACGACATGTTAGATGCTTTTCACCTCCTGGTTGGATGGCTTCGGCGGGCCTGGTTTAAAAATGCGTTAGTCTTGGAGAGGAAGATGCTGAATTGGCTGGATTTGGACGGTAACAATGTGTTGCACATTGCAGCATCCAGAAATGAACGCGAGGCAAGTTTTTTCCACTATGTTTTATACTGAAGAAGTAAAATAGAGTTCGTATAAATATTATCTTGTAGACGACTATTATCCAAATTAAGAAGTAGCAGTAAGGATTCAAGCTCAAGAAAATGATAAAAATTATCTTGTACTCATTTTATTAACCATTTGGTAGTGACATTCTGCTTTCTTTATTTCTTTAATTTGTAATATTTGATTTTATTTATGCCCCCCCTCCTTTTTTTTTGAGTGGTCGCTAAATAGTGTAGACTATTTTATAGTGATGGGATCAATAATTGTGCACCTCTAAGTTGTACAGGTCGTGAGGTGGTTATTGGATTGTGGAGTAATCTGTTTAAACGCCGAGAATTCAAACGGTTTTACTGCTCTGGACATCGTGCAAGGGCAAACACAAGTGGACAACCAAGAGATGAGGAATATTCTACGCCGTGCCGGAGTAAAAAGTGCTTCATCTCTTCCTAAGTCTGCATCTTTTGCAGATTACTTCAGATCTCCTATCTCAATTAATGAGAAGTTATTCATAGGTTTCTTTCGGGAGAGAATGTCAATCTCAAACGACATGCGCAATATACTGTTGGTAGTTGCTGTACTGCTTGTAACAGTAACCTTCCAAGCAACACTCAGCCCCCCTGGAGGATTTTGGCAAGATAACTACTTCCCTTCTGGAACCAATAATCAGTTCAATAATATCACAGCCGCGACTAGCGCTAGTGATGAAGTCAGTGGGCCCCCACACCGGGTGGGGACAGTAACCATGGCCAGACAATTTTTCGATCTACTATTGGGTATAAATACTTTAACCTTTTATATACCGCTACTCTTGATTGTCTTAGTCCTCCCTCATGGTCTTCCTAGTGGTCTTCTCATCTTATCCTTTGGACTCCTCTTTCTGTCCTATGGCACTTCTGTATCAATCACAGCTCCGCTTCCAAGTTATTGGCTTCATTATTTTTTGTTTTTCTCTTTCTTTCTTGTGTCTAACATTGCCTTGTATTTCACCGTCACTTGGAAGCACAGAAGAGTTTTTACGGCTTTTTTAGATGTTGAAAAAACTGATTGGCCCACCGTTTACTTAGGATGGTAGTACTCATCCCAATCAGCTTAGACTGCGAGTTGCAGAGCTAAGCAGTCAGTTAATTTGTTCAAGAAAGAAGAATTAATGTAAAAAAAAAAAAACTGTTCAAGCTTTGATCGGTACACATCTGGAATGTGTTTATGATGATTAATCTTGACATCTTTAACCACTCTAGCTTGAAGTATCATTTGTTCTTTTGTTGGAGAAACTACTCTGAATTATTCTCCCAATTTATCACTTAATTTCTTATGTTTTTTTTTTTTTCAATCTTTTAATTTAGTTAATGTATAACCAGTTCGTTGACAGGCCACTTAAAGTGAGTCATTTGCCATTTGGAATTTAACCAAATATGGTAGAAGTGAGGCGTCCAAGCCATATTAACGCGTAACAGAGGTGCTTTCCCTTTCAAGTTGTAATAGCCCAACTGCCCAAGATGATTTCCTGTCATATTTATCAGGTTTTTCTTAAAAATATAACAGTGCCTTGAGATCCTTAAACAAATGCATTTAAAAGGCCGCAGCCGTGGAATGAATGACTTCGTTTTACCATATATCTTTTGACAGAATTGACGAAGATCATCTTCCTGATAGTCCCCCAGCAACCGTCTTATCTTCTGTTGGAACACTTCTCTTCTTGTTATAAAACCATGCAATGAATGCATTTAGGATCCCACATTCTGGCTTGTCTTTCCTCATTTTCCATGAGGCTTGTTTACTTTAATGGAAAAAATATATAACTGCAAAAATGAACCGTCCATGTCGTTGGACGAGTAATTCCTATCCAGCCTAATTGAAAGTAATAGCTAATAATTCCTAAGAAAACCCCAGAGACGAGACTCACTTACATTCAATGGTACAAGAAGCAGGTGCACAAAATAATCTTGTGGTTGCCCATCTCCACCGTTCTTCCTGTTGCTTCCGGCAGACGATCAAGGCAGTGTAGGAAGCGTGGATAAAGTGATTAAGTTATTACATTGATCAAAATATTATGGCTTTCCTTCCAGTTATTTACAGTAGCAGAATCAGTACTGTTTCTATTATTCTCGCACCCTCCTACGCTGCTCATAGATTCTTCTTAATACTCGCATCACATTCAATCAGCTGGGTGACTCTTGAGCAGCTGAGAAAAAAATTAAGGTGCAGTATATTCTTTTAAGTGGAAAAAATACTATATAACAAATAGCATGTACAAAAGATACTCTCCATCTTGGGGACAACATATATACACGAGTAATTCTAAATATCAACTCCCATCTCACTCATCCTATTGAACTGATGTGACAGTGCTGATCAGCCGTTAAATTTTTTTAAAAAAAATAAAATAAAGGATAATCTAAGGGTTAATGGGAATGCCACATTGGCCCAGTGAAATAGGAGTTGAATATTTAGAATTACTCATGTATATATAACCGATGAAAAATGCCTCTATTCAGGTGCAGACTCCAAACTTCCTAATTAAAGCAACATAAATTCTCCGACCAAAATCAGTCTGTGTCACTGTGTGTTGAGAGAGAGAGATTGAGAAACAGCAAGACAGAGAGACAGGATATAACTGCGGCCAAGAACTCAACTTGTAAATGTAACAAAGCGGTACAAAGATCATTGTCATCTCTTAGGATGAAAAGGCTCATCTAGTAATCATATAAGGTAACGAAAAAAAAAAACTACAAAAGTAACACAAGCTTCAAATTTCCAAACCTGAAAAATGAAATGATGGGGCTGAGACTCCCAAAGACAAGGCTTCTACTGAAACTTGAAGCAAACGTACATAAGTTCTTTAACCCAAAAGCTGAGGCTACATGTTGCCATCATGTCATCATGTCCTCCCTAGGGAGATTAAAGTACTCCATGATCAAGATTGATATCTTACTGACCATCTTCAAGATTTGCAGGCAAGGAATTCCAATTTCTATTCGATGTCATCAATCCAGTCACCATATATCCTACTGATTTTGTCCGGACCCTTCCATTTCTGATGAGTTCTCTGCCCTGGCTTTTGAATTACAATAGATGACCGTTGCAATGGAACTCCAATATGATAAACATCAGAATGAGGAACTGAAGTGACTGGTACTACCAGAGTATCTGATGGGGTTCTTGAAGGTACTCCTCCCAGCTTTGAGTCAGGAGGAGCAGAAGAAGAATCTCTAGTATCCCCCTCCATAAGCCCACCACCATATCGGTGTAATTCTGTGGTAAGAAACACAGATTTCCAAGGTCAAGGATGGAACAAATCTTTCCCTGTCCCATCATAATATACAAAGGAACAAATGGGTTGACTCTTATGTTTCTCTTTTAGTTCTTTCAAATATGAAATCAAGCTAAATACAGGCAGCACCAACTGGTAGTTGAAGAAATAATTTTCTGAAACGATAAATTTGATATATTACTCTTCAATGGCATAACAATCCAAGCCAAACAGTTGATATGTGCCAACATGAGAGCAATTTCTGATATGTAAAGGCAAAAGGCCAAGTACTTCACTTCCCCAATATAATGCATTAACCTAACAAACACACCTACTAATGTCTGTCATGTTTCTATTGGTGTCCACAAAGAGGCTTGGGTGGTGGGTGATGGATTATGTGATTTGGTTAGACAATCGCAAGCCTTTTGATATAACAACAAATGAAATAAGAGAAAGAGGAATTCGCCTCAAAGAGCTTGAGAATTTGCATAACATCTTGCTTGGAGGCCACAAATGGCTTTAAAATGACAAACTTCTGGAGGGACTTCCTCTGAATTGCTAGGTCGCATTATCTAAAACAAGACACATGTTTTTGTGCCATGTGACTTAGTTCATCCGTTTCATCAAACCATATGTTGTCTCTTTCTTTCACATCTCTAAATAGGAGGGAAATGACTGGATATGTTGCAGAAACCTAATCTTCTTTACCACCAAAGGATTTATAATTGATAGGCCAAAGCATCTGATGCCAGTGAAAGCACAATTTTCTCTCTAACTTACTGTTTCTGTTTATGTTGACTCGACTCAGAACCTGAAATCTAAGATTTTTTACTAGCAAATTAATTATTGTCTTAACTCCTTTAGTCCAAAATAGGAGACACAAATCATGCAATCGTCATGCCTGATTTTGTAACTTTGAAAACTCTGGTGGCTGTTGGCTCTGAATACTCTTTTGAAATCTATCAAAGAAATTTCCCTCTTTTTTTTTCTTTTTTATTTTTTTTATTTTGTCTTCCTTTTTCATCACTTTTTGGAGAGACGGAAAAAACCAAAAAAAAAAAAAGATCATTAAAAGTTATTGTTAAATTATGTGAAAGTCACAATTTTTGTTCATTTTTGAAAAATGGGGGGGGGGGTAGTCCTTCCTTGCATGATTAGTTAGCTTGCATAATAACTGAATACAAGGGTTGAATATTACATGTAAATTTGTTACCTGGGATGATATATTGCATATCTTTGAAGAAAACATCCTTAAGAGTCCCTTGGAACTGTCTAGCTTTCAGACCTCCCAAAAAGTGAGCGAGAGAGAGAATTGAAGGAAAGATTGCTCAAAATAAAGTAATTAGAGTTTAATGCAGCTTGAAAGGAGATCTTAGATGTTGTATAGCACCATAGATTTGTGAACACAACATGATTTTAGAATTTCAGCCTTGATACAGGATTTTGGGCTGCCAAGACCCACTATGAAAGACAAAGACAAAGTGGTACATCTACAAACAATTGTGCCATAAAATAAAAAAATTGTTTGCTGTGCCCAATGTTTTAGGTAGAGGGCAAAAATCAACAGGCATTTGTCTTTGATACTTATGCATGAAAAAAAATGCAAACATATGAACAAAGTAGCAAAAGTTGGACACTCATACAATCCAAATTATAAAATTATCCATAGTGTTATACACATACGCATAAGTTACTCGGTGCAAATCAAAAGCAATTAAAAGGGTTGTGTTCAAACGTGTATCAGATTAGGAAGAACAAAACTTCAGTTAAAAGTCTTGAGAAACATGAGTTTAGGTAAAAGTTCCCCACACTAGAAGCATTTTCCAGTCAAGACAACTACTATCATTTGGGAACTGAAATATCCGGAAGTCATATGATTAAAGCAGACCCCGTAATCAATCACAGGTATGTTCAATTTTTCTAGAAGATGGAACAATTACATTTTCTTTTTCTTTCTTAAACTGAACCAAGCGTTTCTAACTACACTCTTTCTACATCACTCAATAGCAAGAAAAAAGTGATCTAGCTATCAAACAATAAACTACAAACAAAATCTTAACAAGAATGGAAAAGAGCAAAACCACTCATACCTGCTGCACCATGAGCAAAATGGCATTTGCTCCCAAAAGGGCAATACCCTGTCAACTCCCACTTGTTGCAAATCCTGGTTTTCCAATTGGACGGCTTCACATTCTGCCCCCCACCCGCACTGCCCCCAGCAGCCCCACCCCCACCCCCACCCCCAGCGTTGCCATTGCCGCTGCCACTGCCACTGCCACTGCCACCGCCACTGCCACCTCCCCCACCGCTGCCGCCACCGCCACCACCACCATACCCACCAGGGCCCAAGCTGATCGCCACACTCTCCCTATTCTTGGACTGCTCGTCGTGAAGAAACGTGCAATTGTCCCCATAGGGACACCCCTCTTCCGTGTAGAACTTCTTGCAATGCCTTCCCTTGTACGACCTCTGGGTCTCCCCCACATAACCCGAAGACCCCAACGACGGAATCTGATACTCCTCCCTCGGCTCCAGCACCGTCCTCTCCTCCTCGTGCGCCGCCACGATCTCCTGCCAGTTTGGCGGCGGCCGGCGGAGCTCCTCAATGCTGTGAGCGAAGTTACAGTTTGTTATGTACGGGCACGTCCCTGCACGGAACTTGCAACAAAGCTTGGTCTTGAAGAACATTTTTCCGATGGCTTTGGACCGATTCGACGACGTCACATCCTGGGAATTCCTAGACTTCTTGCTGGGTGGCTCGCTTCCGGAGCGACTCTGGGACTGCCTCTGGTCGTAGTTCGAGTTCGTTGACGGCGTGTCGTCTCCATTGCTGTTGTTGCTCCACGCTCGGTAATCGTCCTCCGTGGCCCACATCGCGTGGTCGCCACCGGACCAGCTTTCCGGGCCACTTCCGGTGATTACTTGTACCACGTTGCCGCCGGAGAAATCCATTGGCAAAAAGAGGAAGGTACGGGTTTTTCTCCTTTCTGAAACCCTAAAGTGCTAATAGAAGTCAGAAATGGCACATAGAGATAGATAGATGACAACCCACAAAGCGAATTGCCAAAATTTGAGTGGAATTGACGGTAAAGTGGTTGAATTTCAATGATTTGAGAAATGGGTCTTCGACATTTAACACATCTAACACTAAATTAAACAGATTTTTTTAGGTATAAGATTTGTCACAGAGAAAAGGGAAAAAAGGTAACAAAAGTCTTTCAAACAGCAACAATAAAGAGAGAGAGTTACCAAATTGGAAGTGGGGTTAGATCTACAGCATCAAGATATGAAGAGAAAATCAGGCACCTAGAATGGAAATTATTTAGGAATGTACTAGTGGAAACTTGGATGGTGGGCTTAACAAATAGGAAAGAAAGATTGGAGATTTAGAGATAGATTTGGTTGAGGGAGTGAGAACCAAGAAATTAAAGAAAGTGCCCCAAAAAAGAGGAAGAAAGATTTTCCCAAGCTTCACACATCAATGATGATCATGGATGAAGTTGGGAGAAGTTTGTCCGTGGACTTGGGGGTCCATTTAATTTTACTGTTCTAATTTTCTTTGTCTTCTCTGGCCTATATATTTTTTTTTTTGGGGAAAGTTTACTTTTTCTATCGATGCATCCGATTCATGTATAAAAAAATTTTAATTTTATTATTTTTTTTAAAAAAAAAAAAAAACAAGGAGAATTGGATGGGGCGTTTTAAATGAGGTTGTCAGAACTGCATAGTCATTGGTCTGTTGCTTCTGTTTGTACAAAGAAAAATCGTTTCAAAGAAGATGGGCCGACTGCACTGGCAAGTAAATGGGCTGTACTGGCGGCGGCCCGGACCAAATAGATTGTAGGCTTTGTTTGGTTGCAAGAGTGGGTTGTTTGAAGAAGATTGAAGAATGAAGAGAAAAGAAACTATGCCTGCTTCTTTTTTGGTTAAAAAGAGCTTCATAACATCATTCACACGGAGCTCTTTATTTTTTTTTTCAAATTTAATTAAAAAAATCTATTTAGCTAGCCATTTTTTAAAATTACTAAACTTTAAACTCTTTAAATATTTTTTTTTACTTTAACTAAATTTTATTTTTTTTTATTGGTGAAGTAACTTTGATGCCCAGCTAATATGGTGATGATAACTTTAATGTCAATCCAATGAAAGAAATAAGCTTAAAAAAAATAACTTTTAGTTTTAGGGATTTTTACATTTGGAGAGAATATTTGACAAAAATTATATTTAAAATTGGTTAAAGAGTTTGTTAAATGCAATCACGCGAAAATGATGCATGCCAAGTTAACCATGGTAAGGATTCATTAAAAAAAATTAAAAATTAAAAAAAAAAATTACACTTACCTCCTTAAAACTATTACGTAATTAGCAATTTTCCACACCCTACCCCCCCACCCCTCCAAGAAAAAAAAAAATCCAATTTGACAATGTATCTTACCAATATACCATTTAATTTGCATTGTCCCTCACTATTAAGATATTTTGTTAAAACCTCACATGGCTTGTTGTGGGTCACTAAATACACAACCCTATCGTGGTTCACGCCATACCCATAACCCAACTGTGGGTCGCTTCCTAGTAAAGTTTTTATTTATTTATTTTAATATAAAAGTATAATTTATAACAAATAATTTATGTCACGTGTGAGTCACGCGATGTATTTGCCGTTGAAGTTAATGAAAAATTCTAGAAATGGGGGACAATGAAAATTTAGTGGTAAATTGGTAGGGTACAGTGAAAAATTAAAAGTTAGAAAAAATATTATTATTTGTGTAGTAATTTGAGTAGAATAAGTGTAATTTTTCCAATTTTTTTTTGTAAGTTCTAACCATGGTTAACTTGTCATTTATACGCGTGCACCATCTTCGCGTAATTGCAAAAAATACTACCATAATTTATCCAATCATACACGATTATCAACTTTTGTACTATTTGTTGGAAAGGTAAATACCTAAAGAACCTTCAAGTAAATCATTGATATAACATATTAAGGCATCTTTTAACTTAAAATTTTAAACCAACAAATTAAAACTTAATCACATTATATTAACCTCTAAATCTTATGGTAAACACTCACAATTATGTGTGTATACTTTATCAACTTAAAACATAAAAAGTTAGGCTTCGTTTGATTTGCGGAATAAATTTTTAGAATAAAATAACTATTTTTATAAAATACCTATTCTTTTATTTGGTAAGGGCTTATTATAAAGAATACTTATTCTCTTACGAAAATGAATACATATTTCTCTTGAAAATGAAAGAAATAACTATTCTTTGAAGTATTGACAACATTTTCTAAAAAAAATACTCATTTATTTTATTTTCTTTCTAACCTTAAAAAAAAAACAAAAAAAACAAAACAAAACAATGTGGGTTTCAATTGGTGGCCGACCACCCCAACTGTAGGACACAAGGGTGGTCGCACTACCTCCGACGACCACCCCTGGTGCATTTGGGGGTGGTCGCGGCCACCCCATGTGCTCATTGGGGGTGGTCTTGGCCACCCCCATTCCGCACCATGATGGTCTCCAGTGGTGGTGCGGCCAGCCACAGTTGTCCTTCCTTCTTTTTTTGTTTGTTTGTTTGTTATAATTTGAGTTTTAAAAAAATAAGAAATAAAGTGGGGTTTTTTAGTAATTTTAGTTCAATTCCCATAAAGTATATATGTTGTTACTAAACCAAAGAATTAAGAATAAGGACATGTTTGATACACCGAATGGCTATTCTAAGGAATAGCCTTTATTAATTCTAGAATGAGTGTAGTGCATTAGCCTTAGAATAGCCATTCCGATGGCTATGAGGGAATGGTTATTCCTTTAATTGAAGGAATAACCATTTCATCATGGCTATAAGAATATCTATTACAATACTAATTCACTACACTCATTATTTTCTTAGTAAGGGCTATTCCAAGGAATAGTCATTCCGCATACCAAACATAACCTAACTATTTCATTCCACCATTCTCTATTCTTAGTAATAGCTATTCATTTTCCTGATGAAATACTTATTCTGCGTACCAAACGAAACCTTAAAGTAATGTTAGATACTATACTTTTATCCTACAATTATCTAACAATATTGATGTGGCATTCCAAATCAACTTTTGAATCGTTTTTTTATTTATCAAGAATTAATTCAAGGGTTAGTTAAGAATGTCACATCAGCCTTATTGAATGAATGTTATATATAATTATATTATCTAGCATCTCTCAAAAAGTTATAAGAGCTAGATAAATACTACTGGGAGCTTGCCAAGGCCCAATCAATGTGTTCTAGTTGGGATTGCACCCAGGCCAGTACTTTATCATAGCTAAGAACTTTTGGGAGTGTAAAGTCCCTAGCGAATGCCCTCGGGCATAGAGAAATACCTTGAAACCAAGAACAACTTTGTGTGATAAATTCAAATTCAAGTAATGGGTCCTCTATCTCATTGTGGTTTCATAACCAACGCCCTTTTTTGATCCTCTGGCCGGTAGACTGATTTGGAGATAAAAAGTAATTATGGCTCAAGGCTAGGAAGGAATTAATGCTACGATTTAGGTTATTACTGAAGGTGTTGAATGGAATTGTTCAGTAACTCAGTCTAGAGAATTACTGATCAGTAAGTATTTATGACTCACTGGAGGACCTTCCAATAGAAGACTAAGAAGGTTTGTTACGTACTTCATAATATTATGTATTGGGTTAAAGTTAATTAATGTAATACCCTTTATGATCTCACACTCCTCAAGAAAATAGATAGTTCTATAAATCATGGGATTTTTAAAATGGTATAATTAGCTTGGATAGATCCATTAAGTCTCTGTTGTATTTGGTTGTCCATTTCCTTGGATATGCCCATTTTCTTTTTCTTTTTCTTTTTCTTTTAAAAAAAAAATCATTCTTTTTTTTTAAAAAAAAAAAATACATTTTCACATATAGAACTAGGCACCTCTTCCAATTAAAATTGGTCCAAAACCAGTTGCACTGCTACTTTGGCTAAGATATGAGCTATAAATACCTTCTTGTTACGTGAATGTGTAACGGATCTGGTTATGGGTCTTTGGACTGGAAAAGAAGCCGGATCAAGTTTTTTCTTTCTACCTATTTTGATAATTTGTAGGTTCTAAGGGAACCTAGACCTTTTAGATTCTGAGGGAACCTAGACCTTTTTCAAACACAAGGTTTGGGATTAATTTCTGCTTGCCCTTTATTAATTGATCACCCATTAAATAGGAGACTATAAAGACTACAACTCAAACTAAAAGACTTGGAGATAAACTCCTACAAAGACTTGGAGATAAACTCCTACGATAACTATAACTCCTACTTCTAATTGCTGGATAGTAAATGAAAACAAGTGAAATAGAAATACTACTAGATATAGATAAAGTAAACCCCTAACTAAACTAAAGAGATAAGTAGTGTGTCAAACATAAACTTTATCTTCTACCAAGTGAGATCACGTGTAGAAGTAGATAACTTCTCCTTATCATGTTGAGTTTGTCCCTTCCATGCAAAGCCCAAAATACCCTTTTATTAGTCACGTAACACTCCTATCCCCTTGAAAATGCCCTTGTCCTCAAGGGCAAAATATGAAAACCTTATTTGAAATCAAAATGGGCTCCTGCGTCTCCTTGATGACCATAGTCATCTCCACCAGGTTCCTTTTCCCGGATATATACCCTCAAGCAAGAACAACTTCTTGCAACGGTGGCCAGGCATGAACCGTTCATCACAATTAAAACATAGGCCACGGTCTCGTCTTGCCTGCAGCTCTGTAGGACTTAGGCGCTTCACCACTGGTTCTTGTGTGCGGGTAAGTGAAGAAGACGGTAGAGGTGGTTCGGGTTCTTTAATATTCACACCCAAAATATTTTGAGTCGCTTGATGTCGAGATTCATACAACCGTGCTAACCCAATGGCTTCAGTGATGGTACTTGGGCGTGCTGCCTGTACATCAGTGCATGTTGGTTCTTTAAGGCCGCTGAAACAGCCCAACTGATGCGCAGAGGATAACTCACCCACTCTACTAAGGAGCTTCTCAAATTGTAGTTGATATTCACGAACAGAACCCAATTGTTGAAGCTTGGTGAGTTCACCAAAGTGATCCTCAAATGGAGTTGGTCCATAACGTATGTAAAGACCCGCCTTTAGTGTCTCCCACGAAATCAGCTCCTCACTTTGCTTGAAGAGTTGATACCACATCTGGACTTCCCCTTCTAAATGATACGCAGCCAACGAAATTTTGTCTTCTTGAGTTTGCTGGAACTCAAAGAATTGTTCCACTCGATAAACCCAGCTCGTGGGGTCTTCAATGCCGTTGTATTTGGGAAAATCCAATTTGGCTAGCTTTGGGGCTGCTGAATTGGATGAACCACTATTATTTCCGCTTCCTGCTCGTGTTCGTGCTACAAAGCTTTCCCCATGTTCGCCGTCTCTCTTTTGGATCAAACTGCCCACCTTAGCATCAGTTTCTTCCATCTTCTTCATTATGCGTTCAAACATGATCTCGAAATTAGAAACTTGCATCTCCAAACGCTCCACCCTTTGATCTGCCATGGTAGAATTTGGCTCTGATACCAAAATGTTACGTAAATGTGTAACGGATCTGGTTATGGGTCTTTGGACTGGAAAAGAAGCCGGATCAAGTTTCTTCTTTCTACCTATTTTGATAATTTGTAGGTTCTAAGGGAACCTAGACCTTTTAGATTATGAGGGAACCTAGACCTTTTTCAAACACAAGGTTTGGGATTAATTTCTGCTTGCCCTTTATTAATTGATCACCCATTAAATAGGAGACTATAAAGACTACAACTCAAACTAAAAGACTTGGAGATAAACTCCTACAAAGACTTGGAGATAAACTCCTACGATAACTATAACTCCTACTTCTAATTGCTGGATAGTAAATGAAAACAAGTGATATAGAAATACTACTAGATATAGATAAAGTAAACCCCTAACTAAACTAAAGAGATAAGTAGTGTGTCAAACATAAACTTTATCTTCTACCAAGTGAGATCACGTGTAGAAGTAGATAACTTCTCCTTATCATGTTGAGTTTGTCCCTTCCATGCAAAGCCCAAAATACCCTTTTATTAGTCACGTAACACTTCTCTACAAACATGACTACTTTGCAAACTGTGCAGAACATATTTATGTCTTCGTCGACAAATTGTCTAACACTACTCCAATTTCTGCAATCAGAATTCACTGCATTCACTATTTGTACGGGTACTCTCTGCAACTCCAACTCACAACTAAATTCTGCAGCACTTAGTGCTACCAAAGCCTCCGCCCTCCGCCGCTACAGAATTCAAAAGTACAGGTTTTGTTGAACTTCAAACTGCGAGCATTTCTAAATAAGATCTTCCTTGCCACATCCGCGGTTGCATGTTTTTCTAAACCAGAAATTGTAACACCCCGACTCTATATAAATCAAATAGTGGAATAACTCATTCAACTTGGCACTACTACTTTTCTTTATACTCACAACAGAAGATTTCAAGTAAATTTTTTTTTTTTTCTCTTTTTGAAACTAGAAACTCAATTTCATAAATAACATAATACATGAGAGCTCTAACTGAAATAACATTATATACATAAATTTAATTTACACATTGTATACTACCTTTGTCTCTGTACAAACCAAAAAGTGCCACATAGGGCATTTATACTAAGGTTGCATGAATAACAACCATCCTAACAAAAGTTGAGGTCCCTTGTCCTAACTCACATATGAGTCCTCCTCGACCTCCTTGAAGACGTCTGTCACAATTTTATAGGTGGATGTGTGAGTTGATATCTTAATAAATATAAATAGACCAATATTTCTTGTATGTGATGTGAGCTCCCCTTTTTTTTAAAAAAAAATTTCTCTCTTTCTTTTGAAAAGCAGCAACCTAGATCACAATGTTTATAAAAGAAAATGCATTGTTTTGATAAAAACTTGTTTATTAAGTGTTGTAATAGTTTTGTAAATCGTACATCTTAGAAAGAGACTTTTCATAAAAATAAAATCAAAACTTCTATTTCCTTGCATTTTCTTTTCTTGGTGATCTATAATCTCATAGCATAATATAATGCGAATAAAACCCTTTTATAGGAGTTAGAAATCAAGGACATGAAATTATAAATTTTTCAAACCAAACATTGATGAAAATGCTTTACTTCGTCAATAAGCAATTTCAACATGTGGCATTGACAAATGGAATGACGTGTCATCTGAAGTGTCATATTGTCTAGCTCGTTCGAACGATCTTTTCTTAATCACGAAGAAATCCAAATTTCAGTTCGGCATTTTAATTGACAAGTATCTCATTCGAACAAGCCTCTTTCTCATTCAAACATGACTCAACTAAATGTTTTCTCCATGTTAACCTTAGGCTCGTTCGGACGAGGCCTTTATCTCTTCCAAATAGGGCTCTTTATTCTAATGCATTTGCAACCTTGGATCCTCGACTTTTGGATCATATATATGCCAAGCTACGTGTTCATAGTTCCAAACACATATTTGCAACACTCATCGTGCTATATGATTTAGAGCATTTAAAATGACCTTATCTATTTTATATAAAATATCTAATCAAAAGTTACGTTTTTTTTTTAAAAAAAAAAATAATAATAACCAAGGACTTTTCAAATACATTCTACATCTAATTATCTA
>FXXK01000826.1:2438-13682 GCA_900184695.1 Betula pendula | reverse complement strand
AGAGGACATCAGAACTTACGTTATTATGATATTATGTTATGTTTCTTGTGTTATTCTAGTATTCTTTTATTGTATGTATTAGTTGCTATCTCTATCATCTATAAATGACAAGTCTTCCGCTGTAGACTCTCATGTCTTCTTATGAGATGTATGATCCTTGAGTCTTGACCCTGAAGTAGTTAAGGCTGAGAGACGTACATTAAGTCATTTACAAGTTAAATGATTTTGTCTGAGCGTTATAGAAGAGAAAAGGTTTGCCCGATAGGAGTTCAACTGTACTCCTCTGAACACCAACATGGTGGAAATCCTCACCGAAATATGTGCCCTACTGGAAGTCAAGTGGCCTGGAAGGATGAAGACGAACCAACAAAGGCGCGTTCTCAATAAGTATTGTGAATTCCATCAAGACTAATGTCACGACCATGGAGGATTGCGTCATTCTGCGCCTCGAGATCGAGAAGTAAAAGAATGGAAGCTGGCTAGATATGTGGGTGGGACAGAAACGACAACAAGGTTCCTGGTCATGAAAAACACCAAAGACCAAACATCTCGAGACGGCCAGAACAAAGAAATGACGACCAGCAATGGGAGGAGAGAAGAGAATGCAGAGACGAACATGAGAGCAAGAGGAACAAATGAAGATAACCGCCCCTAAACAATCACAGCCAGAGAGATGCACGAGGCCCAAATCTTTCTCTCTTTTTAAAATAAGGTCAAAAGACCAGCTATCAAATTAACATAAGGATTACAGTTTAAAATACTAACATAGCATTCATACAAAATCAATTGGGCTTCAACTCGAGATACATCTCATAAATCATATTAATCATATAAACTGCAATGATCACCTCCTTTAAACAATATACGAGCTAGCCACACCGGCTCCAGTTGATAAAAAATCACATGAAGAACATCCTTCAGATAGACCAAATGCATTCCATAGACTGCCATCTTTGGTACTAACAAACAAATTGCATAAGAGTATAGGTGGAAAAGATATAAGAGTAAGTCCACGACTTAGTGAGTAGTAATGCATATGTTATACACATTATCATTTGTGAACTCAGTTGATAAACACATGCATTGTTATTCTCAGTTTATAGCATAAAACATGTCATGATGTAATATATTTTATAATAAATGTTGTAAGCATAAACATGTGATATGTTAACAATATAGTCTATTTGAGACATTACTCCCTCTCAATAGGATTAGCGCATCCAAAAGAACATTTGGTATAATTTCGATACCCCAAACATTGCACAAACCGTCTTATACTAACAATTCAATTGAGTCCGACCTCGGGTAGCCTACACTGACTAGCTAAGCCATAACTGGTGACCCACTCAATGAATGATACACTATCACAAACCAAACCATTTGATCCAATGCTCTCTTCATAAAACAACACTATTTGACCATAAAATCAATCCGTAATAATAGTAAGTCCATGACCATTATTCCATTGCGAGACAATGCAACCATGTCATATGATGCATATTAATCTTTGTGTCTTTTATATGCATGCTTTTCACAACTCATAATTTCATTATCTTTGTTAATCACAACGGATTTCACAAAATGGAGTTCACAATTCAGAATAAATAAGCATTTTATGATAGTTGTAAACATACAAGTTTTGTACATCAAAGTAATCATGTTATGCATAAAAGTATAACAATAATAAGTATCCATGTGAGTTTTTACTCATTTGCGTTTTATGGTTCCATTAAATACTCTTCCACCGAGTCTCCAACTTCTGAATTTGAGAAATAATCTTATCATTAGTTTTATGCCTTGAGTTAAACAAGTCATAGGCTTCTAATAACCTAAAATGACATTTTATTTTAGCATTGAACGTTCGACCGAGAGGGTCGAACGTTCCACACCCACACATCGAACGTTTGATGAGGAACATCGAACATTTGATGAGGTCCAAAAACTCATTCTAGGCCACATCTTGGTCCTTTTTGGTATCTAACTCCTCCTAAAGCCTCCTAAACGTCTAACTAGAAAAAATAAAGGGTCTCAAACTCCAAAAACAGGGTTTGAGGTATCAAACTCTTAAACCACATCAAAACATCCAAAACCTACATAAACTAACTAAAACTCCAAAATAATCAATCTTAAGCTAGACAAAAAGAAACTAAGACATAACAACAACTAAACAAGATAATCACAAGCAAATAACAACAACGAAACAAATTAAGTAAAGATGGATACCTCTTCAAGCCATAACATCTTCCTTTCCTTCAAACACTATTTCTCATACATACACACGTCTCCGGTATCTAAAATGCACGAGTGAACAATGTAGAAGAGGGATGAGGTTTTATATATATAGTTGGCATGTCTAGTTAAGGATTGTTAGATTTTTTGGTGTATCGAACGTTTGATACACTATTATCCAACGGTCGTAGGGTTTTCATCGAACGTCTGATAAAAGCATCAAATGTCTGATAAAAGCACATCGAACGTTCCATAAAAGCATCGAACGTTTGATACCGTCTGATATGCACATTAATCGAAATTTTTTACATAATCAATGCATCGGGACATGTATCGAACGTTTGATCTTTATTATCGAACGTTCCATAAGCACACCGAACGTTCCATAGAATCCTTTAAACGTTCCATGACGTCCAAAGTTCAAAAATAAGTCCTAAAACTTGATAAATCTTTTGGGCATTACATCTTCGCACATTTTTGGTCTTTTTCTTGAGCTTCCTTTTTCTTTCTGGGCATTCCTTTTCTTGGGAGTATTCGATGATCCTCTCCTGGATTCCACCATCACATGTATGGTCTCTTCAGCGCTAATGAACTCTTATGCTTTGTTTAGGGGTGTAATCGAGCCGATCTTGAGCAAGTACTGCTTGCTCGAGTTCGGCTCGTTAGATTTTTTGTCGAGCTCGAGCTTGACACGAGCCTTGATTTTGTGTTCGAGCTCGATTCACTGTAGTGGGATCGTTGTGTGAGATCGAGCTTGAGCTTGATCATTTTGGCTGAGCTCAATTTCGAGAACTCGGCTCGAGCTCGGCTCGAATTGGATGATTTAAATTTTTTATTTGTGTATATATATATAAACTCAAATAAACAAATTAAACTGAATTTATTAATTATAAGAGAAAATTATATTTTACCCCCTCAATGTTTGAGGGGATTTTTAATTTAGCCACCAATGTTTCAAATTCGCAATGCACCCCCCCCCCCAATGTTTAAAAAAAGTTTTCAATTCGAACCTTCCGTCAGATTTTGCCGACTAATCTGACGGAATTTTTTTTTTTTTACTGTTCATTCTGTTTGTTTATTTATTTATTTATATTTTTTTAAACAAACGTATGAACAGTAAAAAAAAAATTCCATCAGATTAGACAGCAAAATCTGACGGAAAGTTCAAATTGAAAATCTTTTCAAACATTGGGGTATGCATTGCGAATTTTGAAAATATTGGTGGCTAAATTGAAAATCCCTTCAAACATTGAGGGGTAAAATATAATTTTTCCTAATTATAATCTTTCCAAAAATAATTACAAAGAAATTTACACAGTTATAATCAACTAAACTTATAAATCAAACTTGAACAAATACAAGAAAAAGAGATGGAATTAAGAGATCTATAAAATTGTAGAGAGAAGATTATGCCTTTGGGATCTGAGGAAGAACGTCCCAACCTAAACGTGCCCTCTTTGTGGGTTGCTTATTCATGTGTGTGTGAGGAAACTCGGTCACGAGCTAGCTCCATCTCTATGATTAGAAAGTGCAAAATGATAAGATTATTATTTCTCTTATTCTTAAAGTGCAGGAAAAATTGAAAGAGAGAAGAATAAGGGTTAGTCTAAAGTTGACGGAAGTGTGTAGAAGGGAAGAAATGAGTGGGAGTAAAACGTAGGTTTACATGTGAAACAAAACTTTTTGGAAGTTTTATCTAATATGGGTGCTTATAATTGAAATCAGTGCCATATGTGTTCCTGATCATTAAGTTTAATCACCGATTTCAAGATTTAATCTAAACCGTTAGATAATATCTATAAGAATGGGCTCATGAAAATTTAAAATACAATATAAATTGAATAGAAGAAAATGGATTACAATTATAAACCAATATGTAGAAACCAATGGCTAGGATTGATAGTAAAATAATCAAACGGCCAGATTAAATTGATTTTTAATAAAACGGAATAAATTATTAAATTTTCGTATGTTTTAAAAATTGTTTAAATTTATTTCACCTATTCCCTTGTCTTGGTGAAACCGGATCCATCAACCAATTAATGGGTGATCCTAATCGTTGATTTATTATTTGTCTTTGATGATTAATTGATAGTCGTTGGATTATTGAGCTCATGAAGTAGTGCGAAACACCAAATAATACTTTAGCCCCTAGTTGTTTACAGTTGTATGCAGTTATATCAATCCAACGGTCACGATTTCTTCTGATCTTCATCCAATGGCACAAATTTTGCATGGAAAAGTAGGAGCAATTCATGAAGCTAGCGCCAATTATGCCTAGAATCGCATGCATGCGTTAGAAACTAGGGGAGTGAAAAATTCCTTTATGCCCGTCTTTTGGTGAAACTAGATAAACATAAATTCAATATTTGATCCTAGCCGTTTATAAAAAAAGTGTGTTTGATGATTCATTGTTAATCGTTGATTAGTGTGCTGATGATATCGCATACCACATGATATAACTCTCACCTTTAGTAATGCCTGACAGCTGTTCCCATAAAAAAAAAAAAATCAAACGGTCCACAAACTTCATCCAATATAATCTAACGGTTTACTTCAGATTAGTTTTCAAAAAAACACCTTCAACTCAGCGTTTTTTTTTTTTTTAGCATTTTTCTTGGACATTGAAGCACAGCATTTTAATCCGTTTTTATGCATTACTTTGGACTCTTTGAGGCTTTAAACATTTTTTGACCAAAAAAAAAAGCTAATTTTTTAAAATTATTTGTATTACAAAAAATAATTAAAATATCATAAGTATGTAACATATTGTATTTGTATAATTGTAGTATATAACTATATTGTATTTTAAAAAATTAAAATGCATTAACATGTTGTATTACACTAATATGCCTAGTTAGTTAACTAACATTAATATGCTATATATGTTTTAAGTTCTAACATAAACTATATAACATTACATACCATATGAATTTGTATACTTATGTTACATTATGTGGCTAAATTTATACTTATAGACTTATAGCTTAATTTGTAATTATATAATTTATGATCATTATGAGTTATAATTATTATAATTCTTAAATATCTAATAATAGTACTTAAATCATATGATACTTATAAATCATATTTATCCTAAGTATATAACAATAATGCTTAGATCATATAATCATATAATCTAAATATGACCACGTGATCTAAATTCTAATAATAATACTTAAATTGTGAATATAGTAAAACACATTCTTGATTTCAATGCCAACATATTTAATGTTACACACTAGTCACTACCACAGTCACTACCATAGTAACTTGATATCTCTATATATGTTACACATTAACATAGAAACATATTAATATATACATATTACATAATGACTAACTTCAAACTACTTATAACTTATGTTAATTAAATTGCTTATTAATTTCGTAATACTAAGTTATTATATATTAATTGAATTATCAATATATATGATATCATATTTTTACTAATATATATATTTTAAATATTAACTAACATATATGATTATATGCTATTATTTAATGATATTATGTTAGTTAACTAACTTAATATATTAGTTAATAGTTATGAATAACATATATTAAGTTTGTAAACTAACAATAGTAGTTAGTATACTATTAATTATTATAGACATATAGTAATAATATACATCTACCTGTAAACTTTTATAGTATACATTGTATCTAAGTATGTAGATACTTAATTATTTTATTAGTATAAATTTGTATACTTATGTGACAATTCACATTATGTAATTTATATGGTTATAATTTATAGTTATAGCTTAATTAATTGTAATTAATATATCTATATATTATATATATATATATATATATATCAGAACAAAAAACTTATCATATACTTGTGAGATTATCTATGATAATTATAATTTTCATAATTCATAAGTATTTAATGATAATAATTAGATATATACTATGATCATATTCATATAATATAAATTACAATGACATATATAACATATGGCACAACGTTATAATATTATATGACCATATGATCCAAGTATATATGATTAATATGATTAAGTATTTAAATTGTTATTAGATCATATGAATCATATGATTAAGTGTTGATATTATTCATTTGTACTAATATAATAAATACATATAAGTTATATAACCAATTAATTATTGGTACTTAATATATTTTGACTATTGCTACTTAGTAAATAATATAATATATAACATTTTTTTATTAACATATATACATATATTAATATATATATGTATATATTAATAAATATATATGAGTCGAGCCCGAACGGACGAGTCGAGCTTTATAAGAGCTTGTTCATGAATATTAATCGAATCGAGCTGAGTTTATACGAGTTTATATCGTTTAATAATCGAAGCCTAATTTCGTGTTTACAAACGGTTCATATAATAACCGATTCGAATACGAGTCGAGCTTAGTCGAGTCGATCCGCGAGTATGTTCACGAGCAGCTCTGTTCGTTTACACCCCTAGCTTTGTTCATGAATTCTTGGAGCGTGGTCGGTACCCTCCATGCCAACTTTTGCATCAGTAGACCTTGAGGCGATATACCATTAAGGAGCGTCGTAAAGGTCAAATTCTCGGGGGCACCTTCCACTTCCAGTCTCTCTCTATTGAACCGCTCTAGATGTTCTTTTTAGATTTTATGATTCCCGCTATTTGAGGGTCATTAGCTACGCGATCGGTCTTTTGCACCTTATGGCTGACATGAATTGTGTGATACATTTTTGCCAATTCTACGAAGCTGTCCACCAAGTTTGAGGGGAGGCTGAACCATTCTCGGGCGTTTTTTATGAGAGTGAGCAGGAAAGCCCTGCATGCTATCTCGCTCGGGGTCCTGTGAAGACCTATGTGGGCCTTGAAAGTCTATATGTGCTCCACAGGGTCTGTGAGGCAAGCATACAAGCGGGGGATTTCGAACTTGTCGAGGAGAGGGTGTCTCATAATTCGCTATGAAAATGGCATGTTGGTTCCTCAAAGTATATCGTCCAGGGCGGGTTGTCTCCCGCCTAGCTGGTGGGTCATTTTGTCGGCATCGAACCCCAAGCTCTTGATACATTGCCATCACGTCGAATTGGTTACTGGGGATTTCTCCATGGCGGTCACCCCTTCCTCACATGACGGTATACTTGAGGGCCCGCTTGGTGTTCTCCTGGTAGTAGTCTTCTAGCCTAAAGGTAGAATCCTCTCCTCCATCTGTTCCTTTGTAGGTTCCATGTTTTGATGTTCTCTACCGCACTGGTCGGGAAGGAGGGCTTGTTTCGCACTAACATCCTAGAGACCATTCCCTTGCTGGTGCTGGAGGGGCATTGGGTGAACGGGTATGCGCGCGGATGGGCCCGTCGCTGCTGCGGCGGCGGATTGGTGACGCGGGGTGCCAGAGCCGCGTTCTGATGTGGGAAAGCATCTATTCACGCTAGCACGGTTTCCAACTGAGCCTGTAGTCGGGCTTCTGTTGGTTCTTGAGGCTCTGGTTGCCTAACAATTGTTGTGGCTCTGGGGTTGGCGGAGGTCCGCGCACCATTTCAACCATCGTTCTCTTTCCCATAAGATTCTTTTGAGGTCGTTGGTATTTCCCTTACTTCTAGTACACTACGCTATCTCTTTTTGGATTTCTTTGAAGGAAGCACAAGGCTAATGACAAAGTTGCTTCCCACAGACAATGCCAAAGTGTTGAGACAATTTTCTGGTAAGGGTATATCTCGGTTTTGGAAGTGCGAGGATAACTCCAAGGGGATATGCGAGACAGAAAATTATGAGGCAAAAGAACTTGTCGGAACGGGCCGGTGGGAGATAACTCTGATGCTTAAGTCAGTGAAGAAGTTCTTAGGGAAAAAGAGGAAACACCACTTGAAGGACAATGGCTCAAATGAATTACCTTTGGTCTTTCTCCTCCTTTTATAGAACAATTCTTTCATTAATGAGCTCAATCCCCTCTGTTCCCACAAATCCCTTGATCTTCGTTGTAAGTTGACGCGGGATAAGGTGTAGTATTTGCAAATAGGTTCGATGACGTCATATGCCCATACTGGGGACCGTTAGTGACGTTATGCAATAGTAAGAAATTGTCACGTATGGTACTTTTTTTGTCATTTAGTGAATCAAAGGGCGGCGAAAAATTTTGTGATGTGTGATTGCGACAGTTGCTTTAAATGCTTGATATTTTGGGGAATCGCATCATGCAGATCGTTGTTTGAGGGAGTCCGCGATCAAGCACTTCTCCAATTAGGAATGCTCGAGCGATCATTTGGTATTTATTTTTCCCAACATATTGCATTGGCCGACAAACTTTGGATTAAGATTGGGAGTCCAACTCTTATCACCAAGTACAATTTGCATAATTTCTTATTAAGTGGGTTGGAACTTTTTTATAATTCAGTCTTTAAAAATGCAATGTATTTCTTAATGTAGGGCCTAGGAATTACCTAAGGCCCATGTCGCCAGCCCATAGCCCAAAAGGATACCAAAGGGCTTAGAATATATATAAACGATAAGGTATTATCTAACACATGACAACCATCTCTCCCTCTCCCTTCTCCTTTCCTCACCTCTCCTCTCCATCTGACTTAACCATCGGAGGGGTCCCACTGGCAAGCGCCAGTGGGCCACTCTAATGGCTTCTCCGCATTTTGCAGGCGGAGCTCCTCCCTGGAAGGCGACCGGAGTCACTGTAGAAAACGGACATCTACAGTTGGCGCCGTCTGTGGGAATCCGACTTCCTTTCCCCATGGATTTCGGATTCCAACGAACAAAAGGCTTCATGCCGGCGACCAGGTCGAGGAACATCTGTCCAAAAGGCCTCATCTCCATCACCGGATTTTGCCTCATCTCCTTCACCAGATTTGGCTTTGGCAACAGCAGATCATCATCCTCCCAAACCAGATCTACGAAGATCTAAGTTCTCTCGCAGCAAACCATTCATCAATAGCAGATCCATCATCCTCCTAGACCAGATTTGCAAAGATCTGATCCCTCAAACAACAAATCTCCGATCATTAATGGCAGATCTACTGTTGAAAGTCCCATGGCGACCACTCTGCGACTCGCATGACGCCACCATCTCAGCCAGGGCAAACTCTGCTTCTGCAATGGCAGATTCGCACTCTCCGATGGCGGGTTCGCATTCTCCCAATGTAGATCTACACTCTCCCGTATCCGATTCCGACCTCTCTGCCTCTCCAGCGCCACCGCCATTGAAGGTCTCGAGCAAAGGTCGGTTCCACCGGCAACCGATGGCAGATCTGCACTCATCTTCGATAGATCGCATTGAAGACGTTTGACCCAACGGTGGAATCGAGAAGTTTAGATCCGCAGAGGATCTGGAGATCCGATCATCTTCAAGGAATTTTGCAGGAGCAGCAGATTGGCAATCTCCCGGTTCAGATCTACATAAATCCAGATCTGTCCATGGCCGCGCCACCAGGGAATATCTCCATCGTGCCAACTCCCCCCCCCCCCCCCCGTGGTTCCAGTTCAACAGATCTCGTCAAGACCTTCCACCCAGCAGGTATGAACTTGGAGTCGAAGCTCCGGCGTTCTTGAAGGCGTCGAAGATCTTGCGGTCGTCGCGGTTGAGGACTAAGAGAGCGCCGAGGGGAATATCGTGGCTCTGATCGCCGTCGCCGAGGAAGAGAAAGCTTTGATCAACGCGCTGGATTTTCAGGCCGTCGAAGCCGGCCAGGGACGTGTCCACTCTGAGGTTGCCGTCGCGCTTCCAGATCTTGTACGTGTCGGAGGGAGCAATTTTTCCGACGAAAGGAATGACCGAGCTCTCGAAGTGGAAGGAGATCTCCATGTAGAAGTCTCGCATACGCCAGAGCACGGCGATGACACGAGGCAGTCTCCGGCGCCACTTGCTCCAGGCGGAGCGGTGGTGCTGTCGGAGCAGAATGAGTGCAATGTCGGAGGTCCGGCGAACGAGGGCCTCCTGGAGGGGGTTCCACCCGGCAGAATTTTGGAGGGAGACGTCAGCGCCGGCGAGGGCAAGGGCGCGGGCGGAGACGGCATCGTTGAGGCGCACGGCATAGTGAACCGGGCTGTGCGTGTAGTCCTCAGGCTTTATCGCCGGAAACGACGTCGTTGTAGTAGTGGAGGACCTCGCCATTGTGAGTACAAAACCAAAAACGTGTGATCTGCTCAGTGGAGTAGGGGGTGTGAGCTCCAAGTGGAAGAACTCATCCTCTGAAACACTAGCCTCCACCGCATTCTTCTTCTTCTCCGTCCGAGGCGGCTGCCGACACCTCGCTGCTACTTGGACACTCTATATTCGACAATTTCCTCCGGAGCCGCTAGATCATTCGGCGCACGGCGCCACCTCAATTGCGCGGCACTGCGACGCACGGAGCGGGTAGCGTGTGATACTCAGCGAGCCGCCGGCGATCTCCATCATGGTCGATGCGATATTCGGTGAAATTGAAACGACGCGTATAGGGAGCCGCCGGTCCAGGTCCATGCAAACGCCACGGAAGAGCGCAAGAGCTACCGGGCGCACTTGAAGTCGGGGGTGGCGTTGGACGTTTTGTGCACCAGGGCACGTGTCCATGGCTGTGATTTAAGCCTGTAAAAGTAAGTTGAAAACTCACCGGCATGTCAGAGGGAGTAGCTTTATTTTAATAAAAGTCATTTGAGGTGTCCTGCTAGTAGCGGTCGTGGGTTCAACGAAATATAGCAATTCCCCTTCTATTATCCAAATTTTAAAAGAATGGTGATAAAAGGTGTTGGCGTTCGTGGAACTTGGCGTCCGTGGAATTTTTCTACATCTACCGAGGGCATACTTTATAATTCCGAGGGCTTCTTCAAGGGCGAAGGCTTGTCCAAATTTTGAGGACTATCATTAAAATTTGAGGGTTTCTCCAAGGGCCGAGGGTCGAGGGCTTCTCCAAATTTCGAGAGCTTCTCCAAATTTCGAGGGCCTATCCACAAATTCAAGAGCTTCCCCAAAAATTTTGAGGGCTATCTCTAAATTCTAAGAGCTTTCTCCAAGGGCCGATGGCCGACGGCTTCCCCAAATTCCGAGGGCTT
>FXXK01000825.1:53623-90051 GCA_900184695.1 Betula pendula | reverse complement strand
AAAAGAGGAGAAAGTCGATTTCTATAAAGCATTAGTCTATATAGCCGATCAGCCTCTTGTCCACATAGTCTTCCCAACACTTTATAATTTGGCCCCATATAAGTTGGGTACTGAGAACCAATGCTTCTCTATAGAAAGCATATGAGGGCTGCAAGGAAAGGGCCAGTCCTCTGGAATCTTGTATCCCATTGGACACACATTCTTCTTAAGGACTGTGTCTTACCAACCACAGTCTCGAAAGGCAACTTTGCATTGCTTGTGCAATTCTTTTTCCAGTTCTTATAAGCTCCCACAATATCTTGCACAATCATGTGCACATCAAATTCTGGAGCTCCATGTAGCGTGGAGATGGGCTAACATGTGGGCAGCCAAATGCCTCTTTGATGTCTCAACGGGATTTGGAACTCAATCCCGTCAATGGAGGAAGACAACATTTTAGGTTGGTCCGTATCAAACATCAGATTTTGGTAAAATAGACGGACAAACTTGGGGTGGTACAGATGATACACCGGCTGGAGGAGTGGCATTAGATGTCACTTTTTTTTTTTGAATTGCCTCCTTGCCCACTTACATCCTCTAATTCTCGAAATTCCTCCCACAATATCAAATCTAGTCTCGGGGTCTAGCTCAAAGCATTGCCACGCAGTAGTCATGTAGGAGCTTCCAGGTGTTAGCGCTCGAGTGGTAGGAGAAGGAAAGCTGCAGGTGCTCAAGCGAGGATTGAGAAGAGCTAGACATTGCCTGGAACTCTAAGAGGATTTTTATCAAACACCTGCTGTGCCAAACGGAAAAAATGCAAGGAAGAAAATTTTGGCACTTCAATCGGATGGGAACAAGAGAAAATCAATGGGAAGAATTTTAATGCAAAAATAATGAAGATTAAAGAAGAAAAAATGAAAAAAAAAATGAGAATACCTAGGTTAGTCAAAGAACGGCGCACATGGTATCGAGCGAAGAAGGAGAAGAATGAAGAATGAGGGGAGCAGAGGGGTTTTAAAGTAGGTCACGTGACTTGCTAACCCGACGGTCTTGAGCGCCAAGATTGGCGCTCGAGCACCAAGCTGATGCTGACTCTCGAAACTGCTTTTTGGCGTGCAAGCACCAAGCTTGCTGCTGGCGCTCGATCCTTGGATGTTGGTGCTCGAGCGCCAGGTTGATGTGGGTGCTTCAATCCCCAGAGTCTAGCGCTTGATCCCTAGTTTCCCAGAAAATCTCTAAGTATAAAAATAAGAGATACTAATAATAAAAAGAATAGAAAGAATATCAACCAAATAAATATATGTATTAATCCAAATAGATGGGATTTATCAAGATCGATAGATTCCACATCTTCAATATGCTCCGAACTCCGGATGTAAGGGTTTCAACCTCTAACCGTTGACCTTAAAATTTGGCCACTCTTTAGGACTCTTTAACTCAACTGCTCCATGAGGGGAAGACTGATACAACAATGAATGGGCATCCCATCTTGATTGAAGCTTACCAGGAAACAAGCTAAGTTTAGAATTGGTATAGTCCATACTTTCTGGTCCGGGACGAAAGTCTTGGGCCGGATGTGCTTATCATGAAATGCCTTAGTCTTATCCTTGTACATCCACGCACCTCGTAAGCCTCGTTTCGCAGCTCTTCAAGCTCGCTCAATTATAGCCTCCGGGGAACTAGCTGATTTTTATATCAAAATTAAAAAGTCTTCACGTTCCACCAGGCCTTGTACTCTAGCTCAACAGGAGATGACACGCTTTGCCATAAACCAAACCGTATGGCGATATGCCAATTGATGTCTTAAAAGCTATACGGTATGCCCACAATGCATCATTAAGTCGCAAGGACCAATCCTTGCGATCTGGCCTAATCGTTTTCTCAGTATTTCGCTTTATTTCTCTCTGTTGGATAATTCCACCTGGCTACTTGTCTGAGGGTGGTAGGGCGTGGCAACCTTGTGAGTGACAGAGTATTTAATGAGTAAGGTTTTCAGAAACCTATTACAGAAATGCTTTCTTCCGTCACTAATGATTGCACGAGGCGTTCCAAAACGACTAAAAATGTTAGATTGAATGAATTTGATAACAAATTTATGATCGTTGGTTCTGGTAGCCACTGCCTCTATCCACTTGGACACATAGTCTACCGCTACTAAAATGTACTTAAATCCGAAAGAGGGCGGAAAAGGTCCCATGAAGTCTATCCCCCACACATCAAATATTTTCACTATCAAGATGGGGTTTAGAGGCATCATGTCCCTTCGGGACAGTGTTTCAAGGCGTTGACATCTATCGCACGCCCTACAAAATTGATTTGCGTCCTTGAATAAGGATGGCCAGTAGAATCCACTTTGCAAGACCTTCGTCGCGGTCTTATTAGCACTAAAATGTCCTCCACAAGCCAATGTGTGGCAAAAGGAGATGACACTCTGAACTTCTCCTTGAGGTACACAGCGGCGAATGATCTGATCGGCACAATACTTGAAGAGCTCAAGATCCTCCCAAAAATAGGATCGGATCTGCTTGAAGAAGCGGTCCCTTGCTTGCTTCGTCCAATGAAAGGGAATTTTACCTATTGCTAGGTAATTAACGATGTCAACGTACCATGGCACCTCCTTTGGAGTAATCTCAAACAGCTGCTCATCCGGGAAGGAATCATGAACTGGAAATGAGAGAAGACTCGATAGAAATGCGGGAAAGATGGTCGACGACAACATTATCAGATCCCTTTTTATCTCTAATTTCCAAATCGAATTCTTGAAGCAAGAGAATCCACCTAATTAAACGGGGCTTTGTTTCCCGTGTAGCCATCAGATGCCTAAGAGCGGCATGGTCAGAGTAAATCACTACCTTGGACCCCAAAAGATAAGAGCGTAATTTGTCCAAGGCAAAAACAACTTCTAGCAACTCTTTCTCTGTAGTTGTGTAATTCACTTGAGCATCCATCAGAGTTTTGTTAGCATAATAAATAGCGAAAGGGAGCTTATCCTCAAGCTATCCCAAAATTGCACCGACAGCATAGTTGGATGCATCACACATTATCTCAAATGGGAGAGACCAATCAGGGGTCTTCATCATAGGGGCTGAGGATAGAAGTGATCGAAGTGTCTCGACTGCCTTAAGACACGCTTTATCAAAATTAAAAGGAGTCTCCTTGGCAAGAAGATTGCACAAGGGTCTTGACATTTTGCTAAAATCCTTGATGAAGCGGCGATAAAAACCGGCATGTCCGAGAAATGAGCGAATTTGTTTCACCGTAGTAGGTGGTGGAAGTGTTGAAATCAGCTCCACTTTTGCTCTGTCAACTTCAAGTCCTCGTTTGGACACTATGTGTCCCAATACAATTCCTTCTTGTACCATGAAATGACTCTTCTCCCAACTCAAAATTAGATTTGTCTCCTTATATCGTTTAAGAACACGAGAAAGGTTACGGAGACAATCATTAAATGAGGGTCCAAAGACAGAGAAATCGTCCATGAACATCTCTAAAAAGTTTTTCACCATGTCTGAGAAAATAGACATCATGCACCTTTGAAAAGTGGCGGGTGCATTACACAACCCAAGGGCATGCGCCTATATGCGAAAGTATCAAAGGGACAGGTGAAGGTCGTCTTCTCTTAATCTTGGGGATCAACGGCAACTTGATTGTATCCTGAATATCCATCCAGGAAGCAATAATAACTCTAGCTGGCAAGACGATCTAGGATTTGATCAATGAATGGCAATGAGAAATGATCCTTCCTAGTTGATGAATTCAGTTTTCAGTAGTCTATGCAGACATGTCACCCCGTGGTCGTGTGTTGAGGAATTAATTCACCTACCGAGTTCTCCACGACAATGATACCTGACTTCTTAGGTACCACCTAAATGGGACTCACCCATTTACTGTCTGAGATGGGCTAAATGATGCCTGCATCCAGCAGTTTCACAACTTCAATCATGACCACATTCCTCATGGTGGGATTCAATCGACGTTGCGCCTCGCGAGAGGGCTTAGCGTTATCCTCCAAATGAATGCGATGCATACAAATGGAGGGGTCAATCTCTTTTAAATCTCCAACACTCCAACCAATCGCCTCCTTATGTTTTTTCAGAACATCCAGTAAACTACTCTCCTGATCTTTTTGTAAATCTGCAGCAATGATGACCGGGAGAGTGTCATTCAGTCTTAAGAAGGCGTACTTAAGCTTCGCAGGAAGCTGTTTTAGCTCAAGTTTCGGTGGGGTGATGAGGGAAGAAACGGAGGATAATGCTTGATGTAAGGGGTAAGGGCTCCTTAGGTACTTTTCAAGGCTGAAAGTCTATTGCGGCCGCAATGTCAAGAAGGGAATTAACCTCGTCAACATATTGCTCCGTGTCGAAGTCCTTTATATCAAAATGAGATAGGCACGCCTCCAACGGGTCATTTATCAAAAAGTGGGGGAGTGAATCTTCTATAGTTTCTTCAATCTGATCCACAAAGAAACACTCGTCTGAATCCGATGAATGTTGAAAAGCATTGAAGATGTTAAACTTCACCTTCATATTCTCAAAAGTTACTTCCATCTCCCCGGTCCTGCAATTGATGCATGCATTAGCCGTAGCTAAGAAAGGACGGCCGAGGATGATGGGAATCAGTTTGGTGGCATCCGGGACAGGTTCTGTATCAGGAACGATGAAGTCTACAGGAAAGTAGAACTTGTCCACTCTGATGATAACATCTTCAACTATCCCACGAGGTTTCTTGACGGATCTATCTGCAAGTTGTAAGACAACTGTCGTGGGTTTCAACTCTTCAAGTCCCAACTGTGTATAAACCGAGAAAGGCAGCAAATTTACACTTGCTCCAAGATCAAGAAGGGCTTTCTCAATGGCATGGTCTCCAATAATACATGAAATGGTAGGAGCACCAGGGTCCTTGATCTTGGTAGGAACGGTATGTTGAATGAGTGAGCTAACCTGCTCGGTTAAGAAAATCTTCTCGGGGCTACGAGTCCTCATCCTACACTTTTGAAGACTTGTTCCTCTTGTTGAAGGGGAAGTTGGAAGTTCGGGAGGGCGAACTTTCAGCGGCTAGGTCTACGATTGCGGCTTTAGAGATTCGGAACCTTGAATTAGAGAAAAGGTCGGCCAGCCGTGATACAGAGCTTTTTGAAGCTCTGAAAAGGCAGGAGGTCTTAAAGGAGAGGTCTTCGGAGTATGACCAACTTCGCTCAGCCGTTGATGCCGGGCAAGCGAAGATCGATGAACTGACCTCTAAAGTTCTCAGGCTCGATATGGTCAAGTCTGAGCTTGGAGGGGAGATGGCCAATCTTTGGGCTAAGCTTGCAAGGGCAACATGAGCAGAGTTTGAATTATCTGGTTGGTCATCATGGCTGCAGGGGATCGTCGACGAACAAAAAGGGCTTATTGTGGGGTTCAAGGGGGAAGTCGCAGATTTGTCTCGAAATCTCTACTCTATAGAGATTGAACGTAACTTCGCACGGAAGGAGCTAAACGATGCCCAGAAACTCCTCACCTTGTTGGAAAACGACAAGATTGTGGCATTAGAGAAGAAAAATGCTGACCTTTGAACACAAGAAAAATTTGCCACTGACATGGCGCATCGCCAGATGTTGAAGTATCGCGAGGCGACTGAGAGGGCGAGAAGGTACAAGTACCAGCTTGATGTAGTTCATAGAGTTAGAAACCGCACTTGGATCCACGGATTTGAGTGGGGGTTGGAGACTTTTCGGGCAATTGCGATGAACGAGAGATTGCGAGACAAAGTACCCACTATCACCATCTGCAACATTGAGCCCGACCCTTAAGCCTTGAGCGAACTTAAAATGATTGGGGTAGAAGAGTTGCCAAACGCTCGTGGATTGTGGACTATTCCGCCACCCATAGAGGTACTTCGTCCAGCAGTTGGAGGTGAAGTTGGAGTCGGACTTAGCGATGCGGCCGAAATCGGACTTAGTGATGCGGCTGGCGTTGAAGCCGGAGTTGGACCTAGTGATAGCGGGAGTGTTCCCCTTCATAGTTGTATATAATACTCATTGTACGAACTTTTATTTTATAATAGAAACCGACGTACCATTATCTTTGCATTTCGGCTGCTTGTGTCAATTTGGGCTTTGAATTGGTAGGGCCCATTAAGAATGGTCGGTCCAGATCTTCGTAATAGGGCCTTACTTTTCTCTCTTTTTTAATGGTGGGGCTAAGTCTAAATCTTATAATGAGGTTCTTTGACTCTGTCCCACTATTTGACTTCGTTTCATTTTTTGTCCTTAAGTCTTGGGCAATGTGTTCGAAATATTGTCCAGGTACTTTCGTACTTTACCAGGACGGGACTTTGCTTTGTTATCCCATTTTGGGAATTTGAAGGGTCTCATTCTAGGGCATCGGTAATGGCAGGCTGTGCAGCAAATGATGGTGGAGTTCTTTAAGAGGCGCACCTGTTGGGTTTTCCAAGTCTAACTCGCTTATTTAAGGGGGTGCTATGTGTACTGTTTCTTCACCATCATTTTTCATTCTTCTTTCGATACAAGTGCTTTTTCTTTCTTTTTGCCTTCAACACCTTATACTATGGATGTGGTGCACGCCGAAGAGGACCTCAAAGGGTTCCTGCCCCCCAACCTCCGCCTGGCTCTTGTCAGAGCAATCGGCTTCGAGACCGAGTTGGGGTTGCTAGGGCCAACCCCCCGGCGCCGATTCGAAGAATTGTGATTTCAGACTCCTCGTCTCTTAATCGCTTTTCAGAGTCTTCCGGTCACTCCAACAGCGATCCTGAATTCATCCCGGGCATGGTGCCCGGCCCTTCAGAAGAGGAGGAAGCAAAGGCTCCTCCGAACCCGGCAAGGGAGGAGGAGTATCCTTCCGTCGACGCCGGCGGTGATAGGGTCGTGGAGGACGATGATGGTCCTCCTTCTCCTGACATGGGCAGAATGTTTTGCTCGGTGGAGCATAGGGAGACCACTTTCTCGATGGCGGGGCCCAGCAGGGAGCGGGAGGCGCCCAACCAAGCAAGGGCCCATGACTTCTACTAGGGAAGAAGGCTCAGTTGCTTGGAGAACTGAGTGGTCTACCTGGAAGCGGAGATTAGCCGCCTTTAAGGGAAACTCGCTCCACTGCGCGAGAAGTTGCGCACTCGGCGCATGGCATTGGGGTTCGAGTTTGGGTTGAAGGTCTACATCCCTGGCAGTGACACTTCTTTTGACGAGGACTAAGACAGAAGTTGTGTTCCTGCTTCACTCTCTTCTCCTTCGTCTTTTCTCTCTTTTTTTTTTGTAAGTGTCGGTGGCCCATAGCTTGTTCATGTTGTTGCCCCTGTTTAGGCATTTCTTTTGTTTTTGTTGTTTTGAAAGGAAGACCTTTGGGCCTTTTCCTCTTGTTTACTAATTTTGCCTTGTATCTTCCCCCCCTTTTTGAAATGAAACGAGCTATTATGATGTTTTAGCTTCAATAATTACCGTGCGAACGCGACATTCACTGACGCTATTAAGGGCAGTATAAAAACGACAAGGTTTTTGCTTTACCTTGTTTTGCCCATACGTGCTGTAGCTAGGCTCAGTTGACTTGCTCGCTTTGTTTTGAGAATCCTTTGTCGCTGATGTGCTAGATTTGCGCGCTAAAAGGGTACCGAACTTCTACGGCTAGAACATTGGCCTTTGTTTTATAAGTTTTCGGCTTCAGTTCGGCATATCAGGTTCGGCATGTCAAGGGGTCGGTGACCTCAATGACGAAACACTGATATGTTTGATCTCACGTTCGGCATGTCAAGGGGTCGGTGATCCCAATGACGGAATGATGATGTTTTTGATCTCACATTCGGCATGTCAAGGGGTCGATGACCTCAATGACGGAACGCTGATGTTTTTGATCTCACGTTCGGCATGTCAAGGGGTCGGTGACCTCAATAACGGAACGATGATCTTTTTGATCTCACGGCTTGGGGGAGAAAGAGTGCATCTGGTCCTCATCATGCTAGCTCGCGTTCATGTACATACAGAGGGGAAAGGAAAACAAGTTTTCATTAGTGAATAAAATACAACTTTGAAAGTATAAGAGATTACTGATAGTATCTCTTTAAGTGCTCCGCATTCCAGGGGTGGGGCAGTCTCCTTCCCTCCGAAGTCTCAATATGATAAGTACCAAGTCGATTGCACTCTATGACCCTGTAGGCCCTTCCCAATTTGGAGCCAGCTTTCCATCTGTGTGGTCCTTCATCACCAAGGTCACCTTCCTGAGTACCCAGTCGCCAATTTTAAACTTTCGGGGCTTGACTCTTCGGTTGAAATATTGGGCTACTTTCTGACGATACTTCTCAGGCTGCTTTGGGCCCTTCTTCGAATTTTTCCCCTGATTGGAAGCCCCTTCTCCTTTACGGAATTCCTTCTTCTTGATCTGCTCCTTGGGCTTCGCTTCTCTTTTGGCATACATTCTCATCATCTCTTCTTGACTGATAAATTCTTCAGCTTTCTCCATAAACTCCTGCAGGGTCGTTGGAGTCTTTTTTGCCAATTCGAGGACAAAGGGGCTCTTATGCCAGAGCCCATGGATGGCTGCGGTTAAGACTAAACTCTTCGACATATCTTCCGCCTCCACTCTCTCTTTATTAAACCTTTGAAGATAATCTTTGAGGGACTCGATTACTCCTTGCCTCAGTGAAAGCATATACTGTAGCGTGTTCTTGCGTTTCTTTGACGCAAGAACTGCATGAGGAAGGTCTTTGCTAAGTCCTCAAAACTATCTATGGAGTTAGTAGGTAACCCCCCAAACCACTCCTGAGCATTGCCTTACAAAGTGAGGGAAAACGCGCAACAGGCTATCTCGTCCGTTGTTGCATGTAGGTCTATATGGGCCTTATACGACTTCAAGTGGCCGATGGATCACCCGTCCCGTCATAAGGCTTAATGGGAGAGACTTTAAATCTCCCAGGAACGGGATGACTTATGATACGTGGAGTGAAGGCTGAGTGTGCATGTTGGATAATAGAATCAACCGTGGACGGTTTTCCTCCCATATCTCGAAGCACCACGTCATACTTGGCCTCTAAACTCCTAATTAGGGCATGGACATCTCCTTGTAGAGTTGGAGGGATAGCCTAATAATATCCTGCCTCGGGGTTTTGACGGTTCCCCCCTTCGAAGTTCAAACGGCATTCGGCACCTTCTCCTAGGTGAGGCTCATCCTGGGAGTGGTGGCGGCGGCGCCGTCTGTTGTTTGCACGGTCTCCACCCGAACCTTCAGGCGGGCGTTGATCGCTCGCTTGCACTTGCTCACGTCCTTCCCGCCGGACTGGCTCTTCCCTGAGGAAACTTCCTCCTGCTGCTCGGCGGTCGCCACCGCGATAACTCTCTACTTGTAGGCCTTCACCACCTACGTATTCCTCTTCGTCGGGGCTCGTTTCATCGTCGTCATCTTCAAAGAACTCCTGTCCTTCTACATGCATCTGCCCATGAGGGCTGGGGTAAAGCTGGCGAGTGAGAGATGTGTTCCGACGCTTAAGAGCCTCTATCTCTCTAGCCATGCATTGCATTTGAGTTTCTAAAGTTTGGGAGGTGGTTATCTCCGGCGGAGTCTAGAAACTGGTGGATTTTCCTTTGTCTATGTAAGGGATCTCCGGAACAAAGGTCCCAGGCTCTTCGCTCTCCCTGTTTATCGAGGAGACCTTGCGGAGTATCCTCGATGTTCATAACTGTCGGATTAGTTTGTAGTAAGAACGAAATCGTTCCCACAGACGGCGCCAAACTGTTAGGACAGTTTCCGAATCTGAAGTCACGTGGGCCTGCAAACAGAAAAGGATTAGACACAAGAGCTTGCCGAAGGTTGCCGGTGGGGGATAGCTCCGATGCCTAAGTCAGTTTGGTCTAGAGAATTGATCTCAACAAAGATGACTTAGAATATATTCTGTTATTGAGTTACTTAGCTTACAACCGAGCTTTTCCTCCCTTTTATATAGTGGAGGATTCCCTAAGACCATTTAATGAACCTTTACCGTAGGGCTCTAGACTACCCCCTTTTTCCCTCCAAGTCCATGCTGGCCATTAAAAACCTTGCCACGTGTCCTGTGGATGTTGGTCCATGACACTTGTACCTTAGCCTTTAGGTCACGTCAATCACATCCCTGGAGCTGATGTGCCTTGAAAATATGTAAGAGTGGGACTTGAGGTTGGTCGCCTTAGATGCGAGCCTTAATGAACCTTGTCCCTCCTTCATCAAGGTTTATTACGACTTTCCTTTGAAGGACCAAACTTGAGTAGTCACAGCTTTTGGTAGAGCTAACCGAACCGTGCAACTTTGGTCACCCATAATGCGAATTTAGGCCCTTTTCATGCAAGTAGGTCTGTCGGGCAGAACTTGGGCCTGTACCTTTTTCAAGCCCAATTCCCAACAAAAGTAATAAGTAAAAAAATGAATAAATAGATGTAATAGGATTTAATGAAATTCTTAGCTAATGAAAAGATTAAATTAAATTATAGTATTTGCCAGTAACGTGTTCACATCTGCAGCCTACAAGAACTGTAAGTATAAATTATTTACTGAGGAATGATACTGATTTTCATAATATAATGATTGCAGATTTATTTATTGATTGCTTAAAATAGTTTGCGTGTGATTGATGCATATTGTGACTAATAAATATGTTAATAACAAAGCTGGTAAGTAGCAGAGGGTGATGACTGTCAGTTGGACCTTAGGCTCCTATGAAAGATTTAATAATAATAAGACTGGGACCATAAGCTTCCAGTAACAAACAAATAAGCTTTATATAGAGGGAGTGTCGACTCCAAAAATATCTATTAACTAAGTGTCGGCTCTTCACGAGTGGAGTGAAATAAAAGAAATAAGACTTTGCATTTAAAACGGTCATTTCATCTTATTATTGTTTTATTGCTTTAGACGTATATTTATTTATGTGTTCCTTGTGATGGGTTGTGGAATATATATATATATATATATGGCAAAAGTTATATTATTTATTAGCTCTTCATATGTTTATCTTATCAGCTGTGTTAAATGATTTATGTTCGGAAATCTCTTTAACTAATTTTATAATCATGTAAATATGTTATTTTCATTAGTGTGATAACTAATGAAATAAGTAATCCTTATATTTATGAAACAGTTGACTCGCTTAATTACCCATGTCATTGTGGTAATATCCACAATTNATATGTTTATCTTATCAGCTGTGTTAAATGATTTATGTTCGGAAATCTCTTTAACTAATTTTATAATCATGTAAATATGTTATTTTCATTAGTGTGATAACTAATGAAATAAGTAATCCTTATATTTATGAAACAGTTGACTCGCTTAATTACCCATGTCATTGTGGTAATATCCACAATTACATAGATGAATGTGCAGAAATGAAGGAGAAAAGATCAGGATGGTCAAAGTTATTATGCCGATCCTGATATATATAGATGAAGCTATCTTTTGCCTCTTTATTATGATAGACTACCTTGTTTAGTCTATCTGTTGTTATATATATATAAGAATTATGAATGCGTCTTCCTTTATTTTGTATTGTAACATTATTATAGTTACATTTGTAAAAGTGCCGCGTGTGGCACATATGTTATCGCTTTAGTTTGTATTTAATATGTAAGAACATCATGTTTATATTTATTTATCTTGAGGTATTTTAGATTACTCTAAAGTGTCATGTGAGGATCATCATTCTCATTAATAAAAATTAAAAGATAAAAAAAAAGTTGTACTTATATATATATATATATATATATATATATTCCGCTATGAGAATTTATTATCTCTGATGTAATAATGTCACGTGGTTAATTAAACAATATTACTTACGCCATATAATAAAAGGCGGGGCGTTACACACACCATGCTAGATTGTGATGCTACAAGGCAACCCCCTCTACCACGCAGGAGTCTCTCCTTTTCGAGATAATAAGCACTCTTTACTGAAAAGACACTGTTCGAATTCCAATCCACATCAGTTTATCTTGTTGGCCATGGGGGCTCAAAGCCAAACTGCAAATCCTTGTGGCTTCCTCTGGCCTAAAGAAATCATGAATTAAAGGGATGTTCCATGATTTCGTGTCAGCATCAATGAGCTCGCTGACCCAGGCCTTTGGGTGCAAAACTCTAACCGAAGATTGTATCGCATATGAGACAAGACAGAGAATCCATTTGTCTTCTCATATTTTAATCAATTCTCCATTTTCTACTCTCCATACTAAACCCTCCTTAAGGAGGTTCCGTGAGTTGAAGATACTTTGCCATGCGTAGGACAGCCAAGCTCCCATATGTGCCTCCAAGAAATCATGATGTGGATAATACTTTCTTTCATAATTTGGGCCACCAGTGAATCTTGGTGGTAAAGGAGACGTCATCCTTGTTTAGCTAGCATTGCCAGATTAAAGCACTCCATGTTCCGAAAACCCAACCCACCTTGCTATTTAGACAACCTCATTCTGTCCTAGCTCATCCATAACATCTTAGCGTCATTCTCCCTGTGGCCCAAATAGAACTTGTTCATCAGAGCATTTAGATCTTGACACAATTTTCAGTAGCTGAAGACACTCATGCTATAAGTGGGCATTGCCTGGGTGACAGCCTTGATAAGAATCTCTTTACCCGTTTGTGACAAAAACTTTTTCTTCCATCCACTCAATCTAGTTCTAACTCGCCCCTTGATACTGGCAAAGGTTCGGATTTTGGCTCGCCCCACAAGTGCCGGAAGACTCCAAGTACTTTTCATAGTGGGTTGTAATTTTAGTCACTTATAATGGGTTGGTATTTTAGTTACAAGAGCTTGTCAGGCCCATAAGTTTAACAGGACCTTATTTCATATATTGCATTGTTGAGTTTAATTTTGAGTGGTTTTTATAAAAGAAGAAACTTCTTCCTTTTCTTCTATATACGTACTATCCTTATTATTACCCGTATTATTAATAATATTGAGTGGTTTTTATAAAAGAAGAAACTTCTTTCTTGTTTCTTCTATATACGTACTATCCTTATTATTACCCGTATTATTAATAATATTGAGTGGTTTTTATAAAAGAAGAAACTTCTTCCTTGTTTCTTCTATATACGTACTATCCTTATTATTACCATTATTATTAATAATAATTAACCCTTATTATTACCTCTATATACGTACTATCCTAGTTCTCTCCATGTTTATTTTTACTTCTTTTTTTAAAGAAAAAAAAAATTAAAATTTTAGTATTTATTTGAGCAGGATATTACAATATTCTTTGTGGCTTGCTGGGGACATACATCTTGTTGAGGATGGTGGTACCGCCGTTGGTGATGATGACCTCGTTGGATGCCGATGGCGTCATCTTGTCCATGCTCCAAGGGCCCAGGCTACTGCTGGAGGTGGGGTTGAGTTCGCCGGTGGTGGGTGTTGCTGGTTAGCCAACTATATTTAAAAAAAAAAAAATTATATATACTCTTAATCTTTTTTTTTTCTTTTTTGACAAAAAATGTATATTAAGGTTTCTATACTTGTGTGATAATTAACCAAACTTGTTAATAGGATTACTTATTTCATCTTAACTTCCTTCTTCTCAATAATAATATTTCTCGTCACTGCCTGGCCTATACAGCAAAGATATAAGTCTTTTAACATATTATCTTAAAAGAAGATACACATCAAGGGATTAATGCGGTGACTTCTATAGGTCCTAACTAGAGTAGATTTGGACAACTTGTAAAGGACACTTGTATATTCATTAATTCGCTGCCTAGTTGGCGGGTCACTCATATTAATAGAGTTGCAAACTCTGTGGCATATGGCTTAGCTAAGGCTGCCGTTAAACATGTCGTAGACCACGTTTAGACAAAAGAAATTTCTATTTATATCTGTTATGTTAGAGCAATATGTTCTATTTTCTTGATTGACAAATGAAAGTACTTATTATTTTTTTTAAAAAAATAATAATAATAACCATTTATTTTTGTCATGTAAAATAGTCATTTCGCATATCAAATATATCCTTACAGTCTTTCTTTTGTTGGTTATATATTTAAGATCTTTTTTTTCTTATAAGTAGAAAAAAAAAAATTTTGGAAAACGAATATATAAGACCTGTTCTTCTGAATGAGATCATCTTTGTACAAAGTCGAGTTAAAGGTACGTAGTATGGTTAGGTTTTCATTAAGCAAGGACACTAACTACGTACCCATTCTTAACAAATTGGGTGAACCTAACGCCATTCTCTTAGCCATCTGTTTACAGAAACAAAGGAATTTATGTGGTTATATTATATTATGCAGGACCCTTGGATTGTACGTATATATATGGATAAATCTTATTATTCAATGAATTCACTATTTATTTATTTATACTAAAATCCAAAATTTTGCTCAACAAATTTAACCATACGATAATATTGTAGTCCAACTCCGGTAATAATCTCGACAAAGGCAGCCATTTTATGGGCCACACCACTTTCTTTAGGAAAAAATTAAAAAAAAAAAAAAAAATGATGCCCACCCAAACTCATGGAGCGTAAAAAGCACTACCCTTCACAAAATTTTATAAGCAAATGTCGACAGTCATTATGTTTTGGCTTATCAAATCTTCGTAACCCTTTGATTATTTCATGTTTTGATCAGAATACAAAAAATAATGAATATATGACCAAAATTAATTTCCTTCTTTCCTTAATAAAACAGAAAAAAAAAAAAAAAAAAACAAGAGTGGACCCATATAGCATCTTTGGTTTCATTTTTTTTTATTATTTGTTTGCGCTAGGATTTTCTATTAACTTTTTTTTTTTCTTCTTCTTTTCTAGGAAAGCAATGAGGAATGAATGGAAATACTGCATAATTGGGGAAGATCAATTAACATCATGATTTTGTCGGGAAAGAAATTATAGGAAAACAACTCATGCAAAGCGGCCCTCTAATAAACAATTTTAACACAGTTTATTCTATTCTTTACAAAATTTCAGTTTGCTAGTAAAAGAAACTTGTAAGGAGCATATATATGTTTGTTTAATTTGTTTTGGATGGTAGTTTATATTTTTGGTAAAAAAAAAAAAAGACATAAATGTGAACATTATTTTTATATTTTTAGCTGTTTTGTGTTTTGAGTTTTTTTTTCTTTTTTGTTAATATTTCTATTTTAAGAAAAAATTTAATTTTAACAAACATTAGTAAATGCTTTTGGCATTATGTTGAAATGGTACAAATTTCCTATAATTTGACTTGTAAGAAAATTCTTCTAATCAAGGATGCAAATTTCTTAGGCTGTATGAATTATTTCAGTCCAGTTTTTAAAAGTATTATGTGTTCATTAAACATATGAAAAATACTTTATTTATTTATTAATGCTGTTAAAAAATATGAGAGAAGTACATTCTATTAAAAAAAATATATAATTTTCATATACTAAGTGTTCGTTTGAGTTTACGATTTCAAAAAATGTGCGTTTTGAAAACGTGATTTTTAATAACGTAGTTAAATATTTGGCAAAATCAAAATTTGACTTTTAAAATTGCAGTCAGCCTAAAATTATGCGTTTTTAAAAAAACACATTCTTACCTGTAATTTGAAAATACATATTTTTTACTTTTAAAGACTGTGTTAGAGAAATTAGTCTATATTTAAAGAAATTGAAAAATGATATAAAAATAAAAACTGTGGGAACAGAAGGGGAGGGGGGGTCGGAAGGAGACGCGGTTGAGCAGCGCGTGGAGAGAGGAAGCGGTGGGCTTGGGGTCCTTGAAAAGTTTTATTAGGTTGTGGATGGGATGATTCCTTCCTCGTCTACTACTCCACCGTCCGTGCCTTGCTTCCCTTGCATCATCACCACATTTGCAAAAGTCTCCGTCGGATAGACCGCACAGAGGCCGATACACAAAGAAACGAACACACAAATTATACATAAATCTTAAAGCAGAAACAAAAATACGAACTATTAAATTAATCTCTCTCTCTCTCTCTCTCTCTCTCTCTCTCGCTATATCTATCTCTCTCTCTCTTTCCTTCTGTTAATTGTCTGAGAAGGTTCTGTTCCTGTTCTTGTTGGCATATCTCTACCTCAGAGAGACTCTCTCCGTCTCTCTCGCTCGAGTCGCACTTTCTCGAGGTTCGTTTCCATTCTCTCAATTCCTCTCCGTTTGATTTCGTCCTTGTGTTTTTGATTTTTCAGCACTTGTTTATTTTGTTGCTGTTGTTTGTGTGATTATGATTGTAGCGATGTTTTCTCGGCATCGAGTTGAAGCGGATTTAAGCTTAGGGAGCGTTATATTGTAGAGATCGTAGCCAATTGGGCCTGGGAGTTTTTGTAATTCGGAAATTAGGGTTTTTCGAGGTTTGTTTTCTACGCTCAATTCCTATCTGATTGTATATTTAGTGTTTGCGCTGTTGATTTTCGTTGTGGAAGAATTCTGTGATGCCGTTAGTTGTTTTCGCTCAATTTCGTTGCTCTTGTTTCTGTTTTTCCGATCCTAAGCGATGTTTTCAGTAGCGAATTGTAGGTTGTAGGATAGAAATGATAGCCAATTGGAGTTTCTTGTAATTCAGAGATTATGGTTATTTATATTGCTGTTTGTGTTTTATTCTAGTATTCGTCGAATTCACTGTGATTTTATGCATCATTTGCTTCATTTTTCTCTTTCAGTTTCTATTATCTATTTGAATTAATTTTGGGGAAATGAATTCAGACTTGTGCTCGATTTTTCTCTTGTATCTGTTACTAATCATATTTTTGCGTTGTTTTGTATGAGGCACTTCTCCCCCCCACTCCCACTCCCAATTTTTTTTTTTTTTCCAGCTCTTGTTTCTGCTTTTGTGATCCGGGCAATGTATTTTGGCAGAAAATCATAGCCAAATAGAACTCACCGTGTAGTAGTGTGAAAATGATAGCAAATTGGACTTAAAAGGGTTTTGTAATTTGAGATTGGGGTTATTGATAGGGTTGTATGTGCTTTATTGAGGTTTTAAAACAAACACCCTTTATATAATGCAGGATTTGCTTTATCTGCTGATTTTATTTATATTTGTGTTCATTGAATTAAATTTTTGGAATGAATTCTGCGCATTGTATTTTATGCATCAAATGCTTTATTTGCTGGTACTGTTTGTTTCTTTCTCTTTTTGAACTAAAAGTCAGGCTTTACGCTCAATTTTTGTTTCTAATATGATTGTTGTACCAAATTGCAGGCAATTGAGCTGATATCGAGAAATTAGCATTTTTTATATCCTATAATTGTATCTGTTGCTCTTGTTTCTATTTCTACTTTTCTATCAATGTTTCTTACCAGTGATTTGAAGCTGGGAGTCATTTAGTGTGGAAATTATTGTGAATTGAACCTGAGACAGTTCTAATTCAGGATTTGTAGTTATCCATGAGTTTGTGGTAAAAGTGTGCTATATGGTTTTTAAAAAGGAAGCAGGCTTTCCCATGGAGGAGTATCTGGCAAACTAAAGCACCTCCTGGGGTTGCTTTTCTATGTGGACTCAAGCTTGGGATAAACATCTAAACAATGGACAATCTTAGGAAAGGGAATATAGTGCCTTGTGGTGGTGTTGTAGTGGAGAATTAGTAAATCATCTTCTCCTTCATTGTTCTGTTGGTAGAGAATTACTTTAAGTCATCTTTTCTCTTTTTGGAGTGACATGGCATATGCCTAAGAATGTGGGTTGAGCTATTGGTTTTTTGGAATGGTAGGTTCTACAGGTGTTGGATCGGTATGATGAGGATGGTATTCCACCCATCTTATGTCATGTTTCATGGACAGAGATGTATTCTCATAGTTTGAGGATTGTTAGATTTCTATGTTGGGTTTTAGTTTATGTTTCTGAGATTTCTGTGCGATTGGATGGCTGCAACTGATTGTTTAATGCTCACATCTTTGATCTCTTGAATTTTAGAACTTAGGTTCCATTTTCTCCCTGGGTTTGTGGCATTTCTCTCAAATACATCCCGTGTGTTAGTTCCTTTTTGCACTTTTCTTAATGAACTTGTACTTTACAAAAGGACAAAAAAAAACTGAGGTCATCAATAGGGTCGCATGTTTTATTTTGTTTACTTATAAATTTTTTTTTTTTTTTCTGGTTCTGTTGCTAAAACTTCATAATAAAGAATTCAGGCGTTATGTTGAATTTTTGCTTTCCTTTTGGTCTCTAATATGATCAATGCAGTGTTATACAAAAACAAATTGAAACAGAATTGGAGAAATCTGGAGTTTTGATCATTTTTAGTAGTATATTGGAATTATGTTTCTTTGGATAGTTTGTTCAACTTTTCAGATTATTGCTTTTGATTTGTGATTTATAGGACTGTTGGGGATGGGTAATAAGCTTGGGAGGAGAAGACAAGTGGTAGATGAGAAGTACACCAAACCGCAAGGACTGTACAATCATAAGGATGTAGATCATAAGAAGCTTCGGAAGCTAATACTTGAATCTAAGCTTGCTCCATGCTATCCTGGAGATGAAGAATGCACTTGCGATCATGAAGAGTGTCCAATTTGCTTTCTGGTTAGAAAATTTAAGTTTAATGTCTCTATATGCTCCAGTTTTGCAGACAATGTAAATAGTTGTTTTTCAGATGGCTTTTTGGGATCTGGTAAACAGAAAACTTAAGATTTCACTACTTGTTTTTTATTTGGATCTATAAGTGATCGCTCCAAAAATCCATGGCCACCCAATGTATTTATTCATTTTTCTGTTCTTTAATTAGTGTTTTTTCTTTTTGGTATGTACTGGAGTTCTATATGTTGCTTTTCTAATTATCCGTTGGCTTTTCTTTTTCCTTGATTAGTATTATCCGAGTCTTAACCGGTCAAGATGTTGCATGAAAAGCATCTGCACAGGTGATTATTCAGCAATTTTCACAAATTATAAGTGCAGTTACTAGAATATGCATGCGATTTGACTTGTCTTCTTTGAATCAGAGTGTTTTCTACAGATGAAAGTTCCCAATTCAACTCGTCCTACACAGTATCCTTCATAATCAATAAATGCCTCTTTCTCTTTCAGTTCCTATTCTATTGTATTACTTAACAGTTGTGAGGTGTCCTTTCTGCAAAACTGCAAATTATGCTGTGGAGTATCGAGGTGTGAAAACGAAGGAAGAAAAGGGTTTGGAGCAGATTGTAAGACTTGACTTGCATCACTTAACTTCATTTTATTTTGGTTTGATTCCTCTAGTATTGTTGCTTACAGAATTGGTTTTGAATGTCACTTGTATGATTTGAAATTATGCAGGAAGAGCAACGCGTTATAGAAGCAAAAATTAGGATCCAGCAGCAGGAACTTCAGGATGATCATGACAGAATGGTGAAAAGGCAAGAAGTCAGCTGTTCAAGTGGAAATATGGCACATGTGGAAGTTGAATATAGCTCAGTAGCAGGTATCTTTTCGATTCTTTGCTCTGTATGTACCTTAAGGTTCGATATATTATGATTAGATAATTAGTATGTCTTATTTTCTTTTCCATTCTTTGCAGTTCCATCTTCTAGGTCTCCTGTCGAAAGTGAGGAAATTGTTGCTTCTTTGGACTCATCTCCTTCCCCAATGATTAGAGCACCTCCAGCCCCGCCCCCACACCCACCTCTTAGGACATACCGGTATGCAGTGTTCTTGGTTGGAATGTCACATTCTGTGTTTGTATGCTATTTGCATTCCTTATATTGTTCATCGAATTATTAAATGAATAATTAAATCAATGCCAATGAAAAAGAAAAACTAAGAGGGAAATTTGAGATTGCCTACTGCTTAAAAATGTCTGAAATAACATTATTTCCTTCTCCATGATTCAAAATAGTTGACTGTTCCTGTTTTTATGATCTATTAATGTTTCATAGTTTTGGACGGGATGGTATCTAGTGTCCTCATCAGAGAATGATAATTTTTTAGATAGAATGTACTTGCATCTGGATGAAAACGAAAGATTGTTGTCTCTGATAGTTTTTTTTTTTAATCTCTGGAAATGTTTTTTTTGATAGTTTTTTCTCTGGAAATGTTCCTATGGCTGCAAAGGTTATGGAGGATTCAAGCCTGTATTTCCAGATATTCCATATCAAATTTCATCTCATGCCAGTTATTTTAAATAGATGACACGGTTAGCGTTCTTAAGTTGTGATTCATGTGGTGTGCTCCACTATATCTTTATTGGTCAACTTTATGAGAATAGAGGTCAAGTGGGGGCGGTATGCATGCTTATAAATTTCAATTGGAGGTTGAAAGGTGTCCTATTAGTGGAAAAAGATGAGGGACAGGAAGCGATAAAAACTGTGGCATAATACGATTGCCATTAGAAAGTCTTTGCTTTCTGAGAAAAAAGTAATAGCGGGTTTGGCAGCATACTAGCTTGCTTGTTTTTGAAGGAAAATTTGAAAAATATTAGTTTAGGACTGATCCCTTAGAAATTCATCTCAATAAGGAGCCTTATGCTTGAGTTTGAATAGCTGAAGTGAAACCTTATGCTTTTTCTTAAATGGAAGACTTCAGATTGCGTAACAAGCTTAATAAGAATAGCTCTGCAGTGATTTGCTTGTTTCTCAGATTGCATGATCTGTAATCTGGTGGTAGACCTCAAAGAACAGTGATGCATAAGCTTCTTCTCCTTTTTTCCCTTTTTACTGTGTTATATTAAGCATAATGGAATGCAACCTAATAGGATATAAGTTTTTGGGCAAGAGGGGCAATGGCTGTAACATCAAGATTATCTATGTGAATACAAAAACAAATGTGTCCTTTTTTTTTTTTATAAGTAAAATATCATTAAAAGTGCAAAGTGCAACCTTGGTACACAAGAAGTATACAAGAGTCACGACTGATTAGGTGTTGAAAAAAGTACAAAAAAGTCATTAAAGCTTATCACTAAGGGAGCTAAATTAGCTGTCCAAGAAAAGAGAGAAAAAAAGAAAAAGGACTTGAGCTCCTCAAGCGTCCTTTCATGATCCTCAAAAGTTATGTCGTTCTGCTCCCTACACAAGCACCACAAAAGGCAAGAAGACACTTATCTTTCAAACGACAGCATTTCGAGAATGCTCACCTGTCCTCCAACAAGCGAATAAGTCGACCACCTGAAGAGGCATAACCCAAGACAACCTAAAACGGTTGAAAATAGCAATCCATAAGTCTCAGGCATCTCACAATGAATGAGTAGATGTGTCCTTTATAAATGTGATCTCATTTGATGTTTGATATTGGGGTTTTCAGCAATTCTTTATTGTGGAATATTTCCCAATAGTAGGACTTGCCTCTAATTAATGAAAATACAAACTGGCTGTGAAGTTACTTTAAACTAAAAGTCTCAAATAAATAGACTTGAAATACAAAGCACTACCTTGCATATTTTAGATGTAAAAAGAGGATATTGGAGGAGATTAAGTAATAGGGAAGTTATGCCTCAATGGATGGATTGCTGAGCCCATAACTAGCATAAGATATTTCTTTGTCGGATGTCTTGTAATCTGTTTAGTTGTTTAAAGAACCTTGTATATGATATGATCATGTTAGAAATAAAATGAAAGATGTGCAATTCAAACTTGTTATCTAGAATGGGGATTTGACATTTATTTGTGTTGGTTTTGCTAACCCATATGCAATTATGCTTGTTGTGCTCAATGCTGAGCATCTCCATGTGATGACTTTATAAAATTTGTGACAAGAAGTTGCATTTAAGGTACTTTTGAATATTAGTTGGCATTTCTAGTGAACATGAGTGCATGTCTGTTACATGCTTGGTGTGATTATGACAATTTTTAGTTTCACTTCGCTGCACAGTAATTTGATTTTTTAGGCATGGGTTTTTGGATATGCCACATCATAATTTGCTGTTTAGTTTGTTTATTTGAGACTTCCAAATCTTCATCCAGTGGTACTGGTTTATTTGATGCTGCGAATTCTTATTTTTGGATGAATAATTTTCATGGCTCTTTGTAATTTATATATCAAATAATGGAATTGCAGGGATGACGATTTTGACGTGGATCTTGAGGACATAATGGTCATGGAAGCAATTTGGCTTTCCATCCAGGTATATTAATTAACTCATGATTTATATTTGAAAGAATTTTGGCTTAATTGTTGTTTGATATAAGTAAATAATATGTTAATGTAAAAAGAGCCAACTAAGTGCACAGGATATGAACACGACGGTCCCCCTTAAAGGATTACATTTGTAAAATCAGAAAGCCAAGAAAATCAAGGAAAGAATTGAAATCTGTTTCAATCTGTGCTCTGAGAGATATGGAAACCTGTTTTTTAATAACTGTTTGTATGGAGACTTGTGTGCTGTACAATTGAAATGCTGTTTGGTTTTGGACTACTTGAGTGTTCTTATATTAAAATAGTAAGAAAAATTAAGTGCTTCCACAAGGACCTGGCAATTGCTGCAAGTATTGATTGGCTCTAAGAATTGATTTCTTGAACATGATACTATTGAGAAGTTCGGGTGCAATAAAGAGTTATGATCTGTGACTTTTACTTGAGATTTCACTGTTCCGTTTGCGTCAATGTGTTGCAATTGTACTTGTGCTCTTATGTGTTGCATTAAAGAGTTATTGCCTATTAACTTTGTGAAGTGTACTGGTGCAGAATGGTCTATGCACAACCAGAATGTGGGGTAGGCAATTTGGCATTACATTTTGGATCAGCTGTTATTTTTGCCTTGGTAAATTTCCGAGTTTATGGTCAAGTGGAATAGGCTTTCGAGTAATTTGGTCTCTGGAAAAGTTTGTTGGATGATTATGATTAAGACATTTGTGGCCTACCATAAAAGAGAAATAAATAAATGAAAGCTATTCGTGAGGTTTTTTGCTACCCAAAGCTGTTGGCTTTATTCGAAGTTTATCCTTCTGCAAAGGATGCTAGATTTTGGTGGGGAACTGTCTCTACACAAGCTGAATATGATTTTTAAAGGGAAGAATACATTTTACCCCCCTAATGTTTCACCTGTTTTGCAATTTTGCATCCAAAGAATTTTTTTTTGCAATGTGGCCTCACATAGTTTCTCAAATTTGTCAATATAGCCCTTCTGTTAGTAAATTCCGTCATCTTAGACAGAAAATGAGGGCATATTGAACTTTTCACCCCATTTTTTTATAAAAAAAAGAAAAAAAAAAGAAAAAGAAAAATCCAAAAGATCCTCATTTTCAAAAAAAAAGGGGGGGGGGGGGGGGGGGCGGGGAGTTGGTTGGCTGGCCACCATTTGGTCACTTAGGGGTGACCGAACCACCCCATGGACATGCAGGTAGTTGGCCACCCCTATTTGTCCGGAGGGGGGCAACTTGGCTACCTCCAAATGACTCATGGAGGTGGTTCGCCACCCCATTCCTGCCATATGGGGGTGCCAAGGCCACCTCCTTGGCCAAATGGGGGTGCGCTGCCCCAAATGACCCATGGAGGTGGTTCGCCACCCCATTTCGACTAGATGGGTGTGGCTCGGCCACCTCATCGGCCAAATGGGGGTGACCGAAATCAAACCACCCCCAAGTGGCCAAATGGAAGTGGTTAGCCACCTCCAAATGACCCATGAGGGTGGCTACAATCACCCTTTTTTTGAAAATGAAGGCATTTTAGACTTTTTACCCTTTTTCTGTCAAATAAGATAGAAATTGCTGACGGAAGGGCTACATTGAGAAATTTGAGAACTTGTGCGAGGCCACTTTGCAAAATTTTTTTCTTTGGAGGCAAAGTTGCAAAACAGGTAAAACATTAGGGGTGTAAAATGTATTTTTCTCATTTTTAAATCATGGGGCATAAATATTTTGACTTTGTTACATATGCTAGATTCAGTTCTTGAATGATCTCAACCATCAATATAAACTCAGTGTTCCCCATTCTTGTTGCATATAAGGAGGCCTATGTGTGTTCGAAGTTCTACATATTGATAGATAATTTTGCATGGTCTTCTTTTCAAGGTAAAACTAAGTTTAGGAATCTTGTTGGAATTCTATGGTTTCTTTTTGTTTTTTGTTTTTTGTTTTTTATTTCAAAGCATTCGTTGTGGTAGATTGATGTGGTGGGTAGTGGTGATTATCCATGGGATTCCTAAAATACCTTGAGGTGCTCTTTCTGTATTGGAGGGTGCTTTTTACAACTACAAAATAATCTCAAATGTATAACATACAGTACATATCTAAACAAATACATTGATCCAAGGTCTAGCACTGTGAACTCTTCAAAAAATAGAGCGGGCAAAGCATAGTCTAATGTTTCATCAAATTTTATGTCCTATTTTTTTCTTTCCTTTTTGGTGAAATATATGGCCATTTGCCACGTTTTACCTGTTACCATTTCAGTGTAAAAGATGTACACCTTTTATTTTTTGGTGGTTTGATGAATGTGTTCAAGTACTTTATGGCTCTATGGTGATGCTTTTGTTAGTTGTCTTGGTCTGTACTTGTGACTCTTAAATTTGATAGGTAACTCTTTCTTGCAGACAACACAAGAATTCGAATCAATATGAACCATGTATCAAGTAATAATTGAAATTATGACACCATCTTACTCTGTGGCAGCCAGCATTCAGTTTTTACATTCAACCACTTATTCAATAATTGGTGAACAGCTGATTGTAAAAGCTGGATATTATTGTTTTATTTTCTTGACTTATCAGACCATGCAAACTTGGGGTTTCGACTTTTTTCTTGAGTCAGGAATATCCTTTCCCCCCCAAACCCCCAAGTTTCTTCATGTGAGACACCCATGCTTTATGTGTTTCTATGAGGTGCCCTTCTATGTATTTTCTAATTGGCCCAGTATTCTTTTTGTCAATTAGTAATATTTTGGAGTTTATGCTCTCTTGCTTTAGTCTTGTATAATCTGTTAGCTAATCTTCTTATCAGTGAGTTTGACTGGCTTTTCCGTTCACTGAAATGAGCATATTATTATACACATAAATTTTCCTAACTGACAATAGTATAAAAGTGGTAGCTATTTCTCTATAAAGGCTAGCCATGTAACGATTAGTTTTTAGTGCTGAAGGAAAACTTAATATTCTTATCATGAGGGTTGAGGGTTGGGTTAGCTTGGGTCATGCCAAGAAGAGTAGTAGACCTTTTTGCTTGTTGGAGAGGGTTGGGCGTCTTTAGAGTGTAGCAATGTGGAAGATGGTTCTATTCTAGTTTTTGTGGTGTTTTTGGTGGAACAAAATGATAGAAGTTTTGAAGAGTGAGAGGATAGTGATAGAACTGAAGTCTTCCTTTTTCAAAACTCTACTAGTGGACAGCCACTTTAGATCTTAATTTGCTTAGCTTTCGGGATTTTTTGGACTTTTTTTTTTCTTTCTAGTTAACTCTATGTGCTTGGGTTGCGCCTTTCAATGATATTTTGATTACTTGTAGAAAAAAATAAAGATATTCTTATCATGACTGAGGAAGCCATTGTAGTTACTTTTGAATTGATGTTTCTTTTAATTTTTAGTTGATCATTGACTTTTGTAGTCTCTCATTTACTCAAGCTGATCCATAATTCTTTTGAATTTTGCTGAAATGATTTTTACAGGAGAACAGCAGACAAAGAAATCCAGTTTATGGTGATGTTCTTTCTGAGCAATATGCCCTTGATCAGAATGCCTCACCTGCCATGGCTCCACCAGCTGGATCATCATCTTCCCCATCTGGTGGTCTTGCTTGTGCCATAGCAGCCCTTGCAGAGCGTCAGCAAATCCCTGACAGAAATATGTCAGCTCCACAAGCTGGCAGGTTTTACAACAGGGTTGATGGAGATATGGTAAATTACCCACCTGCAGAGAGAGCCAGCGAGTCATCAACTGATGGTAGGATGACATTGGCAAAGGATGACAGAGAATGTTATGGGGACCGTGGATCAGATGTGGCTGAAGCAGGCACCAGCTACGCAAGCTCTGATGCCACAGAAGACGTTTCTGCGTTGCCACTGCCAGACGAAATCGAGGACAGCCTTCAAAATGTGGCAGAGCCCATTATTCCCGAGAGTTTCGAGGAACAGATGATGCTGGCTATGGCGGTTTCTTTAGCTGAAGCCCGAGCTATGGCTAGTGGACCTGGCGTTTCCTGGCAGTAGTTTTAGGTGTAGTTACTAGTGATAGGCTTTCTGTTACAGGTAACGCTGGCCGTGGCTGTTTAGCTAGCTGAGTCTCGAGCTAGGGTGAGCGCCCAAGGAGCTGCATGAAACTTGTTCGGGGTTCAAGGTAGTGATGATTCTCTTCCCCTTTACTCTATATCTTTCTATATGCAGATATGAATGGAAAACGGATTCTTTTAGTGAATGAAAAGCTTGTTGCCTTGTGCTATTAAAGTGATTCATATACCCCTCCTTTTTGGGAATTGATTTGCATGTCAAAAGATTCTAAAGAGGATCAACGCTAGAACTGATTCATATTTTTTGGTGGAGGCATGCTAGGGCATTTACTCCAATCTTTCCAAATTTTACAATCACCATTGAATCTATAGATTTATGTGATTCCGTGTGTGGAACTCACAAATTTAATAGTGATGGTGAAATTTGGAAGGATGAGGGAAAAATTGGGGTAGATGCCTTAGTATTTCTCTTTTTGGTGCATCTAACAGTTAACTTAAATTAGATAGGGCTCCAGGTAATAAAATGCAGTACTGGAAGATATGCAAACATGATAGGAAAGAGACCGTCTATAACAGGTGGGTTGTACGTTTCCTCTTGATTCTTACAGTTACGTGCTTAATTTCTCAAACTGCCTGCCTCTTGGGATAAGCCATATCACTTGTCAACCGAACAGATTTGATCGTTCCCCCCACCCCCTTTCCTTATAGTTTCATGCCCTGCCCTTCAGGTTAAAGAATGCAGAGCAACAACTATACTGCCTATGACTGCTTATGTATCTCTTGAATAAACAATAGAATTGAACGTGTCTCCCCCATGCAAACTCATGTCAATTCAATTTCTTTTTGCTAATCGTAGTTCGGTTTACAGGGTGGGTATAGCTTGATTCGTGCATAAAACATTTGAGCTTGTGGGTCTAAGGGCTTGTTTGGGAAACGTAACTCTTAAAGTCAAAGAATTTTTTAGCAATTTTTTTTCAAAAATGCCTTTTGGCCCCCTTTGTAGAGTAAAAATGTTAAAAGAAGTATTTTTAGAGTTTTTAATCAAATATGTCAGTTTTTTTTAGCACAGCTTTTAGGTATTAAAAGTATTTTTTAAGTTTTTTAATGCAATTTCAAACATGCTCTAACTTGCCCTAATTGACACGGTTTTCCCACCCTGGGCTCTGTTACATTAAGTCACGCAAAACTTTAGTTTGCAAAGGACATGAAAGTTGAACAAAACCGGGTAGATGTCTCGACTCTTGAGAATAGGATGATAAGCTTCATTGGAGCTCGTTTGCCTATATATTGTTCGTTGGTACTCCAATTTTTCTTTCGATAGTTTACAAAAATTTGAGAGTTTGTATTTGTGAAACTTCTCGCAAGCAGTAACTTTGACACATTTCAAAACAGAATGTTGATTAAATGTTAAAAATCATTCAGATTAAATATCCTAACGCAACAGTTTCTTGTCTGAATCTGATACACTAATTAAACAGGATGAAGAAACTTATAATGCAATGAAAAATTAAAAATAGAAGCAGAAAAAAGAGAGAAAATGGAGACAAGGATTTTACAAATGGTTCGGTGTTAAACACCTATGTTCACCATTAAAGTAGAGACTTATAAGACAGACAAAAATTAACTACAAATTGGTTTGTAGCCATTAACTATCAACCAGCTTAATAAAATGACAAGTGTCTTCAAGCATGTGGTTTTTACATGTAAGTTTTAATGAATTTTAACAATGTTAACTCTCCTTCTCCTTTTAATGTTTCTTCTTATTCTAACGTAATATTACTCTCTCAAATCAGTTGTATTGATACATAAGAACACTTTTTTTTTCTTTTTTTTAGGAAATCTCAAAAAATTGAAATATGGAAAATGTTATTTTTTTCTTCTACATTATGAGCACCGCCATGCACACAACCAACCCGTTGTTTTCAAGTAGATTTTCAATTTTCATTTTCATTTTTATCTTTCAAATTAAGGAGAAAAAAGACGATTTTTATTTTTATTTATTGTTCAATTTTCATTACGACGTTGCTAATAATGCAAAAGAAGAAAGAATAATTTCATTTATATTGCTTTCAAGTATTTAAATTTTTTGAGTCCCTAAAAAAGGGGGGGAAAAATTATTAGAAGAATCAGAAACATTAGAAAGAGAATGAGAGTTATTTAGAGTTAACACTGTTAAAATTCATTAAAACTCACATGTGAAAAGCACGTGTCTGGAGGCACTTGTCATTTTATTAAACCTGTTTTTAGCTAATTTCTATCCCTATAAGACTAAATTGTGCTCTTATTGATATAATATGGTTGTGTACAAAAAGCTCTATTTATAGAGGTTACAAATGATTTGAATTTATTCACATTCAATCAAGTCCCTTCATTTAGGATAATTCAATCATCATTTAATTATAATCAAATCCCTTCATTTAGTATAATCCAATCCTCATTTATGATAAAGATTTATGTCCTTATCATATACTTTTAACACAAAACACTAAAATGACAAGAAGCCTTAGCTACTCACCCTTGAAAAATGACTTGCAAGGTAAGGGTACCCAAAAGATTATGTATGCATGATTAATATTGCACTTAAGTCATACGCATAGTTAAGATTGTACTTAAGTCATGTAGAACACTTAGGATCGTAATATATCACCACACTTCACAGCCAACGTCCACTATAGCCTACTCTATTGACACTAACTCGATTGTAACCTTTTTTTATTTTGGCACCTCCCCACATCTATTAATATTTAATTGCTTAACATTATCCTAATACATAGTACTAAGATATTTTAAATCCAACCTATAAGTCACCTTTTCTGTGATTCGACCAAAGAAGTTGCAACTCATTTAATCCTTATATTCAACAAACTGGCTGGCTTTGATACTAAATAATACAAACTTTATGTAAAATTTACCTTTAAAAATTGACTTGTAAGGAGAAAAGACCTAAGAATTTATATACACACGATTAAAGTTGAAAGTCATATGGGATGCTTAAAATTGTAACATATACCACGATAGATATTTAGACTAGAAAAGAATTGTTTTCACGCACAGGACATCCAAAATGATAACAAGTCAATAAGATTGCCGTTTACATTACATTACTGAACAGTGGGAACCGTGTTCAGGCAGAGCTGCAACAAAATGAACCATATCTGGCAGCAAGGGGTTCCAAAACCCTAGTCCATACATCCCAATACAGATTTGAACATACAAGCACCAAATCATCTGCGAAACAGTAAGCAACTATTTCGCTCCCATTAATACCGTACTTAGAAAGGGTGAAGCAGGTTATAAACTCACCATAGAGAGAGTCTCATTTCTGGCCCTTCTTTCCCCACAAGTGTCCAAGCTTTCTAATCCCAGAACCCTTCCGCTTTCCACTTCCAGGACCATCATCCAAATCATCAGCCATCCTGGGTGATCCGCCAAAACTAGTGTATCCACCGGCTGGTGGCTCAAATACACCACCAAACTGCTTATCCATGGAGACACATCTCTCATAGATCCTCCCATTCATCTCCATATCCCCAGCAAGCACTGCTGCTGCAGCATCCGCTGCTTTTCTCCACTGTTCTGTCTGTACTCTCAGCTTCTTCATCTCTGCTTCCAATGCCTCCTTTGCTTCTTCCACAGCTTTCATCTTCTCATTCAGCTGAGCAGCATTTGCTTCACTTGTTTTCAGCTCTTCTCCCATTTGGCTCAACCTCAAGGCCGTTTCTTCTTCTTTGGTTTGAGCAGATGCTATTTTTAAAGCTGCTTCAATCAGCTGGTTTCTCAGGTTCTCATTTTCTTGAGTGAACACCTCCAGTTCCTTTTCCTTCTCTTCTAACTTTGCTTTTAGTATATGTATCTCGTCATTATTCAGAGCCAAGTCATGGAATGACGATTTTTCCGGCTCTGGATTTGCTGGTCGCTCTGTTGACTTGTCAATGGGTTTGGTTTCCTCTTCAACCTGATCGGTCAGATGGGTGTGTTCAATCTTGGGTTCAAGTGTCACTTTTTCTACTGGAACTTCAAAAACATCAGTTTCGTCCTGTTTGTCATCTGGAGCACTGGTATCATTTTCATTAGAGTAAGATTCTTGACTTTCTGTAGGAGGATCCTTTCCTTGGATTTCCACTGGTTCAGGAACAACTGGCTTCTTGCTTTTCTTAGATTCTTGAATTTCTGTAGGAGGATCCTTTCCTTGGGTTTCCACTGGTTCAGGAACAACTGGCTTCTTGCTTTTCTTAGACTCTTGAATTTCTGTAGGAGCCTCCTTTCCTTGAATTTCCAGTGGTTCAGGATCAATTGGCTTCTTGCTTTTCTTCTCCAATTCTTCTTGAGCTTCTTTTTTCGCAGCCTCAGCTGAAGCCAATTGGTCTTTTAGAATCATTAGTTCTTCCTGTGCTTGCCCAAGTTGAGATTCTAAATCTGCAATGCGGGTACCAAGTTTCTTCTGGCTTAGTGAATCAGTTTGGGCACCTCTTGGAGATCGACGATCTGCTAGCTTGGGACTCCGTTCAGTAGTTGGTCGATGATGCAGTGGATCAGAATCAGAACTTGATGTCCTGAGTGGATGTGGGCCTCGAGGAGACTGCCTCTGAGGCACTTCAGTTCCCCTGTTTATCATAAAGATTAAGGAAATAAATAATATACAAGAAAAATCCACTTACACAGTTAAAGAGGAAATCATAAATCCCAGATATATAAGAAGAAACTATTTATAAGGCAATTCCTGTAATAACTTGATGTGGGAAGATTATCTTTATCTAAATCTGATGGTTTGAACTGAGGTTATACTGCAAGAATCATTAACCTTAGTAACTGCCACACCACTCCCAAGGGTACAAGGAAATCATATACCACAATTGACTTAACCAGGATCTTATAGAGGTCCTGGTAATTTATGTTGACTGAGGATTACATACATACATACAAGAGAACTATATTAGGACCAACTGAAAGTAAGAATGGAATATTCACACCATTTTTATAGATGCAACTGATAAGAACAGATCTCAAACTTTACTACAGAATGCCATTTTTGTGTGTATAAAATTAGTCATATTAGTGAATAGTGACTAAACAATTACAACTTTTAGCTTATATATGGTTAATTACAGTGTCAAAGATGCTGCAACTGACGTTTAGAGTTTATTCTTATGATATGCAACATTTTCTATAATATGATCAACTGAAGCTCCTTAGAAATATACCTAATTGATATCATCAATTTGGTTTATGGGACCTCATAAATTAAATGATGCTATGCACTTGTTCATATACTTGAAGATATTCAGCCAACGACTATGCAATTTGATCAGATAATATATTCTTCCATATAGACAGTGGTGAAGAGTTTGCACAATCGAGAGACCTACATTATTATTATTTCTTTTCTTTTCTTTTCTTCCGAATATGACTTTATCCAACAGGACATTCTTCTAGACCTGTAGTTATGTCCGCTAACAAACAACAAAAAGGAATAACTCATACTTTCTTGCATGTCGTATTTTGCCTCAGCAAAATATTACAAGAGGAGAAAATAAGTTATATTCTATTATAGTAGTAAATAAGAATCAGTCATGCTATTTAGTAGACTGCTATACAACTATTATACTACTGTAATGATGTGATAGTAAAAATTAGCATTTTTTTTTTTTTAATTTATATACTTGCTGATTTAAAAACTGATTTTCACTGCCACATTATCAAGTTGTATGGTAGTCGTATAACCGTCTACTAAATAACATTACTTATAATGTTCATACACACATAGAGCACAAATGTTGGATATGGAGCACATTGGAAGACATTAAGGTCTCACTATTCAGACAACTGGTTTTGAATTATAAATTGCATTTTTTTTCAAAGAAAATTGCATATTTATGGGAGTACTATGTTCTCTAACCTTGATCTCGGCATTTGATTTGCTTAAAGACAGTTGACAGAAGAAGAGAGATCAAAAGGAGCTTGAAGCTTGTGATCTGCAGAATACAAGCAGTGATAAAAAGGAATATCAGATGGTGGAAAAATTGAACGCATTAAAATTAGAGAAATTCTGTAGAATATAGTGAAAATCTGACAGAGGGTTAAGGTCCTATTTTAGTAAAAGCCAGTGTGAGCTCTTGGAAATGCTTTTACCTGCCATTTACATCCCAACAGAAGGCAGAAAACTGACCTTGACCCTTTTAAGTACAACATGTAAGGTGGGAGCGACTGCTCCCAAAGTAAAACTTTCTCGCTTTACCATCTAAATCTAAATGGAAACAGGTTATAATGTTGTACTAATCTTCAAATATGTGCTATTAACGAAAAAAATTCATAAAAGGTATCAACGTTTATAAAATATAAAAGGGAAATTTTTTTTACCTAAACACTAATCAAACAAGTGTTTGATGGGGCACTATGTTTCCTATCAAAACTCCACATGATATCTAGAAAGAAAACAGCCTTTTTTTTTAATGGACAAAGAGACCTACTTCTTGTAAGAGAGAAGTAGCCTTTAGCCTATTTGTGACCTCGATGACTTCAAAAGCCACTTGGAGGAAAACCAACAGAATAACAGTTGGTTTTCCTTTTCCTCTGATATTAAAAAGAAAATAAAAATTAAACACGTGCTTAAGGCCTATTATGGCAAAAAAAAAACTTAATATATATTTACAGAAGAAACCAGTGGTTTTAATTTCTCCATCCCTTCGCTTTAAGTTGAAACTCAATCATCTAAAAGAATTAATATCTAATCCTTTTGAGACGAAGTTAGAAAAGGAAATTTATTAGAAGTATAGAAGAAACACAATGCCCCAACATAAAGACAAAGGTTCAAAGTCAGCCTTAACAGGTGGTGGTGGGACTTAGCTGTTTTCTCTCTCTCTCAATAATGCCATCAATTCAAAGCTTTCTAAATTCTAAAAGGCCATGCGGTTAACAAATATTATATTGGGTGACTGATCATTTTTATATTCAACCATCACAGAAATAGACATTGATACAAAAACAGTGTCATCAATTAAGGAGTTCTAAAGCAGCACTAACTCCACCTTTTTAGCAAAAGAAATAGTAGTAGTAACAACAAGAAGTTAAAACCGTGTACTTTGAATGCTTGGTTTTTACTTTTTCTTCGAAAAACTCTAGGGCCTCCTCGTATTTCCCATTTTCTCTGGTGGGGTGCTTCTGGGACAGTGTAAAAGAAAAAAAAAAATCTCGAGAGACGGTTAATATAGGAGTTCAAAATCTGAGAAGCGCAGGGCAAATATGTCATTTGGGCATTTTTCTTATCAGCTTTTCCTGACAAAGCTCATTTCAAGGGCAATTTGTGAAATGATAAAACGGCCTCGGAGGCATTGAAAATGGAGTATAGATAGTTGATGACTATTAACGTGACAAATAAAGGTAAAAATTTAAGCCTGGGGCGAGATCTGAAGCATCACAAATATGAACATCTACAGGTTTCATCACCACATTTTATCAACCACTTCCTGAACATCTAAACAGACCCAAGACGAGCAGAAACACAAAACTGGAAAAGAAACTATGGAAGAAGGAGTTGCAACCAAAAGACGTGGTAAAGAAGATAAAAACAAAGAAAGAGATTGATGGAAAGAAAGTGAATCTCTCACCTTGATATTCTTTAGAGAAGACAACGCTATTTATCTCTTTTAGGATCTGGGCAGCATTTGGGAGAACTCCATGAAAACCCACTTTGCAAATATCAGTCACTGCAAGAAGGTAAACCAGCGACTGAAGAGAGAATGAAAAATGTTTGTTTGGAAAGACATGGACTGGGCGGTAAAACCTCTTATCAGCAAAGCTATTAAATTAAGAGAGAGAGAGAGAGAGAGAAAGAGAGATTTGAAGTTTGAATTAAAGCTGGTGGTGCGTGTGATAGTGAAGCTAAGAAGCGAGAGGAAGAGGACAGAAGCGTAGTTTTAAAGAAACGGGCAAATAAAATAGTACTATTTTAAAGCTCGGGAAATCCACCCTGTCTCTGTCCTCTTGCTGTGTTTTTTTAACTCTTGTATATTTGTCTCTTTTCAAACTTCAAACCTTTTTTTTTTTTTTCAACATTTCGTCTCGTTTTTTGGAAACCACAAAAAGGAAAACATCATATAAGAATTAACTTTTTTTTTTATATGCTATTACAAAAAAAAGGGTATGTGAAGCGTATGCGCTTACAAACATGGTGCATATTAAGAAATACACGGCATTTTTAAAGACTGAATTATAAGAAAGTTCCTCCAACCCACTTAATAAGAAATTATGCAAATTGTACTTGGTGATAAGAGTTGGACTCCCAATCTTAATCCAAAGTTTGTCGGCCAATGCAGTATGTTGGGAAAAATAAATACCAAACGATCGCTCAAGCATTCCTAATTGGAGAAGTGCTTGATCGCGGACTCCCTCAAACAACGATCTGCATGATGCGATTCCCCAAAATATCAAGCATTTAAAGCAACTGTCGCAGTCATACATCACAAAATTTTTCGCCGCCCTTTGATTCACTGAATGACAAAAAAAGTACCACACGTGACAATTTCTTACTATTGCATAACGTCACTAACGGTCCCCAGTATGGGCATATGATGTCATCGGACCTATTTGCAAATACTACACCTTATCCCACGTCAACTTACAACGAAGATCAAGGGATTTGTGGGAACGGAGGGGATTGAGCTCATTAATGAAAGAATTGTTCTATAAAAGGAGGAGAAAGACCAAAGGTAATTCATTTGAGCCATTGTCCTTCAAGTGGTGATTCCTCTTTTTCCTTAAGAACTTCTTCACTGACTTAAGCATCAGAGTTATCTCCCACCGGCCCGTTCTGGCAAGTTCTTTTGCCTCATAATTTTCTGTCTCGCATATCCCCTTGGAGTTATCCTCGCACTTCCAAAACCGAGATATACCCTTACTAGAAAATTGTCTCAACACTTTGGCATTGTCTATGGGAAGCAACTTCGTCATTGGCCTTGTGCTTCCTTCAAAGAAATCCAAAAACAGATAGCGTAGTGTACTAGAAGTAAGGGAAATACCAACGACCTCAAAAGAATCTTGTGGGGAAGAGAACGATGGTCTGAATGGTGCGCGGACTCCGCCCAACCCAGACGCCACAACAATTGTTAGGCAACCAGAGCCTCAAGAACCAACAGAATCCCGACTACAAGCTCAGTTGGAAACCGTGCTAGCGTGAATAGATGCTTTCCCACATCAGAACGCGGCTCTGGCACCCCGCGTCACCAATCCGCCGCCGCAGCAGCGATGGCCCATCCGCGCCATACCCGTTCACCCAATGCCCCTCCAGCACCAGCAAGGGAATGGTCTCTAGGATGTTAGTGCGAAACAAGCCCTCCTTCCTGGCCAGTGCGGTAGAGAACATCAAAACATGGAACCTACGAAGGAACAGATGGAGGAGGATTCTACCTTTAGGCTAGAAGACTACTACCAGGAGGAACAGCCAAGCGGGCCCTCAAGTATACCGTCATGTGAGAAGGGGTGACCGCCATGGAGAAATCCCCAGTAACCAATTCGACGTGATGGCAATGTATCAAGAGCTTGGGGTTCGATGCGACAAAATGGCCCACCAGCTAGGCGGGAGACAACCCGCCCTGGACAATATACTTTGAGGAACCAACATGCCATTTTCATAGCGAATTATGAGACACCCTCTCCTCGACAAGTTCGAAATCCCCCGCTTGTATGCTTGCCTCACAGACCCTGTGGAGCACATATAGACTTTCAAGGCCCACATAGGTCTTCACAGGACCCCGAGCGAGATAGCATGCAGGGCTTTCCTGCTCACTCTCATAAAAAATGCCCGAGAATGGTTCAGCCTCCCCTCAAACTTGGTGGACAGCTTCGTAGAATTGGCAAAAATGTATCACACAATTCATGTTAGCCAAAAGGTGCAAAAGACCGATCGCGTATCTAATGACCCTCAATCAGTGGGAATCATAAACTCAAAAAGAACATCTAGAGCGGTTCAATAGAGAGAGACTGGAAGTGGAAGGTGCCCCCGAGAATTTGACCTTTACGACGCTCCTTAATGGTATATCGCCTCAAGGTCTACTGATGCAAAAGTTGGCATGGAGGGTACCGACCACGCTCCAAGAATTCATGAACAAAGCTAGGGGTGTAAACGAACAGAGCTGCTCGTGAACATACTCGGGATCGGCTCGACTAAGCTTGACTCATGTTCGAATCGGTCATTATATGAGCCGTTTGTAAACACGAAATTAGGCTTGATTATTAAACGATACAAACTCGTATAAACTCAACTCGATTCGATTAATGTTCATGAACAAGCTCTTATAAAGCTCGACTCGTCCGTTCGGGCTTGACTTATATATATTTATTAATATATACATATATATTAATATATGTATATATGTTAATAAAAAAATGTTATATATTATATTATTTACTAAGTAGCAATAGTCAAAATATATTAAGTACCAATAATTAATTGGTTATATAACTTATATGTATATTA